>OZ018388.1:46311523-46534300 GCA_963969525.1 Ontholestes murinus | reverse complement strand
TACAGATCACTCAAAACAAAACATAGACGAGGTAAAAAGTAATTGATTGATAAGGCTGATAATTGTTGAAAGTTCATTTTCACTTTCATATAAATAAAACGATTTAAGTACTTTCAAATATATTCATTATATAATACAACTGTTTTGCCATGCTGTGGCTTCTTCAGTTGAAGAAATTGTAGTGTTATACATTATATATTTAAAAGTACCTAAATAGTTTTATTTATATAAAAGTGAAGAGGTAAAAAGTGAAAGCAAGAACAATCTGAATATTATGTCACTACTAAATGAAGTTTTTTATTCTAAAAAAGGTAAAGATTCGCGATACTGATCATAATACAATGAACATTAATAATTTAATATACAAAAACATTTCGTGAATCTACAACAATGAGTCTTACTAAGACTACAAAATATATTACTTGTTGAAACAACTACTTCTCTAGCTAATACCTCGACAGATATTGAAGGATACAAAAGTAATTTGCGTGTTATAAATAGTACAACTATCAAAGCAACAGTAATTTGAATGACATTATTTCTGTTGAATAAACCAATAAATGATAAAATGTACTTTAGACTGTTTAAAGGTGAATATAAGATGAATATATTAGGTGGAGAGTAACACTTGTTTTGTTCCATAATGTTTTTATTCTCAGTTGCCTGACACGTGTTTCGGTCTTCACAGACCATTATCAAAGTTAAACTACTTAAAATTAAGAAATGTACAAATATTTATATTGTTAAGCAGGTAATTTTAATTGGTGGGCAGTCCCGCGATTAGTATGCTGTCGGCCTGGATTAACTCCTGTTGATTATTTAAAACCTTAATCCCCTTTTCAATGGCTTTCTTAATCTCCAATCCTTCCAGGAGGTTAAGCTTTTTCCCTTTTCGGCAGATTTTAAGCGCGGACATCTCTCCCATGTGGTGGCCGGTGTTAATACAATGTTCGGCTAATCCAGTTGTTATTTTTCCGTCCCTAATTGCCTTTTGATGTTCTTTGTGTCGTATTTCAAAGTTTCTGCCTGTTTGGCCTATGTAAATTCCACTACAATTTAAGCATTCGATCTTATAAACACCAGAACTTTTTTGTTTATCCTTTTTATCGATTTTGTTATTCACTATTCGTCTTGCCAAATTGGATTTATTGACTACAATTGTCTGTATATTGTAAGTTTTTAGGTGGCGTTTAATTTTGGCACTGGTGTTTTTTATATAAGGAATAGCTGCATATGTATTATTATATTTCTCCGCGTTTGCACTGTAGAGTAACTGGGTTTTCATCCTACGTTTCTTTTTATTTATTAATTTGGTAACTGACCTCTTCGTGTAACCATTATTGTTAGCGATCTCATAAATGATGTTGAGTTCTTGGTTATAATTGTGTTTATCCATGGGTGTTGTGATTAGTCGGTGAATATAAGAATTAAGTGCAGACAATTTAATTTGATCCGATTGGAAGGAGTCACTCGGAATAATAATATCTGTGGAAGTAGGTTTTCTATGTATTGAATATTGGAGCTTCTTTTTATTTATTGTTACTGTAAGATCCAGAAAATTTAATTTTCCATTTTCTTCCTTTTCCATGGTGAACTGTATATTATTATTGATTTTATTTAAATCTGTTAGGAACAAATCTAACTGACGATGTGAGCCTTCCCAAATGCAAAAAACATCATCAACATAACGGCACCAGAACTGGATATTCTTTGTTAAGTTCTTATTCTGTTTAAACATTTTATCCTCAAAAGATTTCATAAACATCTCTGCCAGTATGGGTGAGGTAGGCGCTCCCATGGGTAAACCGTCTTCTTGAGAGTAAAATTTATCATTAAATTTAAAATAATTTTGTGATAGGCAAATATCTATAATTTTGTGGATTTCCAATTGTTGTGGTGAATTCTGTTGTAGTTCTTCTCTAATGATACTTTTTAACTCTGCCACCGGTATGGAAGTAAATAGGCTTTTTACATCAAACGAAACTAGTATCACTTTTTTGTTTAATACGATGTCTTGGGTTTTAGTGACAAATTCGCTGGTGTTTTTTATGGAGTACTCGGATCGACACGGAATTAGTTCAGGTAGCAAGTTATTTATGTATGAGCATATTTTATATGTAGGGGCTTGACAATACGAAACTACTGGACGGATCGGCATATTTTGTTTATGTATTTTAGGTAACCCATAAAGGATTGGACACGTAGGGTTCATTTCCTTTAATCTATATTTGTACTCATCTGGAATGATTTGTGTTGTTTTTAAGGCCTCGACAATTTCTTTTTGGTATTTATTTGTAGGATCGCTCTTTAGTTGTTTAAATTTACTTTCTTCTATGAGATTTTCTACCTTTGCAACGTATTGTATTTTCTTCAGTATGGTAATTGTATTGCCTTTATCCGCTTTGGATATGATGAGATTCTCGTCTTTGCATTTTTTTATTATTTGTTTGATGGTGTTTTCTTCTGTATTATTTATTTTTCGGCTGGATTTTCTTTTATTAAGGTCTCTCCTTATGATATTTGTTAATGGTACTTTATCAAGACTGCTCGTTATATTTACTTTGTTTAATGCTAATTCCGTGTCTATTGCTAGTTCTTCATATTGATGGTTCAGTTTGGATGGTGTAGGGGAATATTTTAATCCTTTTTCCATTAGACTAACCTCAGCTTGATTGAATACTGTATCCGAGAGGTCTTATATTCACCGACTAATCACAACACCCATGGATAAACACAATTATAACCAAGAACTCAACATCATTTATGAGATCGCTAACAATAATGGTTACACGAAGAGGTCAGTTACCAAATTAATAAATAAAAAGAAACGTAGGATGAAAACCCAGTTACTCTACAGTGCAAACGCGGAGAAAGATAATAATACATATGCAGCTATTCCTTATATAAAAAACACCAGTGCCAAAATTAAACGCCACCTAAAAACATACAATATACAGACAATTGTAGTCAATAAATCCAATTTGGCAAGACGAATAGTGAATAACAAAATCGATAAAAAGGATAAACAAAAAAGTTCTGGTGTTTATAAGATCGAATGCTTAAATTGTAGTGGAATTTACATAGGCCAAACAGGCAGAAACTTTGAAATACGATACAAAGAACATCAAAAGGCAATTAGGGACGGAAAAATAACAACTGGATTAGCCGAACATTGTATTAACACCGGCCACCACATGGGAGAGATGTCCGCGCTTAAAATCTGCCGAAAAGGGAAAAAGCTTAACCTCCTGGAAGGATTGGAGATTAAGAAAGCCATTGAAAAGGGGATTAAGGTTTTAAATAATCAACAGGAGTTAATCCAGGCCGACAGCATACTAATCGCGGGACTGCCCACCAATTAAAACTACCTGCTTAACAATATAAATATTTGTACATTTCTTAATTTTAAGTAGTTTAACTTTGATAATGGTCTGTGAAGACCGAAACACGTGTCAGGCAACTGAGAATAAAAACATTATGGAACAAAACAAGTGTTACTCTCCACCTAATATTAATATCTGTTTCCATCAAGAGTGTAGCGCAACAAGTATTAACTTTAATATTTCCAAATTTAAAAATGAATTCCAAAATTACGAAAAGATTCTAAATTACTCTCAAAATTCAGTAACAAATAAAATTAAAACTATAGAATTGGGTGCCAAAATAAAACGCACAAAAAGAGGTCTGATCGACGGTTTAGGTACTATAATTAAGACAATAAGCGGAAACATGGATTCGCGTGACGAAAAAAGAATAGATGAAATTTTAAAACATTTAATTACTAATGAACAAAATCTACAAAATCAATTAAAATTTGGATATAGTACGAATATTAAAGTTATTCAAAATTTTAATAATACAGTCAAAGATATCGCACACAATCAAAATCTCCTTAGAGTTCGAATAATGCAACTTCATTCAATTTACAAAGAAGAAATTGATCACCAACATGTTCTGGTCGTAAAAGATTTGTATATTATTCTTATGCTGGTTTTTCATTTTTGTTTATCTCTGTAGAACTAATAATTACAATATTTCTAATATTATAAACAACTGCAATTGTTTTACTTTCACCTTTTTCATGGCTACCCATTTTTTATTTATAATAAAATTTAAAATGACCATAACTCACTCATTTTTAGAAATAACTATGTCATATGCCATATTGGATTAAAGAGAAAAAAAATACCTTTTGAATGAGGTCACAGCCAACTATGGTTTCCATTTAAAAAAATGTAAGTTTGCGTCATATCTCGGAAAATAATGGCGATAAAAATTTTCTGATTATTTTTTATTAATCTGCATAAAATTATCTAAAACTTTGTCCTTTACAGTTTTTTGCTATCTGTTATAATAATCGAGATATATTGATTTGAAAAAATTGACACTTTTTACTTTTTTCAAAATATCTAGTTACCCTTGACTTTTTTGAAAACTTTGAAAGTGGAATTTTATTCGTCTTATAAATCTACACTTCTTTCTTCATTTAACCGTTTCTCTATCTCTTATAGTTTCCGAGATCCCCATAGAGAACATCGAAAAAAACTCACCCTGTATATATATACAGGGTCCTGCAAAAGTGCGTCGGGCTTTCCTAGCACCTTTCTCGTAAGAGATAGAAAAAAATGTTTCGTATAAAAATTTATTGAATTAAAAATCTCTATGCCGTAAAATTATTTTCAAATATACAGGGTGTCCCAATTTTGTGGTATAACAAAAGCAAACATTTTTTTAAATGGAACACCCTGTATATTTTTTCATTTTATAATTTGGATAATATTTTATAACTTGAACCTTTTTTTGGTTTTTAATTTCGATATGGCATTTCCGAGTTATTGACGTTTTTCTGAAAAAAAATGTAAAAAGCGGAGGTTCACACAAAAAATTATTCTGATGTTCTATTTAAAATTTAAGAAATTTTCTTTTTCCTATGGTTGGTCATAAGTGCTGTTTATGTACCAGTGTTAAAAATTTTCACTTTTGAGGAACCCTGCCTTAGTATCAGACACGCCATTTTCTAAAATTTCAAATTGTCGTAACTCTTTTTTTTAAATTGAATCATATATTTTTTTAAATTTCATATTATTCTGCATCTAATTTCCTACAAAAAATATTAAGCATACCCTATACCTAAAAGTGATACTTTTGAAGATATAAAAAAAATATATTTCAAACGGTCCTTGAATACGATTTTGTTTTTCAATAGATAGCCATGACTGAAAAAATGCATCTGTCAATTAAACAATTAGTTTGACATGTAAATATCTCTGATATCTGCTGCAAAGTTATTCTCCGTTTCGCGGTAAAAGAGATAGCAAATTATCATTATGGATTTCGAAAAGGACGAACTAGTTGATATGATTTCTGTTTTAAGGGAGGCTGCTGGAAATTGTTTATTGGTGGCTAGAAATTACACCACACGTTATCCCGGCAGAAGAAATCCGGGATAATTTCGAAAAGACATTGGTGAAGGAACTGGCATAAGCGAGATGTCAGTACAAAGCATTCTGAAGAAAAATCGATATCATGCATACCATATTCAGCTACATCAAGAACTGAGTATACTGATTTTCAATTTCGTTCCGAATTTTGTATCTGGGGAAGACAGGAAATTCAGGACAAAAACCATGTAGTAGGTCCACATTTCTTTGAGGGCCATCTCAATAGGCCTATGTACATATTTGCACTTCCTGAATTGAATTACCCAGAACTTTAGCTAATATATCCTAACTAACAAAAAACAGGATATGGTTTTAACAAGACGGAGCACCTGTCCAATTTTCGCAAGACATGAGGGCATTTGATTTTTCCCAACCAAATGGCCTGCTAGATTGTTTTTTAAGGAACCACCAACAGCACCAATGAATATGCATCAATGAATTGTGGAAATGTCTTTTCATCGGCGAATTAATTTGTGCCTAAATGATTTTCATTTAGATATTTTGAACATTTACTGTAGTAAATAATTTTGTTATCTTTTTCGGCTTTGGAATAAAATAATGAATCGTATTATCTGTTTCTGTTTATCTCACATTGTCACTTACTTGCATTTTGTTAGTTATTTTGCCTCAGCATGATCAACTCCGTACATAGAAGTAGTAGTTTAGACATATTATTATTTGCAAAGTTTGGCATTTCTTTCTAATCTAATCGAAAAATAAAAAAAATAATTGTTTTCGCCCATCTGGGTAGCGCTGAGCATAAATTCTTTAGGCTTGCAAACAATTAATTCCACCTTCTCCAGTAGCATATACACATCAATTAATTCTTCTCAAAAAATGCATTGTGATAATCATAACGTACAATGCAACCATACATACCAAACTTATTGTTTAATTGACAGATGCATTTTTTTTCAGTCATAGCTATCTATTCAAAAACAAATTCGTATTCAAGAACCGTTTGAAATATAAATCCTTTTATATCTTGAAAAATATCAATTTTAGGTATAGGGTATGCTTAATATTTTGTGTAGGAAATTAGATGCAGAATAATAAAAAATTTAAAAAAATATATGATTCCATTTAAAAAACAAGAGCTACGACAATTTGAAATTTTAGAAAATGGCGTGTCTGATACAAAGGCAGGCTTCCTCAAAAGTGAAAATTTTTAACACTGGTACCTAAACAGTACTTATGACCAACCATAGAAAAAAGAAAATTTCTTAAATTTTAAATAGAACATCAGAATGTTTTTTTTTTGCGAACCTTCGCTTTTTACATTTTTTTCAGAAAAACGTCAATAACTCGGAAATGCCATATCGAAATTAAAAACCAAAAAAAGGTTCAAGTTATAAAATATTATCCAAATTAGAAAGTGAAAGAATATACAGGGTGTTCCATTTAAAAAAATGTTTGCTTTTGTTATACCGCAAAATTGGGACATCAATAAATTTTTATACGAAACATTTTTTCTATCTCTTACGAGAAAGGCGCTAGGAAAGCCTGACGCACTGTTGCAGGACCCTGTATATATATATATATACAACGTGTCCATGTAAGTATACAACAAATGGGAAACTTTTTTATTATTAATTTCTCAGAAAATTTTATTCTTTATAAAAGTTGATGCTTGATCTTAAACATACAAAAAAGACAAAACAAATGACATGCAGTTTTTTGTTCTTCTGTTAATATCTCTGATTACATTTTCAAGAATATTGGGATGGTTATTTAAATATCTTATACCATTTCTAATTTTATTTTCAAAATCGTCTAAATTACAAAAAGGCCTTTCGGAATAAACTATGTTTTTAACCACCCCATAAAAAGTAATCAAGTAGATTTTTAAATTGTTCATTTAAATATTCAACTTCGACACGAGCACTATCTGCAGGTGCCCATCCTGCATAAACCAAAGAGAATTTGTTGTTACCAATGGTCAATATCAAATTCATTGTACACTTTCATGTTTAAAAATTCTAAATATCTTTCTGAATTTAAACTCTGCCGAAATATGAAGGGCCCTATAATATTTCACACCAAACATTTAATTTTCGAGAATATTGATTTTTGCAGATAATTGAGAATGCTGGATTTTTTGTTGACCACCAATGACAGTTTTGTGATGAGACTACACCATTTGTAGTAAATGTAGCTTCATCCGTACAGAGTATCTTCTTAGGAAATGTACTATCAATTTCTATTTCACTGTGTACCATGAAACTAAATTCAGAACAATTGTCGCAATCATGTTCTTGCAAAGTTTCAACATATCTTGGTTTAAATGCTTTAAACTTTTTTGCCGTTAGTAGCTTATGTACTGTTGATTTTCCCAATCCTAAACTTCTAGCGCCTTTTTTTTCAGATATTTAAGGGTTTTCAACCATACTTTGCAAGATATTCAACGAATTCTCCACATTTCTCACTGTTTTAGTACGTTCTCTTTTCAAATGCAATTCAAATTTTCCGGAACTTTTAAATTGCTTTAAAATTCTTGATACTTGTGAGTAACTGATTCTCTGTTGTTAAAAATATCAGCTGCTTTTTAGGAGACAACAACTCTTAATAAATTATTTATTAATTATTTGTTAATGATAAATATTAATGACAGATACCTCAAAACTGATAATGCTTGATAAAATTCGTTTAAAAAGTACAAAAGTTATAAAAATGGTTCAATATCTTGCTAATATAGCGTCGAATGTCATTTGTTTTGTCTTTTTTGTACGTTTAAGATGAAGCACGAAATTTTATAAAGAATAAAATTTTCTGAGAAATTAATAATAAAAAAGTTTCCCATTTGTTGCATACTTACGTGGATACGTTGAATGTATATATCGTGTGTCCTGTTTGAAGTCGCATCATAGGGAATTCCCATGTAAAATTTTCAATTGCAGTTTGTATCTCTATTATTGAACGAAAATGATCAGAATAAAATTATAATGATTCCTTTACCTACTGAAGTTATATTAGAGGTTTTATTTTTGTTTCATGTTTGGTTTTAGTCGAAATATTGCTTAAGAAGTGTGAACAAATATTGAAAAATAAAATCCTTAAAATAATGGGTTGCTGAGAAAAGTCACTGCTTGTCATCTAAATGGTATAACCCACAAACAAATAATTGCATTCAAAATGAGTGCTTACACTACTAAAAGAAAAGTCCAGTGCTTTGAAGTCAGTATATAACATTTAAAATTACAGATGGCGAGTTCAAATGCACAAATTCATTATTCTTGTTGAAATGAGATAACTCAAGAGGTACAATTGCCCTAAACAGAATAAGTCTCTTTTTAGTATTTCTCATTTATTGTGTACAAAATTATAAAACCGTATCCAGTTAAATTACAGTTAATAGACTATTCAAAATATTGCTTATGTAAAGAATAAATATAAAGATACTATAACAAACAAATCGTTACTTTTAAAAAGGAGTTATATCAGTTATTTCGCAAATGCTTATTTTTAAATATTTATGCTCTGTTTCATTTTTGTGTGCCGCCTCTGCCGTTCCACTTGCTTGAAAATGTTAAATTTAAATAATCTTTCACTTGAGCTGCAATATATGCTGAGCATCCGTCCTGATGAAATAATATCTCATTATAACCAGCGACTTCTATAATTTGATACAATAAAAATACACCATCAACTCTATTGGCACTATTTTTGGCAATTCGAGTGTTTTTAACCGTGTATATTAATTTTGCTACGTACTAATTAGATATAATACTATTTTAAAATAGAAAACAATTAATTTATTAGTAATTTTCGCCAAATCTGATATGTAAGTACACAATTATTACATATTTATTGTTTACTATATGTACATAACCTATATACATACATATTTTCCGTGGTCTATTTAACCAGTGGTGTTTATTTAAAAAGTCAGTACGAAAGACCGCGTGCTGTGAAGAGAGTAACATTTGTCTTATCCCTACTTTCCAAATTTACCTTTATTTTCTGCCCTAAAAGTAAACATACTTAACCTTATAATTCGGAATGGGATGTCATAAATGTAAAACACCGGTATCATCGGGAATCACGTGCGAATATTGTAAAACTTCATTTCATCGGGGATGTTTAAAACAATATAAGGGTTTTACAAATATAGAACCAAGTGTCTCTGCTCTTTATCAATGCCCTGGATGTAAAATATTCGATGAAAATAACGCAACGGCCCGTGCACGGTTGTGACCCGTCGAAAAACCAATGTTAATTGAGAAGCCTAACGCAAAGGCGTGCAATTTGCAATCTCATTGCGCTCTCGAGTCTGAGATGACAGCACTGAGACTAGAAATTGAGGATATAAAAAATTGTCTAAACCTCATATTAACAACAATAAACGCAACATCCACTCAAAATCAAATATCTGCTAATTATGCAGAATTAAAATAATTAATTCTATCCATATTATATACTAGAAACAATAATAATTTTTTTAGTTGTGAAAATGATATTTCCGACGAGACAAATAAAACGTACAGTGATATTGTTTTGTCAACATCAAAAGAGCCTGCCACAATTGTAACTACTCCTATTGTTTTAACAAATGAAATAAATAGTCCGAGTTTTTCATTAAAAACACCAGTAGTTTCCAGAATGCAAACATTGAATAAAAATTTTAAATCAAATGGAAAACCAGTACATGCTGCAAAACTAAAAAAGGTAAAAAAATACCAATACTGAGTCTTCAGGGAACTGGACTACTATCCAACGTAAAAAGAAAAGTGCACGAACTACAATCATCGGTGAAGGCAATAATGGTGTACTCAGAGGAGTCGAACAAAAGGCTCATTTTCACATCTACCGAACACATCCAAAAACAACAGCAAATGAAATTTTAGAACACATTAGTAAACTAAATATACAAGTAACAGTTTCATTCGATCAACGGGAGATAATACAAAATCCAAAGATGTGGCCCAAAGGAGTAGGTGTTAGCCGTTTTTAATTCGGACGCAACAAACAAAAACCAACAACGCCATAGATGGGAAGATTTTATTATATATTAATATTTAGTGTTTGCGGAATAAATTAGAACAAATGGAATCGTGTGTTGTGAATAAAAATATAGAAGTAATTGCAATTACTGAACATTGGTTAAAATCAATAGAAATGGAGTCTATTACAATAAATAATTTTAATATAGTATAGTATGATAAAACAAGATATTAAATTTACTCCTTTACCATTTCTAGGTCAAATATCAGCTGAATCAATATGTCAATTTTCTGGAATTCTTATTGACAAAACCCGTACTATTATTATTGCTGTTTATAGACCTCCGAATGGTGAATGCTCGAGCGCCTGAATATTTCTTACAACACGATATATATTTGTGGGGACTTTAATGTTCATTTTAACACAGATGACAGAAGAGCTGCTGATATATGTAACATCTTTAAGAGCTATGGTTTATGGAAATTGTCTACGTAAGCTACCAGACTTGGAGCGTGTATTGACAATATTTTTTCAAATAAAATAAATATGATAGATAAACCACTTGCAGTAAATTTGGGATTATCCGATCATCTCGGCCTGGAAGTTGAAATGAGCACTTCATTAACCACCACGCCCGTTCTTAGGATAATAAAACCAATCACTGAGAGAGGCAAAATCCTTTTTTATAATTTTATACATAATTTTAATTGGGTGAATTTTATGCATAATGAAACGGACGTAAACTATTTGTGCAATCTTTTAATTGACCGTATAGTAAATAGTTTTCAAGAAGCTTTTCCTACCCACCCCTGCGGTTGTCGTGCACAACCATTTGGGAGTAGCGACCCCACGTACCCGAGCCGTTCATTGCACACACACGCACATCTCATACACACACACACACACACAACGACACTGACACCCCGTGAAGTAATGCCTGACGGCGGTTCCGCGGGGTGGCACACACACGCACACACACACACACTCATCATACACACCCACACATCACCGACGCAGACAACACCCTACACCCCGTGAAGTAATGCCAGACGGCGGTTCCGCGGGGTGTCATGGCGACTTGGGGAGGTGGTTTTTAGTGGGTATACCAGTAGTTCTGGGGACTCCCACACTCTGTCTATAAAAGATTTTCCACCTCCCAGCCACAAAAAAAACAGGTAGTCTATTTTGATAACACTAGATCAAACGAACAAATAATAAATATTGTCGTACCTCAGGGATCTATTTTAGGACCCCTATTATTTCTCATCTATATAAATGCACTCTAATTCAATGTTATATGCGGATGATACAACAATTGCCTCAAGAGCTTCATCCTTGTATACAGCAAACGAATCTATAGAAATAGACCTTAATAGAGCATGTGAGTGGTTTAACAGTAATAAACTTAAATTAAATTCACAAAAAACTGAAAACATGATATTTACATTAAAACGGACTCCAATATCTTGTTCTTTCGTAAAATTTCTGGGATTATACCTAGACCCCCAGCTCACTTCGTCTACGCAAGGTCTACAATTAGAAACGAAACTATTACGCAGCATCTATTTTATTTATCCAGATCTGTATCCAGGGTTGTATTACTTTTTGCATATTATGCTTTTGTACACTTTCATCTGTCATACGGAATTTTATTGTGGGGACATTCAACTATTTTGAAAGACATGTTCAAAATGCAGCGAAGAGCAGTGAGAGTAGTCGCAGGTTTATCTTATAGGGATGACTATACTTGACTATACCAAGCATGTATGTACTTGGGTGTCTCTTACATATTAAACAAAATATTAGCACGTTCAACAAGAACGAAATATTTCATGCATATGGCACAAGGCTAGGGCACAATGATCTTCGGATTAATTTGTTTCGTCTCACTAAAAGAAAAGTTGGCACAAGATACTTTTCTATTAAATTTTTAATGTGTTATCAAGTAGTGTACAAAATCTACCACTTAAAAAATTTAAAGCTAAGATAAAACAATTTTTAATCACGAATGTATTTTATTCTATTGAAGATTTTCTTACTAGAAGGATGGCAGATTGAATACACAACTGGTATCCTATTTTATATTACTTTATTTTAACTTATTAGTTTTATCTATTTTACTCTATTGATTTTGTTTGGTTGACATTTAGCTTTTATTTGTATATTGTCTTTTATTCATATTTATATTTTATTTTTAGATTATTTTAATTTTATTTTAATTTATTTAATTTTAAATTTTATCTATTTACTTTATATAAACATTTATTGCGTTATTTGTCTTTTTATCAGTTTATTACTATGACTGCTATTTTATAATATAACAATTTATATTAATTTTATTTTTATACATTTTATTTAGGTTTTTATAGCATCTGCAACTGTTTATTTTTGTCTATTTTATCTTTTTAGCATTTTATTTATTTTATATATTAAAACATTTTATCTTTTTATTTTGTTTAGCCTAATTTTAGTATATTTTTTATATTAATTTGATTTAGCCCTTAGAAATTGATTGGACTTAATATATTTTATTTGATTCTTTTATTAACTATAATATTTTATATTTTAATGTTTTACGGTGGCGATATTATTTATATATTTGTATGTGCGTAGGTGTATGTGTATCTATATAAATGTGTGTATGTATATACAGGGTGAGTTTTTTTCGATGTTCTCTATGGGGATCTCGGAAACTATAAGAGATAGAGAAACGGTTAAATGGGGAAAGAAGTGTAGATTTACGAGACGAATAAAATTCCGCTTTCAAAGTTTTCAAAAAAGTCAAGGGTAACTAGATATTATGAAAAGGTAAAAAGTGTCCATTTTTTTTAAAACAATATCTCGGTTATTATAACAGATAGAAAAAAACTGTAAAGAACCAAGTTTTAGATAATTTTATGTAGATTAATAAAAAATAATCAGAAAATTTTTATCGCCATTATTTTCCGAGATATGATGCAAACTTACATTTTTTTAAATGGAAACCATAGTTGGCTATGACCTCATTCAAAAGGTAATTTTTTTCTCTTTAATCCAATATAACATATGACATAGTTATTTCTAAAAATAAGTGAGTTATAGTCATTTTAAATTTTATTATAAATAAAAAATGGGTAGCCATGAAAAAGATGAAAGTAAAACAATTGCAGTTGTTTATAATAATAGCAATATTGTAATTATTAGTTCTACAAAGTTAAATAAAAATGAAAAACCAGCATAAGAATAATAATTTTCTAATTATCAAATGGCCTTCTGTATGTGGTATAAACCCATTTATCAAGAGGATAATACGTTTCTTACAAAAATATTATATCCAGATGAATCGCGATTCACTAATTGTGGTATTTTTAATCGCTACAATGAAGATAGATGAACTTAAAAGAATCCACGAGAAGTTTCACAGAGAAAATTACAAATTAAATTTGGATTTAATCCATGGTGTGTTTGGATTAATAATTCTCGGTCCATATATTTTTGAAAGCTTACTAAGTGAAACTGATTACTTTCATTTTCTTCAGAAAACATTTGAATATCATTACAAGCAAGATTAAAATTGTTCCAATATGACGGTGCTCCACCTCATAACATGTTGGCTTTACAAATTATTTAAATGATGCTTTTCCTAACTCATAAGTGGGAAGAAATAAACCAATCCCAGGGCCACCTAGATCTCCCGATCTGCGCGTTTTAGAATTTTTTCTGTGGGGTTATGTAAAAAACAAAGTATATGAAAAATCATATCAATCTGTGGAGGGTCATAAACTAGTTGTTATTGAAACATTTAATTCAATTTACATGAAAATAGTCAAAAAGACATGAATTCAATTTTAAAAAGATATAATTTATGTCATAATAGTATTAATAGTGGACTCTTTGACCGTATTTTTTTAATACTAAAATTTATCTCCTATTGATATATTGATAATTACAGAATTACTTTATGCTGTTGTTTCATTTTGGTTTATCTCTGTAAAACTAATAATTACAATATTGCTAATATTATAAACAAGTGCAATTGTTTTACTTTCACCTTTTTCATGGCTACCCATTTTTTATTTATTATAAAATTTGAAATGACTATAACTCACTCATTTTTAGAAATAACTATGTCGTATGCCATATTGGATTAAAGAGAAAAAAATTACCTTTTGAATGAGGTCACAGCCAACTATGGTTTCCGTTTAAAAAAATGTAAGTTTGCGTCATATCTCGGAAAATAATGGCGATAAAAATTTTCTGATTATTTTTTATTAATCTGCATAAAATTATCTAAAACTTTGTCCTTCACAGTTTTTATTCTATCTGTTATAATAACCGAGATATATTGATTTGAAAAAATTGACACTTTATACTTTTTTCAAAATATCTAGTTACCCTTTACTTTTTTGAAAACTTTGAAAGTGGAATTTTATTCGTCTCGTAAATTTACACTTCTTTCCCCATTTAACCGTTTCTCTATCTCTTATAGTTTCCGAGATCCCCATAGAGAACATCGAAAAAAACTCACCCTGTATATATTTTATTATTTTGAAACTTGTCAATTTTTATATCACTATTGCTAATTCTATTATAGTAAACTACAAATGTAAACTCTGACCTGTATAAGGACTCTGTCTATAAAGCACCAATAATATTATTAGTGAAAAAACCTATTATTAACATAATGTTTCACCAAGTGAAAAATGAGAATCAAATACAAGAAATATTATTATTATTATTATTATTATTATTATTATTATTAAAATTCCTGCCCACACATTTTTTGTGGATATTCAGTTCTTGATGTTGCAATATGAAGAATTTTTTGAGACGAATGACGATTATTTAGTTTGTTATTTTCAGTCACCAAATAAAAAGTACATTTATCTCCAAAACACAGACTATTTGGAAATCTCTTATTCTCGTTACACTTTTCTATATCCATTCCAATTCTTGAATCTGGAGCATTTCTTGGTGAGTTCGGCTTTTATAGGTGGTGTAACTATAAGCTTTTAAAATTCGTTCAATGGTAGATTTGCTGTCATCCCATTCCGAAGCTACTTTTCTTACACTTGATGTTAGATTTAGTGTTATCCTTGCCAACACATTTACAGTTTCTTCAGATGTCCTTCTTTTATTCCTAGCAATATGTTCATCGTATACACAACCAATTTCCTCAAATTTCTGATCAATTCTAATAATTTTTGATTGACACGGCACTGGATAGGTTTCAAAATTTATACTAAATAAGTCGCAAATAGCACGCGTAGAATGTCCGCCAAAACTTAATTTGAGCACTTATTTCAGATCATCAAATTGAGTTTTGGCAGACATTTGCGACTTATTTAGTATAAATTTTGAAACCTGTGACCGGTGCCGTGTCAATCAATAATTATTAGAATTGATCAGATTTGAGGATAATGGTTGTGTAAACGATGAGCGTATTGTTAGGAATAAGGCAGGAAATCTGAAGAAACTGTAACAAATGTGTTGCAAGAATAACAGCACGTCTAACATCAAGTGTAAGCTTATAGTTACCGACCCTATAAAAGCCAAAATAATAAAAAACTGAACAGTGGACCCTGATTCAAGATTGAAATTTTGTTAAATTATTGTGGAAAAGTGTAACGAGAATAACAAATAGTGTGTGTTTTACACATGAATGTACTTTCTATTTGGTATCTATAAATAACGAACAAAATAATCGTCAATCCACAAAAACTCAATGTATGGGAATGCATTTTAAAAATAGCGTTGTTAGTTTTATTTTTATTGCAAGCAAATTAAAGTATTTATCTACGATCGTACAGAAAGTAGACGCTTTTTGCATCATTTTTCATTGTAAAAGTGGCTTTTTAAAGCACTAGTGCTTTTTTACGTTTTTACTGCACGGTAATGTCAAACTGTTTTTATTGCACAGAAATGTCAAATTTGACAGATGAATGAATAGCACAAATTTTCGACGAAAAACTTATTTTTTTATAATTTGATATAAATAACTAATAAACTATAAATAAAATATATAATACAAACGAAATGGCAGATTAAGGAACTCCGAAGATTTCATTTAATGCAAATTGAAGCGATTACAATAAAGCGAACATTTTTTCCATAAATAATAATGGCGGCCGACATTTGTGCAACTTGGTTGCTAAGTAACGCTTTCATTAGTGAACTGCAGGTAAAATATGATTTCATTAATTGAATTATTGAAATGACATTAAAATATTACTCATAAAAATATATTTTTTGAAATCCTTTACGATCGAAGATAAAATTTTGTAAGGCACACGTGTAAAAAGTTTCTTTATTGCACTCCTGGCTTTAAAAAAACTCGCTCGTTCCTCGCTCGTGTTTTTAAACGCCAGTTCGTGCAATAAAGCATCACTTTTTACACTTGTACCTTAAATAACTATTATCGGTTTCACTTTAAGTATTTTCTTTACATAAGCATTCTTTCTAAATTTGGAATAGTATAATAATTATAATTTAACTGGATGCGGCTTTGAAATTTTGTAGAAAATAAATGAGAAATACTAAAAACAGTTTTATTCTGTTTCGAGCAATTGTACCTTTGAGTTAACTCGTTTCAACAAGAATAATGGATTTGTGCCTTTGAACTCGCACTAAACTTTTCCTTCTGCGTTGTAAGCACTCATTTTGAATTTAATTATTTATTTGTGGGTTATACAATTTAGATGACAATCACTGACTTTTCACAGTAACTACTATTTTGAGGATCTATTATCAAATATTTTCTTACACATTTTAATGTATATTTTGACTAAAAATAAAGATGAAACAAAAATAAAAGCCTCAAAATATCTTTAGTAGGTAAAGGAATCATTCTAATTTTATTCTGATCATTTTCATTCAATAATAGAGATACAAACTGTAATTGAAAATTATACATGGGAATTCCCTATGATGCGTATTCAAACTGTTTCATTTTTGTTTAACTTTGTAAAACTAATAATTACAATATTGCTATTATTATAAACAACTGCAATTGTTTTACTTTCATCTTTTTCATGGTTACCCATTTTTTATTTATATTCACACTTAAAATGACTATAACTCACTTATTTTTAGAAATAACTATGTCGTAGGTCATTGGATTAAAGAGAAAAAAATTGCGTTTTGAGTGAGGCCCTACCCACATGGTTTCCATTTAAAAAATGTAAGTTTGCATCATATCTCGGAAAATAATGGCGATAAAAATTTGCTGATTATTTTTTATTAATCAAAAAGTTAATTTACAGGAGCTTAGTATACCAAATTTGATAGCAACTGTCGTGAATAGCTTTTATTTAACGTACATTCAATCATTTTTATTTAATTTTACAGAAAGAAATACGTTCAAACTAGTGTTGCTTTGATAGCCTTGCTGTTTTGTAACACGCAAATTACTTTTGTATTATTCAATGTCTGTAGAGGTATTAGCTAGAGACGTAGTTGTTTCAAAAGTGATTTGTACTTGTAGTCTTAATAAGACTCATTTGTTGTAGATTTTACGAAAATATTTTCGTGTTTTTTCTAATTATTAATGATGATTTAGTTCTACAAGAAACAAAATTTGGGTGGCTGATTAGCAGAAATGTCAAATGCGAAATTCATTCTAAGGCAGTGTGTAATACAGTTACGTTGAACAAGTTCAAATATCAGGTTTAGGAAGTTCTGGAAAATTGAAAGTGGAGGCCAAGAAAAACTAGTTACATCAGCATCTAATTTGTAAAGAAATTACAACAAGAAATGCAGAAGGGTGTTTCATTGTATACTGAGCGCATTCTGACGATGATTATTTGTTTTTCTTAAATGCTCATTTACCCGAAACTGTTTTTCACTCTTGCTTACGGTACCATATGGCTGGTAAATCAGGATACTTCTCTCTAAATAAATAAATAACTTCATTCTGTGTTCTTCTCTTCATAAAATTTGTGGGTTTTAGTTAAGTAGTTGGTATAATTTTTCGATAAACGGTGAACAAAAGTCAACACAACAGCGGAACGACTAATACTCTCCTCGCTCAAATTAGATGTTTGTTAAATATCTTGTAAATGACAGGAAATAAGAATTTGAAATTGGGCACACTTCTGTAACTTGATATACTCTTTAATAATAGTATCATAATAAAAATGATAGTCGATGACGTCATATCTCATAATTAGGACACGCTGTATAAAATTATTACATCAAAAAGAGCGCAATTTAAAATAGCAATTGACCTATCCGAGCACGTTTTAAAACAATAGACTTTCTATGATTTACTGAATTTATTCCAAGTTAGAGACTCGCCCTGTATATATTCAGGGTGACTGATGAAAAACCTTTGGTGCTGTTTGCTCGCTTATTTTTTATCCGATTTTAATAAATAAAACATGAAATTAAATCATTTTTAAAAGACTTTAATATGAACTGAACTGATATTTTTTTCTTGCGTCCAGTTTATGACAAAAGACGATCAACTTTTTTGTCAAATTGCACTGTATATATTTTTTATTGATCCGTAAGAAGATTTTTTTGTGCGTATAAAATTGTAAACAATTTTATCTATACATCAAACTAAAGTTGAGAAATTGAGGATTTAAAAATAAAAATAAAAAATCAAGTATCCTTAGTAAACAATATACAGAGCCTATTTTAAATGTCAAAAGTGACAGTGTCAGCCATTGATACAATACTGTAACCATTTTTAATAATTTCATAATTAAAATGTTGCAAGATTTCAAACACACTACTACTACTGTACTAGAATTTTGTGCCTGTACAGAAACAATTTTTCTGATAGAGTAATTCCATGTGCCGACAAATTTGGAAGACTGGTGCGTAAAGATTGTTGTTGTGGAAAAAAAATTTAAAAAAGCTATTTAGTGTTAACGAGTAATGCGGTATATTAGGAGACAGAGGAGTGGGCCCCTTTTTACTAAAGGCAGCCTTAACAAAAAAATGTTATTGTTACCTAACAAACGAAATAAATAATTTTCTGGATAAATTGCCAATAGCAGTACTGAATATAATCGAGTTGCATCAGGACGGTGCTACACCACATATATTTAGATTTTTTAATATTTTTTTTGGTTTCTTCTTCCCTTTTTAACCCATTTAGACCCAAACGGTCGAAAACGACCAGACAACACTCTATCCCAAACGGTACGAAACGACCGTACTAAATACCTTTAATTAAAAGTCACTTGTGTATATTTTATGGTGCTAAGGGGTATACCCTCTGTATAAGTGATGTTTAGGCTACCATATTGACTTATCACCCCATAATAAACTTAGTAGTTATATGTTTTTTGTGGGAATAACTTCGTACGTAAAATTGTTCAAGAACATGGCGGAAAATAATCGTTAATAACTAATTTAATTTTAACTTAAATATAAATATTTTCTGCTCATATATAATAAAACTCCACTTATTAAAATACCAACTAGCAATCAAATCGAAAAACAAGTTTGTATGATGATAAATGGCGATGCAAATGGAAGTGTTCGTTTTCGACCGTTTGGGATAATAAGTATAAAAATCTATAACAGTATTTGAGGTAAGCTTCAATATAAAGCAATATATCTGTGAACGAATCAATGATCAAATATTTCGCTAAACATTCATGTAAGTAGTACAAAACTTATAATTGAATTATATATCAAGGAAGGAAGGAAGCTACCGGTACAGTACGAGAAAATAGGACCGAAAAATGTAGCTTGCTCAATAATAAAGTAATGAAAAGAATTGATCGCGGTACGATCTATAGCCGTATTGACAAAGATAATTGTATTGAAGTTATTAGTTGTATAGATAACAGTGTTGTTACCA
Organism: Ontholestes murinus; assembly: GCA_963969525.1. Lineage (NCBI taxonomy): Eukaryota > Metazoa > Arthropoda > Insecta > Coleoptera > Staphylinidae > Ontholestes > Ontholestes murinus. The sequence continues at coordinate 46,514,122 of OZ018388.1, read as the reverse complement.
TTTTTCTTAAATAAAAGTTTGAGGTACACTTATGGTATCAATATGTACAGTAAATACATGGGAGGAGTAGATCAAATGGGCAACCACATTTTAAATTGAACCTTCGATATAACTAAATATCTCAAGAGTTTTGACTCAAAATTAGATAAATTAGACATGTTGTTGAAGCAGTATACCAAACGTATGGTTACAAAATGACGAGACCAGATCCTAGCCAGAAATCAAAGTAAGCCAAATGCAAAAAGTATAGCAAGGCATTTAGTGCTAACTGGTTGAAAAAGCGCAAATTGTAAAAATAAAATTAACTGCACGTGAAAATTATAATATCCCTTGATATGCATGATAAATCTTTTATAGAATATAATAAGTAGTTAATATTGTCAAAATTAATAGTTTTTGTAAATAAAATCTATAATTGTTATACACTTATTTAACTATTTGCTTATTACAAACAATAATCTAACATTATAGACAATATTATAATAAAGTACATAATTTTTAATTTGTAGCACATTATCCCAAATGGTCGCTTTCGACCTAAGCCATAAGTCCAAAAATAAAAATGGCATTTAATAATTTTCTTTTATTTTCATCTTAGATTGACTAGTTTTATCATAAGAAATAATGACAAATACCAAATGTTTCGGGCACATGAGAGTATAATATTTATCGAATACAGTAGTAGTAGTGTTAGGCTATCGACCACGTGGTCCTTCCGCCATGTGTCATTTGTGTATTTGTGTGTGTGTAAATGAGCTTGTTACTTTAAAGGATCGCCCCCGTCACTCTAAAGCACCATTAATTGTATCCCAATGGTGAATGGTACCGGTCACCCATCCGACTACTGACCCGAATCAACGTTGCTGCACGTCAGTTCGGGGCCGTAACCGATGCGCCACCACCGGCGTGTTTATCGAATACATTTTTTGTTGTTCTTTATGATTACATTTTCGAGATAAAATTCTCTATTATAAATACTAATAGAATACTTCTTTATTCATTTTAATGGTGCAATTATTAAAAATCATTGCAGCATTGTACCAATGACTGACTCTGTCATTTTTGACATTTGGAATAGGCTTTGTATATTGTTAACTATGGGTACGTGATTTTTGAAATTTTTTTCAGAAAATCCTCAATTTCTCGACTTTGGTTTGATGAATGAATAAAATCGTTTACAATTTTGTATTCAGAAAAAAATCTCCCTGCGGATCAATACCAAATATATATATACAGTGCAATTTGAAAAAACAAAGTTGATCGTCTTTTGTCAAAAACTGAATACAAGAAAAAATATCAGTTCAGTTTATATTAAAGTCTTTTAAAAATGATTTAATTTGATATTTTATTTATTAAAATCGGATAAAAAATAAGCGAGATACAGCACCAAAAGTTTTTCGTCAGTCACCCTGACCTCAAATGAACAGTTTTTATTTGTGACATGTATTTGTATGATTTCATTGTTGTATTAAGATTAAGTTATTTAAATTAATTAAATATGGTTGACCGTCAGAAAGGCCGCGAAACTTCAAGTGCTATTATAAACAACAAAAATAGTGATAAATCAAGTTCTATCAGCATAAAATCTTATGATTGTAGCCACACAGCGAGCTCAATCTCGAGGATTAATCCTATATTATGTTATAGCGAATCCTAGCCAAACTGCACGTTACACAATCTTGACTCATTTGACACAAATTGGTAAAGTGAAAAAGCTGGACAAGTGGATACCACATGAATTGACCGATGCACAGAAGGAAGGAAGACTCATGCCTTTCTCTTCTTTCTCGCAACAAAGTCTAACCATTTCTCAATTAAATTGTTACGTGTGATGAAAAAATTAATTATGTACGATGATCGTAAATATTCATCATAATGGTTGGGCAAAAATGAATTACAAAAACTGTCCGAAACGAGGCATCCACCAGAAGAAGCTGATCGCTGTTTGGTGGTCTGGCTCAGGTGTCATCCACCATAGCTTTATGGAACCTGACTAAACGATCACGACGGATGTCTACTGCTATCAACTTGAGAAATCTTGCGATTAAACAGCCAAAATTAGTGAATCAGATGACTCCAATAGTCCTGCACGATAACGCTCGCCAGACCTTGCTCCCACTAACTATATTTTTTTCAAAATTTAAACAACTGGAAAAATCTGGAAAAAATTCAATTTAGCACTTTCTGCCAAAAGGCGTTTTAAGAGTTCATCGACTCCCGTGATCCAGGCTTCTATAGCAAAGGAATAAATAAGTTACCTCTAAAATGAAAAATGTGTATCGATAATAGGGGTGCATACTTTGATTAGAAATAAAAAGTTTTTATTGGAAAAAATCGAATTCAATTATGTGTATTTTTGCTCCATTTCATACTTGACAACCTAATACATAACAGAAAGTTTGAAAAATAATTTTTCATATTAACATATATGACAAAATTGAAAAACGGACAAAAAACTACTAGCATAAAATGTGAAAATAAAAAAAAATAATTACATATAAAGCGTCCTGGAGAAAAACAAATCAAAATATAAAAGCTACTCTGAATTCTAAAATCCGTAAGATTTAACAAAATTCCCTAGTAATTTAATATAAATTTCTCAATATCAGAAATTACAATCAATCATTAAAACTGTAAGTAGAAACCTAATTAATTAAATGAAACAACCTTGATAGATTTGTTGATAATTAGAAACCATTTGTTAACTAACGAAATACTTTTATACACTAATAAAAAATTGTTGACATTTTAGGAGAATTTAGTTACATCTGTCACCGCAATTAATACCTATTTATTATTATTTTCTAAATAAAAATGCATAACATTATCGTTTCTCAAGTTAATGGTTTTCATTCTAGAAAATTAAATAACAAATTTAAAAATACGAAATTATTTCGTGAATCTACAAAAATGAGTCTTACTAAGACTACAAAACAAATTAATTTTGAAACAACTACTTCTCTGGCTAATACCTCGTCAGGCATTGAATAAAACAAAATTAATTTGCGTGTTACGAATAGTACAACTATCAAAGCAACACTAATTTAAATGAAATTATTTCTGTTGAATAAACTAATAAATGATAAAATGTATTTTAGATTGTTTAAATGTGACTACATCATGAAAAATTATGAACAAAGATTGAATTTAAACTGATTTCATTAAATTAAATTAACAAAAGCAATTAAAAAATCTAGCATTAAAGTTTATAATAATCTGCAAATACGTGTTTGGATCTTTCGATCTCTTCAGTACAACTTTATTATAAAATTTATTTTAAATACAAATAAAAACATTTACTAAAATAAATATAATGAAATATAAATAACTTACTCAGGCATGTACGGCAACTGACACAATATTATATATTACCTACTCCTATTGGGTTATATATTTATTATGCATCTAGATTAGTACAAATAATGGTATATATACACTATTCACGTTGTTTTTGCATAATGGGAGGCCAAGGAAATTTAGCATTTATGTTGGCACTAAAACTGTCTGCTGAATTAGGTGATATTTTTCTATAAGTTTGAGGTTACAAGTAGTGTCAACATTTTGTGCGTTGTTGTCAGTTTTACTAGGTTCCAGCAAAAAATAGTCACAATTAAACACAAGCCATGTTACTTTTAAATTAATTATATTATTAATTAATTATTAAAATTATTTTTCGAATTTCAGTAGGTAAAGAAAAAAATATATTAAGAAGTTTACTTCTAAAATGTGAAATTTTCTAATTTTCTTGACTAAAAGAACTTAATCGTAATGGTGACTGCAGATACTTTATGTGCGACCAGATCACCCAATTCTCAGTACATTTCTGATTTTAACCAAAATATTTCTAAAACAAAATTTTAAAAAAATCTTGTACCTACTTATATTAATAACTTTACCTTACTTTTTTCGAACTTTTATTCCAAATTTTTACACACCTATCCTTGACAAAAAAGAACAAAACTATTCAACTTCCATAATTTCATTCGAAAATTCTAAATCATTATTTGTATCAAAATCCCAATCAGAGTCCGAGTCCGATTCTCCTAATGTAATTATTAAAGGGGGAATGTAATCAAATGAAAGATTTCCCATTAATTTCGCCCAATCTTCCGAAATAAGTTGTTCACAATGTCTACAAAAAATTTTCTACATTTCAGGAATGCATCGGAATGTATGGGGGTAATCTAAGAACCTCATGTACATATTCTCTCAATGTCTCATCTGTTACATATCGTCGATTACTAATAATTTTGAAAGGTTTGATCAAATTCCATAGTTGCTTTTTCGAAAAGTTATCCCTGATTTCTACGTTGTGCTTAATCAGCCATTCCTGCATTCGACTTTTTTTAAATGAAAATGTAAGTGGTTTGTCCAGCTGCACCGAATGATAGGGAGCATTGTCAAAAATCACTACATATTTTTCATCTAACTTTGTCAAAGCAGGAATAAGCTGATTATTTAGCCAATTTTGAAATAAGTTTCCCTCCATTGTTTTATGATAATCCCTACCATTATTTTTTGAATTTAACAATAAATCACCTCCCTTCAAAAAACCTAAATGACATCCTGCGTGTAAAATTGTAAACCTTGACTCTTCACTTTCAATTTTGCGTGGATTACTTTTCAAATCTGAATCGTGTACCCAACGACGAATTGCCGACCCATTTTGGTAAATCCACGTTTCGTCAAGATATACAAACGTAAAATTTTCACTAGAATTTTGAAACTGTAAGAATTTTCTGAAAAATGAAAGTTTAGCTACAACGACGTGTTTTTGTTCACATAAAATTTTGCGACCGTTTACCATTTTATACTTGTATCCCATCGATTTCAGAATTTTTTATAAAGTTGTTCTCCCACCTTTAAATTCTAAACTTTCTCGCGAATTAGCCAAAAGATCATCTAACGTAAAATATTCATTTTTTGAGTTATATTGCCAAATAAGTTGTTGCAGGTCTTTCCTAAACATGTGATTGGTAAAAATGTCGGTTTTAACTCTTTTGTCAGAGGATGAGGTGTTTAAATTTTCGATTTTTCCTGCACTATCTTTGCTATTGTTCTTGTACTCTCCTAGGAATCAATTGATGAATGAAAAGAACTGAACTTAATTTTTATTTACTGAAAAGATGTTCTGCAGTCTAATACAAATATCATCACGGTTTTTTATTGCTATATTAATTTCAGCGCTAATAATTCTTGGCATTTTAAAGAAATTTATCAGTAATTTTTTGACAAATAACGGACTTTATCAAACAATGCTCTCTCGTTTTAAATGAACGTGTGATGGTCGCGGGAAATTTAGCGACACTGTATGTATTTTGACAGGTTCACATGTCAGGCGCTTGAGTAACGGAAAATTGACGAATAGTGTGTCCAACGTTAAAAAATAAATCATGGCCACCCATTATGCAAAAACAACGTGAATAGTGTATATAATTCAATAGCGTGAGTTATAATCATAACTCACGCTATTAATTATAACTCACTGTTATCGATCAGGTTGTCATGGGTTTTTGTCTGAATCTATATTTTCAGGTTAGCTAAAAATTCAATTTTTAAAATTGACAAATGTCAAAAAAAAATGTCACAGCGCAATTCTCGAATATAGTAAATAAATATTGTATTAAGTGAAATATTTTACTAAAAATTGTTATTGTCGTAGATAAAGTATAGTATTCAACTCGTGGCAATGGCAATAACTCACTTGGATGATTACAGCACTCGCCTAGCTCTCATCCGCGTGAGTTGTTGCCTCATTACCACTCATTGAATAATATACTATTACATTATAACATTATTCAATTATGCTCTAAGTGGGTATTTTTCCTTAATCCCGAACGTAATGATTTCTGTAGAATTCACTAATCCATCTCAGGTATAAATTCAGACCTTCAGTCGATTATATTTCATTCAAACACAACACACACCGCCTCCACCTTATAGAACCGTGCTTGCACACGGGAAACTTATTTTTACACCTTAGCTCCTAATACATAATTACAACTCTTTATTGAAATATAATTTTAGAGCTGTTAGTATTTATATTATTTTAATTAATTTATATTATGTAGACAATCAATTCATCAATTTCATAATAACAATTATGTAATCACAGATGAAATATTTGTAATATTAAATAAAATATATTATGTTGTACCATTTCAACTTGAAGCAAATCTCTCCCAAATGCATACTACAGTAATATGTACATCCCCTCGTTATTATTTGCATTATACAAGTACACGGGGAAATTTATCTGCAGAAAGCACGTCGGATTAGAGGATACCTTACATATATGTAAAGTGGATTCTGTCTAATCTTCGTTCGCTCAATATTTAATGAATTGCTTTCAATTGCGTATGTTGCTTTAATCATAATTAAGAATTAACCTAAAAGGCCTGAGCGTATTAGGTCAGAGAGTCTATATATAACTCAGCACTGAAATTTCAAAGTACCACTTTATATTATTACCACGTAGTAACGGTAGAACCATCCTTTTTATTAATATTATTATATAATTTCGGAAAAGACGAATAACGAATTTGTTAAACTTAACTTTATGTTTTCATTCCCTGAAGTGGCATGACTAGGTAATTTTAAATTATATGTTTATATTTAATTACTTAAAGTACGCTCCAAGTAATCATTATTATAAAAACTATTAACGTCAAATAGTTTCGCGCTTGGTCTATTATTTATGTGGCACATTTCCAGAAAACATCTTTGGAAATGGTTGTTGTCATATTCCAGAATTGTAGGGTCATTTAAATTAAATGGCCAATGTAATTTTCATGTCTGCTTAAGACGTACGCTTCTGGTTTGCACTTTATATTGCTCTTATGAATCATTATGCGTGCTTATAGTTTTTGTACATATTCTGCAACGGTTGATCAATTTAATATAAATGTCAAATAGACACAATTAATGTATCTCGTAAAACGAACAAAAATTGGGTTTTAGTGACCTATAATATTTGTATTCCAAATTGGACCTCCTACCAGAATAATATACCGGTTAAAATGTTAATAAGAAAACTTAATTTCTCCGAGCATTACTCCACGGTTATGTTACAATGATTATACAATAATTAACAGCTAATAGTTAAAACAACTACTCGTCGTAATTCGAGGAATTAGAGAGTTTAGTTTTTTGGATCCGACAAACCCTTCTTAATACTTCTTCGGCCAAAACACATGTATGATCTAAGGAAATGATTTGCTATCCTCATACTTGTTTGAGCATCGAAATTTCATTATCTCAAATTCTAGGTACTAGGCCAAGTAGGGTCTTAAGAATACTCAGTGTGAAGATAAATCCCTTATACACCTGTTTGAGAGGATATTAACAAATTCGGAAGTTCCCAAATAACCTAACGAATACAATAAGTGTTCATCTTAAATTAAAAATCAGTGTAGTTGCTGAAAAGGAGATTTCACTACAGATAAGTGTGGACGAAATTTGCGGTTGTTTGGATTTCGGACAAATGTTGAGGAGAAAATTTAATATCCATTTATCAATATCTGCATGAACAAGTTAAAGGTTCTAGTATCGTCTACAGACTTGGAACGTCGTCATTCCATCAAAAATTGGAATGACCCATCAATCACGGTATCCTTTTATAACCAACTAAGGAACAACATTTTTGCTTCAAAACGACAGTAGAAATATTTGACGCTTGTAAAAGCAGCTAAACTCTCAAATAAAAATGTTTTGTAACTCTATAAGTATAGTTAGCTCTCTTTTCGCTTAACTGTGACCCCGTATTAGTTGAATACACGAGATTTAAGCACTGTGTACATTTTAATTTTGAATACTTTTGCAACTTTTTTTTGTTTCTCTATTTTTTTAATATTTTGTTCTTTTCGTTTGTATTTAATATTATTTGCTATTTTATTAAATTTGTTTGTTTGGATTGTCACACTAATGTGAGCTATGAATAAATTTAGTTATTATAACGATTTTAATTATTTTAATTTAAATATTGGGGGACATTCTTATTTAAATTACTCAAATCCCCTGAAATTTTCAAATTAAAACGTAATCCAGAAATTCTGCTCACCAACGACCAAACTGACCTAATATATGGCCCTTTTTTTAACGCCACCTTATATTGAAAAAATCGTATGTCATTTTGAAATATAGTTTTAGAATGATAAGCTTACAGTTAATACTTTTAAATTTTTACATATAAAATTTCAATGGTGCCCCTTGAAATTAAGCATTAGCTTAGCGTCCGATCGCTACTACCTAAAATTATTGAAGTGGAACCGTTTATACGGCATCACAATATTGATATTTTAACAATTTCGGAAGCTTGGTTATATGCTAATATCACCGATAATGCTTGACCATTTTAACTTTGTTTGAAAATGACCGTTTGACAAGACAAGGCGAGGTGGACTCGGTATTTACATAAAACAATTTCTTAACTATAACATAAATCTCGTTGATCAAGATGTAATTGACTGTCAATACTCTTATCACGATATGGTATATTGTATCATAAAATATAATTTGGAACTAAGTGATCAACAACTATAAATATTTAGCCCCTCACAAGAACAAGCCCGAGTGGCGCCACGGAAGAGAAGCAAAATCCCAGAAAAAAGACATCATACAATCAGGCTGAACAAGGACTGAAGTTTGGTGTTATGGCAAAGGACTATCGTGCTACTCTCCTTTCAGTGGAATATATAAAGTACACACTAGAATGTATCATGGATCTAGTCCTAGCAACGGGAAATGAGGAAGAGGCGAGACTTTTTTGGATACACAAGCGACCTGGATGGATAGGGTTTATCTGCCGCAATGAAGCTACGGTAATGTGGCTGAAGTCGCATTAGGATGAGATCGTCTGCTAAGAGGCTGCAGCCCTAAAAGTCGTTGGAGCGGAAGAAATGCGGCACAACGATATCCTAGTGGGTTATTTTCCGGGCAGTCAGGAGTAAGGGACGACCGCATCCTGAAACTGATTGAAGTCCAGAATGGGTGCGATGCCTCATACTAGAGGGTCTTAAGAAGAGTGACCGCTGGACCCACTCAAGAGGTTACCTTCTCAGTGGATGCTAGGTCCATGGAGAAGTTAAAAAACGCAATTACCTCGTTGGGTTACGACGAAGTACAGCTTTGCACATAGGCGAAGCATGGTAAGCCTGATTCAGAGGCAGGAGGCCCAAGCTCCACCCAAGAAGCAGGATGATGTGCACCCAAAGAGCAGAATTATGCCCCAGGACAAACTGAAAACTGACAGAGGTGGGGGTTATTCCATGGCCCAAAAATTAAGGGTAAGTGGCAGTGCCACCAAATTAACCTGCAGCACTCAAAGGCAACATCAAGTGCCTTAAGCAGCAGGCTGGCTAGGGGGAACGTCCAAATAGGGCTAATTCAAGAGCCCTGGGTTCAAAGGATTGAAGGACTTCAGAACCCATCGTACTGTCTGGTATGTAATACTACGATTTTTAGGAAAGATACTAATTATGCTCCCATTCCACAGTTCATCACACAGGACCTAGTGGCAGCGGTTATATACGTACTACCGGGAGATATACAAGAAGGAAATTGTATTTGCCTTCGCCTACTTTCCAGGGGACGAGTACAACCCACCACCAAAGGCAGTAAAGGACCTCACGGACTGGTGCCGCAGGAATGGGAAACATCTCATCATGGGCTGCGACGCTAATACACACCACACAGTATGGGGCAGCTCAGATATCAACAACATGGGTAAGTACCTTCTTGATTATGTATGCGCTAGCAATCTAGACATCTTAAATAGGCGGAATAAACTCACGTTTATAAACTCAATAAGGCAAGAGGTACATAACTTGAAAGGGTATGGCGCGCAATTGATAAAAAAATGGCGTGTACTCCCAGTGCCCTCAATGTCGGACCATCAAATGATCGCGTTAGATATGGAAGATGGGAGTAAGGAAATAGCAGGGTACATAGTGTCACAAAAAACAGACTGGAATTTATGTAACGAGTGCCTATTGTCCGAACTTCAAGGCCTCAAATATAACATCGCTACCATAGAGGAGTTAGAACAGGCCTCACTACACTTAAGTGATATAATCGTAGCAACCTGTAAGAAAAGCTGCCCAGTAAAGAAGTTAAACTTCTCGAGAAACGTTCCTTCGTGGAACAAGGAATTGGATCGACTCAGGACATCCGCTCGGAAATCCTTCAACATAGCAAAAAAAACAGGCAACAGGTCAGCCTACAGACAGGCTCTGACTGAATTCAATAAGCAACTGAGGAAGTCTAAATGAAAGGCCTAAAAGGCCTACTGCCTTCTATCCGATCGACGATATGACCCCACCATACCAATGCGGTAGGCATCTTAAAACGAACTGACGGCACTCACACCAAAGATCAACAGGAAAGTTTACAGGTACTCATAGGTACTCACTTTCCGGGATCAAAAGTAGTAACTAAAAATACAATTGCGGCTAGTACCGACCCAGTGGCTCACTGCTCCAATCGAGACAGCCGCTGCTTAGCGGGGAAAATATTCACGCTCAGCAAAATGACTTTAGAATGGCAGGTATCTTTCCCGCGCTACTGCAGTGCGGCTTGGATAGAATTGCTACAGGAGAAAGTGGCCAATAGGCCTCTAGATGAACCTAAATCGTATCGACCCATCAGTCTTACCTTTTTTCTCCTAAAAACTATGGAGAAAAAGGGTGACTCTCTTATAAGAACACCCTTAAATGCCAAGCAATTCGCATTTCAAGCTGGCAAATCCACCGTCGATAATCTACACCACCTCATCAAAGAGGCAGAAAGAACCATCCTATACAAGGAAATAGCAATCGGAATATTTGTAGACATAGAGGAAGCCTTTGACAGCACCTCACTTTCTGAGTCTATAAATAAAGGATTATATCCTTTCACGATAAGATAGGTGGAGGCAATGCTTCAAAGCCGACTAGTAACGGCTTCTCTAGCAAGATCCATAGTATCTATGACTGTAACAAACAAGTGTCCTTGGGAGGGGGAGTTTTGTCCCCCACACTATGGACAATACTGGTGGATGGACACCTGGATGAACTGCATGGAAAGGGCTTTATAACTCAAGGCTATTACCGCGTACGGCAGCTCAAAATCGGAAGGCGGTTCGTGGTAAATTAAATTCAAAAATAAAAAAACAAAAAAATGTTTGGGCGCCACTTGGTTTTATTTTAAATGTAATTAATAATTCTTTTTTTTTACTTGAACCAAGAAAAAGTAAAAAAAATAAATAAAAGTTAATTTTAAAAAAAACAATCAAATTTATTAAAAAATAAAACTTAACATGTATATAAATTATTATTGATATTGGAACATAAGTGTTGAAATTAAATTAATGAAAATTGCAAAAAAAACAAATACTCAAATGTAAGCTTTAAATATAAACAAAAAATATTACTCAGTAATTAAATAAACCATAACTAAATTCATAATATTAAACTTTGTAAAAAAAACTCTCAAATAATTAACCACTATTACATAATTCCTTAACCCCAGAAAAAAATGACGTCACCTTAATCTTTACACTTTGTGAATTATAAATAATTATAAGTATTTATTTACTTAATAAAAAAATATCAATTAATACCTACATTCCTTTAATTATGGAATATAACTTCAATAAACAACTTCACTTAAATAAATTCAACTCTTCATTAAAGAAAACTATGCTAATAAATCCTAATAATAAACTTTATAAATAAAATATTATGATATTCTTTGTAATAATTTGATTAGGTAAATTAACTTAATAGAAATTAATAACTGCAACGTTGTCTTAGTAGACTATAACTTCCACAAAGAAATATCTCTTCACTCAACAAAAAAATGGATTATTTAATTAAACTTAAATTCAAAATAAATTAAATTATATATTCAGTAAATAAATTAATTTATTTATCACTCGGTAAAGTCTACAAATAAACTAGGTATATGAAGTAATTAATCAAAAAAATGTATATATAAGTTAATTTACCTACTACTACTTTAGTAACTAAATTAACTGAAACTACACGAAAATTTTAGTACTTAAATTATCGGTATGACGTAATTTTATTATCTTACATGTGGATAGGCTCATTCTTAAATTTACACTTCAAACAATATTAATTTAAATCAAAAATCGAAAAAAATTGAATAAGAGAGAAGAAAAAAACTTATCCTGCGGCTACAGTATCACCCTGATCTCGGCTCACACGGAATTCCTGAATCCAGAAGCTCCTTTTATCTCACCAAGACGGACGCCAGAAAAACCAGGAAGATCTCTTTCACCATCCGATCTCACCACTCCCACGCCTAGTCATCACCAGAGTATTTCTTAGGGGTTGATGATGGCCTTAGATAAGCCGGGAAAACCGTTCCGCTTGACTTGAGATCGGTACAGGAAACCGTACTACAATACAGGCCTGAGCACGAACGAATTAGATAAACTCAAATTTCAAAAAATATGAATAATTACCTGAAGATTTTGAGCGGCCTGGAGAAATAAGCACTTAGCTATTTGTATTTTTACGACGATCACACAGATACGCCGAGATATCAACGCCTCCGCGTCTTTAACAAACGATTACACAGATCACACGCCGAGCACACAGCTCAGAAGATAATCCCATCCCCAAAATGTCCGCGGATTCACCTTTGCGATCTCCGCAACAAAAAATTCCCCGTTGCCAATGTTCAACAAATCAATTTACATTGATTTAATAAACATAAACATTATTTTAGAGATAAATGCACTTTCGTCATAAAATTTGAAATAAGAATTGTTGTTGAATTAATTAATAATAATTAGGAAATAAGACATAAACAAAAATGGAAAAATTAATTCCGAATATGGAATTACAATTATGCATAAATGGTTGCATACGTTAAAACATTAAATTAAAATTAAATCATAATTTAATTAATGTTTTATTTGAATTATTATGTTTCTTTCTTAACGGTGTTAAATATGACCGTTACAAGGCAACGCAGATGACATCGATGTAATAATCAGGGGTAAGCATGAAGGCATCCTTACAATCCTAAATCAAAAAGCACTGAATAGCATCAATAACTGGTGTGTTCGGGAAGGACTAAACATCAACTCCAATATAATTATCATAGTTCCATTCACGCGTAGGAGAAAGCTGCATATAAGGGCTCCCTCGCTAAATGAAATAGAGATAAACCTCTCCAACGAAGTAAAGTACCTGGGTATAATTCTGGATGCCAAACTGACTTTGAATCAGCATGTCAATAAAATCATGGCGAAGGCAACTACGTCGCATTGGGCCTGTCGGTGACTTATAAGAAAAATCTGGGGATTAAAGCCCAAGATCACGTATTGGCTGTATGGAACGGCGGTGATACCCATTGTCACCTATGCTGCCCTTGTATGGTCGCCAAAGACCCAAAAACTAGACACGCAAAAGAAGCTGAGTAGGCTTCAACGTTTAGCATGTCTAATCATTACAGGGGCCATGCAAACGACCCCAACGATTGTCAATTGAGGACCCCAAAACACCTTTGATATGTGTACCAGAGAATGCCTGGATAGGCACCTAAATGGCGCGCATATATGCATCTGCTCAGACAGCCATGGCGCACAGAAGAGAGGTGAAAATGGGAAGGGGACAGAAGACGCAAGCATTGGAACAATGTACTACGTCTACGTCAATCAAAATGACTCATCAAACTTGATCACAGCCACAAGGTGCTTTGACTCACAAGGACAGGGCATTGTGCCCTCCGATACCATTTGTGGAAAACGGTGTAACGTGCACGTTTCGCTACTCTTTAATTTTCAATTAAAACGTAAATTAAATAATATAATAGTAAAGAGAAAATAGGAAGATAAATGTAATTAAATTCAAAACCAGCATTTAATATAGGCAACTCAAATATCTCATTGGCGGTATTATCAGCTTGTTTCAAAAATCCACTTTAATTCACTTAATTTTGTTATTTGCTGTTGTCAATAGATCGAAACCTCCAATCATTTAATTAATTCAAAAAGGGGGCGTGAATATCAACGAATCATTGAATGAAATTTTCATTGTTCAATCTTGGTAGTACTGTGTGCTCGAGAGATCGAATAGAAAAAAAAAGACACGTGCTGTGTGCGGTGTTGAAAATTTACAAATTCCCAGAGCATCTGTGTGATGTCTCAAATAATTATTAATTAATAATTAAATCATTGAAAGCCGATTTTCATCTACAGGTAATTATATATATATATATATATATATATATATATATATATATATATATATATATATAAGTTATTTTTCGGGTACAACAACTTGTGTTTTTAAAAAGAAATTATTTTATTGTAGCTTGCAGAACGTCTGCTCGGTACAGGAGTAAAATCTAGACTGACTAACTTATGAAATAACAATTCTCTCAATGAAACATAATACTTAAGATAAACCTACGCTTTGTTACAATTACGCTAATGCAGCATGCAAATGCATTAGCGGCCACTATAATTATAATAAACAATTATTAATTATTAAATATAAATCTATGCTATATAACTCCTCCACCATTAGAGTCGAGCATCCCCTGGGAGGCGGAGACCTTGAAGGTTTAGTTCTTGTGGGGTACCACTTGTATCACGGAATTTGCGATTTTTCAACCACTTCACTGCGATATAACTAATACCGATTAATACACACACATAAAGTACAACAGTCCAAAAACTTGGCGTGAAGATTTGGGTTGTCTCTTGTAGTGGGAGGATTTCCTGGTTTGTGGATATGTCTTCTAAGTTCAGCTTCCGAAGGTCGATGTCGAATTCGGTAAAATTTGTAGATTCCAATTTTAGATGTAAATCGTTGATCACGAGGGGGCGTCCAGATGTAACGTCTAGGTATTTAATTTCTCGGCCTCGAAAAAGCATGGCACAGTTATCTTGTTTGATTAGATAAATGCCAATTAAAATCATAGTTTCAGTTTGTTCCTTGCATCTGATTTTAATTGCTTCTTGATTTGGGAAGACTGCCAGGTATTGGTTTATATATGGTATTATTTCCATATGATTGGATTTTACGTGTAGTGTTGTGTATTTGCAGTTACTGTTGTTTCCACTGATGATTATATTTCGTTCGCATTCTGATTTGTAGCTAGTTATCAGATGGCTAGCACATTGGTAATGTTTCGACGTTTTTGTACACAAGTGGTTTAGAGGCAAAATTTTATTTTCATTAATTGATTTTAAGATGTACTTTACAGTAGGGATGATAGTAACAAATTCGGATTCGTGTACCGTAGGGATAGGGTATAAATAAAATAGCTCGAACTGATACTCAAAGTTAATGGGTACAGAAAAGAAATAATTGATTCGAGTTGGCTCGATTTTACAAGTAACTTCTATTATGGATTCAAAATCAAGAATGTTTTCAATTTTTAATTCGAAGGGAAGTTGTTCGTTATAGTAAAGTGAAATTTTTTCAAGTTCCAAAAATAAATCTCTAGGTTTTATGATACTCGGATGCAACGTATTTAATTTACAAAAAGTGAGAGAGTTTTCAATATCTTGCATTATGTTTAGAATTGCGTTATAAAGAATGATCAGCTGATTAAATATTTCTTTAGCAAATAAGATATTTTGGTGATCGATATCGTCCCTCAGGATTACGCTTAGTTTCATAATTTTTGATTTTAACATGTTTTCATTGTGTGCAATATTTTGTACAGTTCTATTAAATTTCTCGATAATTTGTTTGTTCATACTGTATTTCATTTGTAATTGTTTTTGAAGAATATTTTGATTCTGTTGTAAATGGTTTAGGATATTATTAATTCTTTCGCCATCTTTGGCATCTAAGTTTCCAGAAATAGTTTTAATGACTGTCCCAAGTCCATCAATTAATCCTCGTTTACTTCTATTTTTACTAAGTGCGTATAATTTAATGTTATCGATTTTTTCTTTGATTGTTTCCTGAGTAAAATTTAATAATTTATTATAATTATCGAACATCGCGCTAAAATTTGAAACGGATCTGATTGTTGAATTAAGATAGCGGTGTTGTGTGTTTAATTTTGTAAATTCGTCGTATAGTTTTGTTAAATCAAAATAATGCACGAATGTGTGTTTACTCCTTTCTAGTTTTGCTGGTCCGAGATTGATTGGGAGTATCCCTAAATTTTGTGATATGTTTTTGATTTCGTCTGCTTGCGTCAGCGCGACGACTAATAATCTGGAAGAGAATAAACGTGTACAGTGATGTTTGAAGCATTGAAAATATATTGGAGGATCGGTTTTACATGTTTATATTTAAGAAGATCGAGACCGCATCCTAATTTAGGAATAGCTAGATTGGTAATTTTATTTGAAATACAGAATGCTTTTAAACTAACGAGAGTTTTGAACAAGTCCTCATAACTTGGTTTGTCAGAATAACAATTTTTAGTGATTAAATATATTATGAAACGATCGTTATCCTTTAAGTAGCGGAGCGAATGTACTTCGGAGCTTTGTGCGTGTAGTTCGTCAAGTCTTCCGAATTTTTGTTTAAAGTCTGCGGCGATCCCAGCACCCATTTTAAGGTCTAAGCTTACACAGTGTGCCAGTGAAAAGTTTTTTGGTGCAGAAAATAAATCACCATTTATTTCAATAATATTATTGCTTGATGTTTTTCCTAGAGTTTGATTATTTAAATATTCTTGATAATTTAATTTAGGTTTATTGGTTAGTTTACCTAATTTATTTTTAATCTTTGGTCGCTTAATATTTGACAAGTGAATTTTGTCCACAGCATTATAATGTTTCGGGTTAATTGTTCCCGTTTTGAATTTAGGGTCAACTGATTTCAATGTTTCTTTCTTGTATTTATTTTTAGTCTTAGACTGTTTTTGCTTGTTTTTGACGAATATGGTTTCTGGAATATTGGGAATTTCTTCTCGGTTTTGGTTATGCTTTTCCATAACTTTTTCTTTATTTATTTGCATGTTTTCATTAATTTTTTTGTAAAGCAGTTTTACTTTATCCCGGTGATTATCAATGTAATTATTGACGATTCGAGTTTCAATGTCGATGTCAAAGGGAGAAACTGAGTTTATGTGTCCCGAAATAATTTCCGAGGGGGTCAATTTAGTAGTTGAATGGATCGAATTATTATATGCCAAGAGTGAGTAATTAATCTTTGATTCAATGGATTCTTTCTTATAAGTATCTTGATTGTTAAGCAACCGGATATGTTCTATTATTGTCGAGTGAACTCTTTCAACTATGCCGTTTGAATCTGGGTGTTGACTACTGATGAAATGAACTTTAATTTTATGAGTTTCTAATAGTTCTTTTACTAAGGTATTCTTAAATTCGAGATGATTGTCTGCCACAACTTGGCCAGGAATTCCATGATGCGTGAAAAATTTAACGAGATTGTTGGCAATCTCAACTGCTTGATGAGAATTCAGTCTATACATTTGGGTATATTTTGAAAAAGCGTCAATAATTGTAAGGAATTTAGTACCTTCTAAAGCTATACTGTCAATATGGATAATTTCGAAGGGTTTGGTCGGTGTCATTGTAATATTGAATTTGAGTTTTAATGGATTTCGATCATATTTGCAAACTTGACAAATTTCACAATTATTTATGTAATTTTGTATGAAACGTCGTTGATCAGGCCAATAATACTTTCTTTTTATTTGGGAATCAGTTTCCTCTATTCCTCGATGGTTCGTTTTACCTTCCTGATACGCTTGGATAATATTTATAATTTCGTCTTCAGTTTCTACATCATCTAATAATTGAGTGCATTTAATAAATGAAATTTGCGGGTTCCTAAAATGTTTTTGAAGAATAATACAAAATTTTTCGTAAACTTGATCTGCAAAATATAAGTAATATGTTTGTTTTGGGGCGGTATATTCTTTTATAAAATCTATAACATTTTGTTCAAAATCTAATTTGGAAAGTTGTAAATTGATTCGCATTTTCCTATTATTAAAGAGATATCTAATTTTTGGTTTCGCGGGTGCGTAATTCACCTCTGAAATGATAATTTGATTGCGTCCTAGATTTACAGGTTTTTCCAAGATAGGAATATTAAATATTGGATTTTCAGTATTTGAGTGAATTGTATCACTGTCATTATTTTCATTATTATGTAGCACATGTTTTTCGGCATCGAGTCCAAGTTCAACTATCATAGAATCAGTTTCACGATTACGATCTATTTTATGCATAATATCATTTAATTGTTTATCTAATTCATCTTCGCTAGTTGTACCAAATTTATCGTCGAAATTACTTATATAAAAGTCATCAAGCTGATCGACTTAATCGTGCATATTTATTTCAATGCGTGAGAGCGCGTCCGCATTCTTATTTAATATACCTTTTTTGTATATAATATTATAATCGTACTCAGCCAGTTTTAGTCGCCACCGAACTAATTTGGAGTTCGGTTCTTTGACGGACATAAGCCATTGAAAGGGCTTATGATCGCAAATAATTTGGAATTTTCTACCGAACAGGTAGGGTCTGAAGTATTTAGTTGCCCATACAATGGCCAATAGCTCTTTTTCGATAGTACTATAATTTTGTTCGGATTCGTTTAAGGTTCGTGATGCGTATGCGACGGGTTTGTCGCTTCCAATTGGGCCTTGTGATAAAATTGCGCCGACGGCTATGTTACTCGCGTCTGTTGTCAAATTGAAACTTTTGCTAAAGTCTGGATATTGTAATATGGGTTCATTAATTAGTACGTTTTTGCAGGTATTAAAACAATTTTTATATTCTGAGTTATTAATATCAATGATTGCATTTTTCTTAAGGCACTTTGTGAGAGGTTTCGTTAATTTCGCGAAATCTTTGATGAATTTTCGATAATAACCGAGGAGCCCGAGAAATCCTTTGATTTGCTTGGTGGTCTTCGGTATTGGGTAATTTTGTATCGCTTTAATTTTGTCGGGGTTTGGACGAACTCCGTCTGGTGTCACAATGTGCCCTAAATATGCTACCTCTTTCCTCAAAAATTCCGACTTGTCAATTTGAATTTTTAAATTAGATTCACGTAATCTACTAAATACTTCTCTAAGCCGTTCTACATGTTCTTGTAGGCTGGTACTGAATATAATTATATCATCTAAATAAACTAAGCACTTTTCATTTTGAATACCCCTTAATATGTTGTCCATAACCCTCTGAAACGTGGCGGGTGCATTCTTGAGCCCAAATGGCATGCGTAAAAACTCGTAATGCCCGTTTTCGGTGTTAAACGCGGTTTTTTGAATATCATTTTCCGCCATCTCTATCTGGTGGAAACCCGACGCGAGATCAAGGGTAGTAAAATATTGACAACGGCCAAGTTTGTCGAGCAGGTCGGTGATATTTGGTAACGGGTACCGATCACCGATCGTTTTCTCGTTTAATTGGCGATAATCGATGACAATACGCCACTTGCGATTTCCCGACGCGTCTAGTTTCTTCGGTACAACCCAAATTGGCGATGACCAAGGGCTATGAGAGGGTCTGATGATTTTTTGATCTAACATTTGATTTATTTGTTTTTGAACTTCTTTTCTGTGTATTTCCGGGTAACGGTACGATTTAGTATAAACCGGTAATTGATCAGTGGTATTTATACAGTGCTTAATTTTATTGGTAAACGATAACATTTTATTTTCTGAATGGAAAATATCTGAAAATTCTTTTATTAAATTCATAATAACATGTTTTTCTTCTGCGTTCATGTGCTCTGAACGGAATTTTGATAGATCAAATTTAATATCTTCATATTCGTAATTATTAAAATTCGGTGTATTGGACTGATCGTATTCTTCGATCGGTTCAACAACAGCCGGATACTTTTGCCTAACATTCACATTTAATTCTGTAGGGTTTACGATTGTACAAATAGCTTTATACTTCTTAACATGAGTGGTACACTCTGGAATTTCTAATTTATTTACCTTAGTATATGGTATAATTACGTCGCCGTTTTTTACGTTTGCAACTTCTATTTCAATTACTTGTTCGCACCTTGCGTGTACTACTATACAATTCGTATTCGCAGGTTTATTGGAAAATCTTAATGGTATGTTGCAATTTGGCGTTATTAACATATTTTTATTGAAGTCTACGGTGGCTTTTAAAGCACACAAATTATCTAGTCCTAGTAGGACGTCAAAGCATGAATGAAAATCGAATAAATGAAATTTCATATTCGCATTTTCTTTTAAATTAAACAATTTTTTAAAAGGAATTAACGTGCAATAGTCTTGAATTGAGGCGCCATGTGCGCTGGCTACCTTAAAGTATTCCTTTTTTATGTTATTTTTAAAAAACTTATTAGCTACATTTGGATTTACGAATGAATGAGTGCTCCCGGAATCTATTAAAATTTTAAGATGGTTTTCAGGGTCAATTATATGCGCTAATTGACTCTGATCCGCTTTAAGTCCCATTAATTGTATTGATTCTCCGAGGCATCTATGTCTAAAAAAGTATCATTATTGATTGGGTCTTCGTTTAAATTTAGAGTGGTCATAGTTGACATAGGCGTGGGTGGTTGCAAATTTTGAGACGGGCCTGGATTGTTTGGTGAATTTTTAATATTTAGGGTGATTAGTCTTAATAGCGTATTTATTATTTTGGAAATTAGGTCGTTGATTGTTATGTTGATAATTTGGACGAAGCTGATTAATTTGAGAATTAGGTCGTGCGTTATAAAATTGATAGTTTTGACGGGGCTGGTTAAAATAAAAATTTCTACTCCCACCGAATGGTGGTTTTGCAATGTTTGTTTGCCTGTGATCGTTATTATTAAATTTCTGTTGATAATAAGGTTTTTGGTTCAATTTTATTTTATCTAATTTGTTCGTTGTGATTTCTAGTTGAAAATCGTTTGTTAGCATTTGTAAAGCGACATTCAAATCAGTTGGATTTTTTGTACGCATTTGCGAACCTATGGGTTCTTTTAACCCGCGCAACAAAACTCTCAGTGCATTCGCTCTAAAAAATATCGATAAGTAATACCGTTCCATCGCGTTCGCGATGTGATTCGACATATAGGTATTTGTAGATTTAGCAAATTTTGAACTCGGTTATAAAAATCGAAAGGGGACTCGTTAATGTTCTGTTTTAATAACGTTATCTCGTAATTCAAGCTGTACTGGTCACGTTTGTCCGCGTATGCGTTGAGTAGCGCATTTTTTAAATCGTTCCAGCTCGCGATTACGCTGGAAGAAATATTTACTGCTGCTTCACCCTTTATTTTCGCTAAAATGCTAGACATTAGGTATTCGTTTTGAAAATCTGCTACATCGACTGTATTATAAAACTTAGTGACTAATTTCTCACACACATCAATGAATCTAGAAAGAAGCTCTGTTTCCCCACTAAATTCGGGTATCATATTTAAATATTCGGGTTTTAGCACGTTAGCCATTATTGTAATGTTATTATTTACTGTATTATTAATATTATTTCGAACTGCGATAGGTGATCTTGAGCGATCCCGGCTTGTACGGGGCGGTTCTACTTCTATATTTATTGAATCCGATTTTGTTACTTCCCCGTCCTTATTCATAGGACGTACCTTTTGTTTTACCGCGACGTTATTGAGCTACGCGAATAACCTCTAAAACACTTGATTGTACTCACAAAATTGTTATTTTTTCCATCGGAGTCTCGGATTCGATGATTCGATGCGGGAACTCTCTCTGGAATGGTTGTAGACCTTCGCCGTGACACTCAGGGTACTTGGACTTCGTCCTCGATGCTTGGAGGGTCCTCCTTGAGTGATGGATGTCCACGTGGATATTTTGGGTTTAGCCCGATGAATTCGTTGAAACGAAAACCAAGTAATGTTCCTTTACTCGTCCGGGCCAATCCTACCGACTGCGCCAGTTATTTTTCGGGTACAACAACTTGTGTTTTTAAAAAGAAATTATTTTATTGTAGCTTGCAGAACGTCTGCTCGGTACAGGAGTACCGGAGACCATGGATGCAGAGACCGCGGCCCGCGGGCCGCATGCGGCCCGCCGGTCGAATACCGGTGGCCCGCCGACAGCAAAAATAATACTCTCGTACATTCTAAAAATATTGAATTCTATTCCAGAATAAAACCAAAAAAAATATGTTCGAAAAGTAATTTGAATCTCGCGCGCGCGCTATTACGGTGCGCCGTACGTGCGTCGCGACGCGTCGTCGGTAACAGCGGTCGGTAATGTTCGTGCTGATCTCGGTTAAATTCGTTTGCTTGAAGAAGCGCGGCGGCCGGCGGCGCGATGACGATCGCTCGCGTAGATAGTACACGACTCGAAGCTTCCAGAGTCGGTTTCGAGATTTCTCCAGACAGTTTTCGACTCTATACGCGCGGTATAAAAGCCACGTTTAATCGCCGCTAGGTGTATTAGTGTTCTGTGAGTTTAATAGAGGTTTTGGAAGGCAATAGTTGTACTCCACTAGCCGGTGTCATATATTTTGATCCACATTCAACGTAGATTTCCTGTTGCAGTGTTAACCGTCAAGTGCCGTGTATAATTGTGTTGTGAAATCGTAAGTAAAACTCTATTATTAATAAGTGTTTCCCTGCCTATTTAATCAATTATTTTTGATAATTTAAAAAGGATGGGTAATTTAAGTAGGTACTGTAATTGTTTTTAGGTGCTGTGTTAATCCTAGCCAGGATTAGAACGCAACATGGACAAGCCAGGACCTAGTAAAAAACGTAAGGTTAAAGATGAAAATCGGCAATTTCAAGAAATTTGGACTGAGAAATACTTTTTTGTATGGTCGCATAACAAAGTCGTTTGTTTAATTTGCAAGAATTCTGTTGCAATTGCAAAGGAATATAATGTAAAAAGGCACTATGAAACGCAGCATCCTTCTTTTACCAAGTTTACAGGCGAATTAAGAAAGCAAAAAATGTTGTCTTTAAAACGGGAGCTTACGGGTCAGCAAGCTATGTTTAGAAAACCCATTGAAGATTCAGAAACAGCTACAGAAGTTAGTTATGAAATTTCTCGAATGATAGCAAAGCGAAGTCGCCCCTTCAATGATGGGGATTTTGTAAAAGAATGCATAGAAATTGCCGCTAAGAAAATGTGTCCAGAAGCAGCAAAAAAGTTTGAGAAAATTCAACTGAATCGTATGACCATCCAAAGACGACTTATGTCTTTGTCAGGTAATATTGCGAAACAATTAACTGAAAAAACTAAGATCATTGAATTTTTTTCATTAGCACTCGACGAATCCACTGATATTAGTTCCACAGCTCAACTTCTAATATTCATACGAGGTGTTACTCAAGATTTTGAAGTCGTAGAAGAGTTATTAGGAATGTGTTCATTGAAAGGTCAAACCAAAGGAGTTGATATACTCAATGTACTTTTGGATGAGCGTTCAAAAACTGATTTGGACTTATCAAAATTATCGGGAGTTGCGACTGACGGTGCTCCTTCGATGATTGGTGTCAATTCCGGGCTAGTTACTTTGCTGAAAAAGCATCTGCAAGAAAAAAAACATAAAGATCTCATGCAGTTTCACTGCATTATACACCAAGAAGCCCTCTGTGCTAAACAAATTGAATTTCAAAATGTCATGAAAGTGGTAGTTTCGACTGTAAATTTCATAAAATCACGAGGACTCAATCACAGGCAATTCAAACAATTCCTTGATGACATCGAAAGCGAATATGGAGATTTACTGTATTATACAGAAGTAAGGTGGCTAAGTCGTGGATTGACACTGGAACGATTTCTAAATTTAATAGAAGAAATTGGAATATTTCTGGCGGAAAAGCAAAGGGATGTCCCGGAACTTAAAAATCCTGATTGGTTGTGTGATTTGGCTTTTTTAGTTGACATTACAAATCATTTGAATGTCTTGAACACACGGCTTCAAGGCAAAAATCAACTGATATCCCAGCTCTACGCTCATGTATCATCCTTTCAATGCAAGCTGACACTTTTCAGATCGCAATTGAATTCTGGAAATTACAATCATTTTCCGAATTATAAGAAAATGGCTGAAAAATTCAACAAAACTGCGATTAATTTCAGTTATGTAGAAAAGCTAGATATTTTGATTCAATCTTTTCAAGACAGATTTTCGGAGTTTAAAAAAGTGAAACCTCTGTTGGACATATTCAGCAATCCTTTCACGATTTCAGTTGAAAATGCGCCAGAGTCAATGCAGTTAGAAATTATCGACATTCAAAACGACGAAGATTTACGCAACAAATTCAACGAAGGAGACTTGCTGAACTTTTACCGCTGCATTGATAAAAATATGTACAAAGAGTTGCGCATAAACGCTCTGAAATGTGCCAGCTTATTTGGTTCTACCTATATATGTGAACAAACTTTTTCAATACTTAATAATAATAAAACCAAAAATAGAAACCGCCTTGCAAATGAAAGTTTGGAAGCAGTTTTACGTGTTGCTACAAGTAAATTTGAGCCAAATATAAAAAAGATTGTAAGCACTATGCAGTGCCACGCTTCAAATTAATAAATTCCTTTTTAATTTTAATACATTATTATCAATTATTTATTGTCTTTAATTACCTACACTTCTGGCGGCCCGCCATCAGTTCATGATTTGCCCGAGTGGCCCCTAGTCTTAATAAGTCTGTGCATCTCTGATCTAGACTGACTAACTTATGAAATAACAATTCTCTCAATGAAACATAATACTTAAGATAAACCTACGCTTTGTTACAATTACGCTAATGCAGCATGCAAATGCATTAGCGGCCACTATAATTATAATAAACAATTATTAATTATTAAATATAAATCTATGCTATATAACTTATATATATATATATTTGTCATTTTGGACAGCGAGGGTCCTATGATTTCTTTGGTTCGTTATCGTGAGGAATTAGCTAATGGTTTCCGTGGAAGTTGGAATCGCGAGCGGTAATTGTAGGTGGCGTGACGGGAGGAGGAATCACTACGAAATCAAGATAAGTTTATTTATGCTATAGTGTAAAGAGGAATAATATTTAATTTTTTGTAAAATAATATAATTAAGTTGCGCAATCGAGTAACATTGAAAATAAATGTTAATAAATTTGTTAGACACGCCAAGATCTATGGCCGCGTTTAATAATTAGTTTTTGGATTTAAAAAAGGAGGAAAAATGTGTACTAAATAAAAATAAATAATTTAGTAGATACCGTAATAGAATTTTAATATTTTTCTGTTAAGCCAAATATATGCAGTATTATTTTATTTTTAATTTATGTTAATCACTGTGTGTGGGCATAAAAGAAAGAATCGTTATTATTTTTTAAAGTCAAATTCTTTAATTTAATTTAGTTTAATTTAATTTTATGATTATTGATTTTTCCTGCATTTTGTAAATGATTGTAAAGAGGGGTGACGTCATTTTCTCTACAATTGTTTATGTCGTTAATATATTTTAAGTTCATGTGGTTTGATTTGTTAAGTTACTCAAAGTGGTAGTATTATTTGTATTTTTATAAGCAATAATTATTTATTTCCTTTATTATTAATTGAATCAAATATATTTTTTTAATATATTATTTAATTTAGATCTTTTTTTATTTACAAGCTTTATTTTGAACTTTTTAAATGAGGTTAGTAAATTATTGAGATCTACCTTATAAATCAAGTAGCGCCCTATTAATATTTTTTTGTTTTGTTTTTTTATTGTCTATTTTGAATTTTTTTTTTTTTGAACCACGACTCTGCCTACCGAGCTGCCGTTAGCGGTGATAATGGAAAAAGAGGAAAATGGAAACTGCAGATTATGTGATTCGGCAGATGAAACGACCGAGCACATGGGTCACGATTGTTCATAAATGTCTTTCACATTTCGGTAGGGACCGATTATCCCATGAACAAGTGAGCAATATCACCCTCAAGGAAGTTACCAGGTTCGTGGAGGTCGTGGGACTACTTGGGAAGTGATTGGTTAAGGATAGAAGAATAGATCTTTTAGGTAGCAGTTCAAGAGAAGCTAACACACCTCACTAGCACCCTATTTTAATCTTTAACCATTATCCTATAACCTTATCTAACTACCATTTCTTACTGATATTTAACAAACACACTCTACTAAAATCGCAAACATTTTCTAAACCGTTTTGTCCCTGTTTACCGGATAACCGTAAGTACCTAATACAGCTACGCAAAAAAGCCAACCTTACCTTAGTAGATAAAAATGCAATATTGAAGTACATAAGTGAAATTAATTCTTCTACGCGTTTTAATATTACAATACTGCACATGTGCTGTCTCTCATAGTCTTATTGACATTGGAAATATGCATTAATAAAACCGATACCAAAGGTATGCAATCTATTCAAACGAAAGGACCTAAGACCAATTAGTATTCCGCCCATTTTATCAAAACTTCTAGAAAAAGTAATTAAGAAACCATTGTCAGAATATGTGGAAATTAATTCAATACCTCCGAAACATCAATTTAGATTTAGACCTGGGTATAGTTGTGTAATAAAGTTAATGAAAATTACAGACGATATTATATCAGCTACGAATATTGGGATCTTAACTATTTTGATTCTTCTAGATTAAAGGCTTTTGCTATGTTACGCATGATACATTTAATTTTAAAATACATTGGTCTAAATAAAACTACAATTTCGAGTAATTATTTAGCGGGACAAAAGCATTGTGTTCAACTAGATAAACTTGAGTCTAACTGTATTGATATTTTTTAGGATATTCCTCAAGGTTCTATACTCGAGCCTCTTCTCTATTCTTTTTATACTTCTATCAAATTAAGTCAATTTCGGTTTTGTACAGGACATATGTGTGGCGATTACACTAAACTTGCAAAATATTTTTGATATTCGTACATTTTGAACTAAACTTTAAACATTATCCCAAATTCAGAAAGTGCAAAACTCCTTCCTACGCTATGTTTATGATATTACTACGGTAT
The DNA here is from genome assembly GCA_963969525.1 of Ontholestes murinus. NCBI lineage: Eukaryota > Metazoa > Arthropoda > Insecta > Coleoptera > Staphylinidae > Ontholestes > Ontholestes murinus. The sequence continues at coordinate 46,487,238 of OZ018388.1, read as the reverse complement.
TTTTATGGTATGACTATTACCTCCCATACACGGAACCTCACTTTTTAAACGGTCTTTTATTGTGCATTGATTATTTAATTTTTTTTTAATGTCGGCCATGTTCGGCCATAGCTCCTTTAGCATGGACTCTCTAAGGTGGGCGAGAGCCGTGCAGGTGGTTAACACATATTCCACTGTCTCATCCTCTTCTTCACATGTTCTACATAAGGGGGTTTCCACCAGACCCATAGTAAACAAGTGTTTCCTCAGCTGACAGTGACCCGTAAGGATATCTGTGATAAGACGCAGATTCCCCCAGGACAACCGCAGATAGTATTCAGCTGACTTCAGATTGGGTGAGCGCATTGCTTCATTGGCCTGCCTGCAGCCTGAGGTATTGTCCCAACGTTGTTTTAGCGTCTTGAGAGTGTACTGTTTGAGGATGTCAGTAAGGCATTTTGGTGTTGGCGCGATCGGGAGCTCAATTTGCTTCAGTTTGATTTTGTTGCTTGTTTCGGGGTGTTGTGACATCTTTTACTAGTCTTGAGGTGATCTTGTGACCACTCACTGCTAGTATTGCTGCCCTACTGTCTGTAAGGATTTGGATGTCATGGTGTAGGATTTCTTTTGTCCCATGGATGACGCCAACGATCTCTGCGTGCAGAGTAGTTGTGTGCTTTTCTAGGGGTATAGCTAGTGATAGGTTCATTTGTTGAGAGTAAATACCCGCCCTGGATCCTCTTTTGGTTTTAGAACCATCGGTGTGAATTCGGAGGGTTCCCCTACCCTCTTCACTCCCGGTTACTCCTTTTGCCGATACATTATAGGGTCTGCCGAAGACGTAGCAGCGTAGCAGATTGTCTTCAGTCTTCCAAGGAAGGCTGTCTTCTTGACAGCCTTCTCTAAGAGGTGGCAGTGTCTACCAGCCCTGCCTCCTTTGTATCAGATTCCGACTGAGTTTAGGCGCAGTGCTGCTGCTGTGACTATCTCCTCTACTTATAAGTCGACAGGTGGAAGGCAAAGCATTGCTTCCATTGCTGCAGTGGGTGTTTTTCACATTGTCCCGGTCGTTCTTAGGCATGCTATCCTTTGCAAATGAGTAAGCTGCTTTGCTGAGGTTTTCTGTCTGGCTCTAGGCCACCAAACCAGTGCTCTTTTTCTTTTTTGGAGAGAGAGGAGGAATGCCTTAATGCAGTGCTCTTCAATCAGAGGTGTGTGGGACTCCTCCTATTCCTTTAGAATAGGCCCTACCCACTAAACCTACTTTCTTAATCTGGGGGTACCGGTGGTATCGCAGGATATTATCTACCATCACTTCTTGATTCCGACAGCTACCGCTTCCTACTTCCGCACATCCGACAGCATGGCTGGCACAAGGGTTTCAGTCGAAAGGTTTCAACCTAGTGCTTTTGCAGCCACTAGTTCGTGCATCCTTGCGCGCGATTTGAGATCTACGTCCGGCGGAGGCATTGGGGCCAGGAAACCGTCCTATAACCTCGACAAACCCTGAGTGCCGCCGGTCTCATGGCACTGCCCAGTCTCGTGGAGTTCCTTCTCGATCCCAGGCATCCTACGCATGCCGTAGCGGCCGATGCCACTCCCACCAGCAGCCTCTTGGTACCCTCCAAAGGGTATGTTGGCTAATAGTCGCGCCACTGCCCTGATCGCCCTTGCTGCCCGGCTGTTGCCTCTAAGACGTGAGAGCTGCAGAACGGCTTTGCCTCAAGCATGATGCCTAGGTACTTTATCGACCTCCCAACGACTATCTCCCTGCCCAACAATTCGATACTCTCTCCCGGAGCACGTCCTTCTCTTCTGCGCGAAAGTCTTTCGGATAGCCCCCCGGACGCCTCAATAATCGCACTAGCTCTGTTCACAATGAGGCGTTCGAGCACTTTCCTCTCCAGCAGGCATATGGGCTTGCGGTTTTTGGGCAGGAGGATCAACTTGGCGCACTTATACCCTCTGGGGAAAATTCCTTTGAGTAGGCATCTATTATAGAGCCTGGTAAGCTCTATTACACTGTCCTCTCTGGCCAGCTTAAGAGCTTTGTTGGGTATCCCATCTGGCGCCTTGTGGTTTGGAAGGGCCGCGATAGCCGCCGCCACCTTCCTCTCGCTAAATAGCTGGCATTCGTTCGGGCCTCTGCTAACTCCACCTGCTGCTGCTCCTCCCAGGGGATCGAGGAGCTTGTCGACTACCGCTCTCACGTCCCCGGTGATAAGTGAGCCCATGTTAGGCAGCGACGCGCCAAGCTTCTTTTCTACCAGCCCGTACGGGCGGCCCCATATGTCACCCTTCACCTCATCGCAGAGCTGCCTCCACTTATTGGCCTTGCTTCTTTTTCTGGGCGCGTTGGCTACCTTCCTGGCCTCCGCCGCCTCCTCGCACGACCTGTCGAAGGGACTTCAGTCCGCGCTTCTTTAAAGTGGCAACATCGCATTCGGTTGCGGCAGCCGCATCCCCGCAACTCCGGCAACTGTGGACCTCCACGCATCCTCTTGACTAGGATGTCTGGTTTGGCTCGGTGTATAACCCACCTCACCCCGGATGATGGGGCTGTGAACGGGGCGTCCCTACTTACCCTGACGGAGAAAGAGGTGTGGTGATGGTCACTGTGGCTCTCTCTTTCCGCCTCGACCTTCCAGTTATTTACCCTCCTTGCTATGCTATGGAACTCATTGTGAGGGTTATAATTGACTCTGTGTCCCTCCTCATGAAAGTGGGAACATTCCCACATTTCCAAGGTGGTCATTAGGTCCAGCAACCTCTCCCTTCTCGCATCGACCCTTGACTCGCCCCACAGGTGTGCGTTGGCGTTGAAGTCCCCGCATACCACGACTTCGTTGCCTTCTTTTGCCACCGTATCTGCCAATACTTCCAGCCATCCTTTGAATTTCGCCAGCTGGGCATTCGAGGACGCGTAGTAGGCTATGTAAACCACACCTGCAATTTTTACCCAAGTAATGTCCTTTCCAGGGCTGCCCGACTGCATTGCCAGGTGCCTGACTCCTTCCCTTGCTAGGTCCCTTTTGGTCCCTATACCAGCCGCTAGTTACCCTAGAAGCGTTCGGCTCGCTCTCCAACAGCAGCTTAGTATCCTTCTCCCTGGCTGTTGCTTCGAGGAGGTCATAGGCCGAGTGACACCGGGTTAGGTTGGCCTGTATAATCTTGAGCGCCCCATCTAATGGTCTCTGCATCGGGTTGCTAACTGACGCCGGTCTATTCCCCGTGTAATTTAGCGCTGGTGACTATGCTATTTCCCAGTGCATGCGCTAGCCACGTGCCCGTAGCACCTGCACCTAAAGCATGGGACCGGTTTGTCCCGTCTTGGCTGGACGCAGCAGCTGGCGAAGCCTATCGGTACCTTCTCCATCTCAAGAAGCTTAGTGATGACATCGATAGCTCCCTCAACCAAGGCGATTCTGAGGTTAGTGGCGTACTGCCTAACCGAGATCACTTTAATCGCTCCTTCCTTGCCTAGGGCCTGGTCTATGCCCACCAGGATATCGGCCTCTTTGCTGTCTTCATCCAGATCCTTCTTTTCGACGTTGGCCAGGCTACCTGCTTACCTGCTGTTAGTTTTGCCGCCTCTGCTCTCATGATCCTGTCTATCTCCTTAATAAGCAGCTCGTAGTCGGCTCCTGCCTTCAGTTCGAGAAGGAGGTCGTTGTTGACACTTCTCCTGGCTCCACTAATGCATTTGGCGTGTCCGCTTTTTGCCATCTCTCTCTTCAATCTAGTGAGGGTTTGTAAATATGTCGAGTCTCTTATTCGGTAGGGGTGGGTAGTCTGTACCGCCCGGAACAACCACCCTGCTGGGTGCTCTCCGCCAGCTTCCTTTGCCGGTTTGCGGTGGTCCACCCATTTATACGCCGCTGTGCCCTTGGCCATTAACGAGTCCAGTTTTGCCTCAATACACTGGATAACCCGCCTCATTTCCGTCATGCTCGCCTCTTCTACCTTATGATCATCTTTGATGGGTTTTACGATCTCCCCTGTGATCTGGCAGGCTTGGCTAGTGGGTGCTGGTCTTCCGGAACCGCCGCTGGTGGTCTGTGTTGCCGTATCCGCCTTAATGTGGATTCGCGGCGCTGGTATTGGTTCCTGAGAAACGGCATCGATCTCCTCAATCGTTTTCCTCATTGCCGCCGTTACCAGTTGTGTCGCGAGGCTCCTCGCCACTTGAATGCCCTCTTTGATCTCTATCTTTGTGTTTGGGTTGTTCTTAACCAGCACGACCAACTCCCCCGTTGCTCTATCTAATTGAGCGTGGATCGTGAGGAGTTTGTCTACCATCTTCGCCCCATTTTCTTTTTCTGTCTCAGAATGAGAGAGTCATTCCTCCTTCTCTTACTCCTACTATCATCAAACACCAAGCATTCATAACCGATATTCGGTTCCGTAGGCGTGGTTGAAGCACTTCTGCAGGCACTCGAGACCTCCATGTTTAGGCTGAGCTTACCGAGATCTCTTGTTTCTATCTTTCGCGGCGTTTTCGATAGGGAGATTGGTAGCCACGATGATAGGCTAGCTGTATGCCAAAACGCAACTAAATCCGCGTTATCTAGTTGAATTGGTTAAAAGTTTACCCTTAAAAGGTCACGTGTCCGCCCTTTTGGACGGCGCAGGCGCAAAACCACTACTGCACCTTATGTCGGAGAGGCCGACTACTCCTGTGTCAAATTTGGTCTCTGTCAGTGCGCGGGTTCCCGTGTTATACGCGAAAAACTAATTTTTTAATTAATTTTAATACGTATTTTATGGCTAGTCTTACTCTTAATGATACTAAAACCGAAAAAGGGATTTTTGTATTGCATTGCAAACTTGTTTCTCCTAAACTGCACAGAGCTGTTTTTTATATCTTAAAAACTCACTACCGTAGAACGCAGTTAAATATGGATATTTTTCTTAATTTTATAGCCATATCACGTATTATATTATTAGCATGATCAGTATGTAAACTTAAAAAAAAAAATATATTTAATTCATTGCTTACTTAACCCTTGGCGAAACTTGTTTAAACGATCTTGGCTTAAACTAATAACATAATAATCCCTTATTTTATTATTCCACAAATAATTTATTAATTTCTTTCGGACTAGTTTCGATAATAAGTGCATAATTACTTCTTGACAATATCTTACTGTCGAATCTAGTCTGAAAGAAAATATTGAATTATCTTTAAAATATTCCAATTAATGTTTTGTTTAAACCAAGATAAATATATTATTAGTATTATCATTACATAGAGATGAATAGGCGAAAATCACCATAGGTGAACTCAGTTTATTATATGTGCAGTTAAAACTGTCTAATCTAGAAGTTTCCTGTGAGCGGAATCCTACTGGCCAAAACCTTTACCATTCGCGAGGAGGATGTCGCTAATACCAGTACTGGTAATATACAGGTAGCAAACCTCTAATCTGGGCTATACGAATACTCTTCGCGGGTGTATAAGAGCCATTCGAGAAATAGTACCTGTTTAAAAATATTTTAAAAACTAGTATTTATATTCAATGACATTAGAAGCGTTACACCATGTAAGAATGATTTTTTGGAATTCATTTTTTGGCAACAGAGTCACTATATTTAAAACATACATTGATAATAATTTCAGCCTTGTGGCTTTTATATTTACTGTGACAATATAACCTTATTTCACTTTTTCTTTTTTAATGAAACTATTTATAAGAGCTGTTTAGTACAGATGTTTTTAGTTTTCGTGTTTCGTTTGACTGTGTTAAGCCTAAACAGAATGCCTGGAGCTCAAAGACGTCCACAATATCACCATGACAGGGGTGAATTGTTGTTTATCGAGATGTCGGTATATCCTATTACGAAATTGCCCGCCCTATTAATTCCACTAAAACCACTGTATTGTAATTGTGTCAGGTACGGATAGTAGAAGGTAGAGGAGCAAGAAGAAGGCCAATTGGTTAACTAAAGCGTACTACAGAACGTCAAGATATGCGCGAGACTATTTCGCTACTACGCGTCAAATCAGGATCAATGGTTTGGAAAAGAAGGTAGGCTCGTTAGTATGCGAACCCTATATCGCCACGTACAAACAGCGAAATACTGTCGGCAAAGGTTGGACTGGTGCAGAGACTGCCGTTAGGAGGCAGAATGGCTTGATGCCGTATTCAGCGATGAATCACGATTTTGTCTAGGCACGCAAGATGGCCATGGAAGGGTACGACGCTACCGTGAAGAATTACCTGATCTTATGTTCGCTATTGAGAGGCATGTACACAGGACTGCTGGAGTAATGGTTTGGGGAGCTATTCCTTATGGTAGTAGATCACCTCTTTTATTCATTCGAGGCAGTATTACAGTATGGGATTATCATGGGAAGAAGACTATTCTCTTAGCACCGTCCTCCACATACTCTAGCACAGTTGATCCATGAAATTCAAGTTGCTTGGAACGAGATACTATAAGTAGTTAATAAGGCAAAGGGGTCACCAAATACATTATCAATTTGTTTTAGATTGTTTATTAATAATTTTTTTTTTTTGAAAATGTGATCATTTTATTCTTGATGTAAGACTACCATGTTGGCAAAAAATCAAGTTAAATAAATAAAACTTTCTGGATGTATATTAACGTATTAGTTGTAAAAAAAAACATACCTTGAACTCTACAAAATCACCTCGAAAATTTAAGGATTTGTAGAAACGGGTGACGAGTTTTTGAATATGTTAGCACCCATCCGACAGCTACCTTATTCGCAGCACTCTGTGCGATTCAAACGGGTACTAGTTTCCTACTATCTCTCGTACTCTAGACCGCCGAAGTACTTCTGTACTGTTTACAGATTCACTTATTTTCATTGAATCTCCCAGGGAGGGATGGTTCGTCATGTGAACCCTGTAGTGTGTAATTGTTATTCAGGGAGCAATAATGTTGTAAGTTACAGAGTATGAGCTATTTTTAAAACTTTTCGTTTAACTTCATTTCTTCTTGTCGTGACTTTGCTGTTAACATCGAGATTCCGGTTGATTAAGACGCATATGACGCATGACTTACATGCAGAGGGTTTTAATAATAGCTCAGAGTTTTTGTTTTGTGATTTGGAAGAAGGACAAGATAATGGTGTTTTAAACTAAATACGCCTGTGTATTCTTGCTGCTGTTAAATTCGTTACTCAGAAATAGTTTCGCACCTCAGAACCCTGTTATTTGCCCTAGAATTTCCCAACGGGCAACACCCTTGTGAAAGGCGTGGTAATCCCGCTAACAAAAACACAAATTTCAGAGAGGTCATCCGCAACGAGGAATTTTCTAAACAGGTAAATTTATTATAGAATAGATAGGCCATATCAATTTTTTATTTATTAAATTAGTTCATTATTTGCTGATCCATTATGTATCTGTTATATTAGTATAGTTTATTATTGGTGTAAAATTGCTGTGCCGCATCGTATGCATAACGTCTGCACAAGAAATTCCTTTTATTTTTGTTTTGTATTTTATTTATTTATTAAAATTTGGGAAATATTAATTATAATTTTATTACAAAAGCAAATTTTATTACAAAAGAATAAGGTATCTTAAGTAACGGGTATATTACCAGGGTGAGGTGTAGATTGGAAGCAACAAATTTTAATTTTTAAGAACTTCTACATAAGATCAATGAGAACAATTTCGGCAATCATTACTCCACCATTATCTTCAAAAAATTGTGCAAGAATGAGCATGTAATAGTTAAGACAACTACTCCTCGTACTAAAACACCGACCAGTATTGAATGACATAACTATTCGCTTTAAATGTAAAGTAACGAATGTAAGAGGAAATCTCCAAAAACGCGCTTCACGGTATCAAAAATAATCATTGAAGGTATGCCCTTATTACAAGGGTTCTTTCAGATGGAATGAATGCATTGCCGATGGAATCGTATTTTTGTGATCCGTCTAAAAAACGATATCAGCACAAGGTAGAAAGCCTGCTCTCGGCATTTTAGTGTGTAAACTGATTTGAACGTCGTTTTATTAATGCTAACAATCGATTATCAACTGGAAATCGCAACAAACAAATTAGATAAAATAAATTTGAATCAAAAACCTTATTACCAACACAAATTTTATAATAACGATCACAGACAAACAAATATCGCAAAACCACCATTCGATGGGAGTAGGAATTTCCATTTTAACCAGCCTCGTCAAAACTATCAATTTAATAACCCACGACCTAATTCCCAAATTAATCAATCTCGTCAAAATTATCAACATAACAACCAACGACCTAATTACCAAAATAATAAATACGCTATTAGGACTAATCACCCTAAATATCAAAATTCAAAACAATCCAAGCCCGTCTCAAAATTTACAACCACCCACGCCTATGTCAACTATGACCACTCTAAACTTAAACGAAGACTCAGTCAATCATAATACATTTTTAGACACAGATGCCTCGGAGAATCAAAACAATTAATGGGACTTAAAGCGGATCGGATCAATTAGCGCATATAATTGACCCTGAAAACCACCTTAAATTTAACTAATAAGTTGTTTCATTTAAAAAATTGTTTAATTTATGTAAAAGAAAACGCGAACATGAAATTTCACTTAGTCGATTTTCATTCGTGCTTTGACGTCGTACTAGGACTTGATAATTTGTGTGCTTTAAAATCCACTGTAGACTTTAATAAAATTATGTTAATAACGCCAAATTGCAACATACCATTATAATAATTTACTACATAACACCTCATGATTGACGCGATCAAACGCCTTTGCGAAGTCCGTATATATCGCATCTACTTCAAATCCTCTTTCAAAAGCGTCCAAAATATATGTTTCAAACACGAGAAGATTCGTTAAAGTAGACCGTCCTTCACAGAATCCATGTTGCTCATCAATAATCGCATGTTTACACGCCCATTTAATTTCTATACTAATTAGATAGTCCAACATTTTAGGGATAACGGATTGTTTACAAATGCCTCTATAGTTATTTATGCCTTCTCGATTTCCATTATTAAAATGGTGTAAGCTGTCCTTCTACGATGATGGCACTAGTCCAGTTTCCACAGAATATTTAAATAATAAGGTGATAGGTGTGCATATAGAATAAATGCACTTCTTTAGAAAAAATGCTGGAATACCGTCCGATCCTGATGACCAATTATCATTTAAATCAAAAATTTGTTGAAATACGCTGTTAGTAGTAACATTAAATGAATTTAAGACATTTTCGTAATCAAATTTGAAGTCAGGAATTACACAATGACTCTGGGTATATACAGATGAAAAAAAATCGGAAAATAAATTGACACATTCATTATCATTACTAGCTTTTAGATAACCAGTTGTCTTACGCACCTTATCAACAAAAGACCAAATTGGGGTTTGAACGAAGTTCCATCTCTTTGTTATTAATGTATGATGTGTACAGAGAGTTGATCAATTAATTGCATTTTTTTCTTAAATATTTGAACAATTGTTAATCAGATTGACTGTTAGTCGATTTATATAGGCGATGTACTTTCTTTTTTCAATAATTAAGTTAATAAGGGAAGAATTAAACCATTTAGGGTACTTGTTTGGCTTGGATTTGCATACTGGTACAAATCAAATCGTAAAGTAAATCATAAAATTTTTTGCAAGAATTTTCAACGTTATGGCTATCAAAAAATAATTCCCAATTAATATTGGCAAGAGCAGTATTAATAGAATTATAATCATCATCTTTAAAATTGAATTCAACTAAACTCGTATCAATTTTGCTAGTATCTTTATGGAGTTTAACTAAAATTTCATAAGCAATATAATGTATGGATTCTCACTAGCAACAACAACAACAACATATGTCCATATTAGAAAAAAATAGGTCTAGGAATACTCCTCTATTATTGGGAATATTATTCTTTTGACCCAAATCATGAAAGCTAATACATTCACTAATAATTTCCGTAAGCTTACAATTATTACACCTAAAGTTATATCTGGTTTAATTGTAATCGCCACATATAATAACTGTTTTATCTTTATTTGAATCCATTAAATTATCAATCGTGTTACAATGTTCAATATATATTGATTCATTAGATTGTGGAGGTATGTAGACGGCACCGAGGATTAATTTATTATTAATATTAACGAATAATTGTTCAATGCGTGTACTATTTATAGGAACTAGATAACAATGTATGTTATTATTAACGGCGATTAATACACCGCCTCCTCTGTGTTTTGTACTAGTTCTTATAGTCCTATCTAGCCTGTATATATTATATTTTTTAAGTTGCAATTCAGCATCCGATACTTATCATCAAGCCATGTTTCCACAAGAATTATAATATTATAAATTGAAGTAAACATCATCAAATCTATGTTTGGTTTTTATACCTCCAACATTTTTATAATAATTACTTAGCTTTTTTGATTATGGTTTAAAACATTATTTTTATTGTTATAAATTACAAGCCGGTTGTTGATATGTTTAATAAATATATCTCTTTCGCCATTATTCTTACGCAGTTGCAATTCATGATAAATATGTTTATTATAATTTCTTTGCATGACATTTTAATTTAACCTCTGAAAATTGTTCACTAATTATTTTCTACATTATTCACTTCATTTTTATTAGCTAAGTGTTCGATTTTCGACCCAAACGAATTGCGCTTGTAGGTACAATACCATCAATAGCACAGGTAGCAAGATTATTATTAAATTTCTCCATATCATCATTTCTAGGTTCATCATTATTTTGTAACGTTGATTCAGGGACATAAAATGATATTATGATTTCGACGTTCCCTATCTTCTATTTCGATGATTACGTCTTCTGTATTGCAGTTACTTTTAAAAACAGCCAATTCATCTTTCAAACGTTTGTTTTTATTCTCTACGTCTAATACACGATTATTTAAAATGGAAATATTTTCCATAATTGCGTTTAAAGATGTTTGAAATTCTGTTTTAAATAAAATTAATTCTGATCTGAGTATTGCTTGAATTGTGCCTGTGGTATTTGACAAATCCATTTTAAACCATCAACTTTGTTTTCTTCTTGGCGATAATTATTAATTTCTATATCAGATAAATTTACACATTTCCCATGAAAGTAGCACAACTACTACTATATTTTATTGCGGTCCCAATCCCCTTGGGATTGATGATTAATTTACACTTTCCACATGACAAAGACATTATTAATAAACTAAAATAAGCCTACAACGATATCAACAGGGATACTTTTCTTCACACTGACCCCTTTGATAGTGACTAAATTACAACATACAAGACTAGGCGACGGAAGGAATAAACATAAGAAAACAAAGGTAAATAAAATGTACCAGGTTAACAAATGTGTTAAAATATCGACCGATAATATACAAAAACGTCCGTAACAATAAAAATTCCACGAAATATTTCCTTGCCGATTTACGGTTAAATTAGATTTTAATTCATTCTGCAATAATCGTGAACGCAATTGAAAATTAAATATTATAGCTACCTCTATGATGATGTAACCTACGTCCTTGTAAAGAAGTGTTATATATGATAATGTTTTAACGTCACAAATCGGGTTTTTAAACGATCTGATCTTAACACACAGCTGTATTAACCACCATTTTTGACAATTAAGGGGTATTCAAAATGAAAAGTGCTTAGTTTATTTAGATTATATCATTATATTCAGTATCAGCCTTCAGGAACATGTGGAATGGCTTAGAGAAGTATTTAGCAGATTACGTGAATCCAATTTAAAAACTCAAATTGACAAGTCGGAATTTTTGAGGAAAGAGGTAGCATATTTAGGGCACATTGTGACACCAGACGGAGTTCGTCCAAACCCCGACAATATTAAAACCATACAAAATTACCCAATACCGAAGTCCACCAAGCAAATCAAAGGATTTCTCGGGCTCCTCGGTTATTATTGAAAGTTCATCAAAGATTTCGCGAAATCAACGAAACCTCTCACTAAGTGCCTTAAGAAAAATGCAGTAATTGGTATTAATAATTCGGAATATATAAAATTGTTTTAACACTTGTAAAAATGTATTAATTAACGAACCATTATTACAGTATCCGGACTTTTCCACAGAATTTAATTTGATAACAGACTCTAGCAACGTTGCAATCGGTGCCGTGTTATCTCAAGGAGCAATAGGCTCCGATTTACCCATTGCTCACGCGAGTCGGACACTTAACGAATCCGAAAGTAATTATTCCACGATAGAAAAAGAATTATTGGCGATTGTTTGGGCCGTTAAATACTTCAGACCCTACCTGTTTGGTAGGAAATTTCAAATTATTTGTGATCATAAGCTTCTCCAATGGCTTATGTCCGTTAAAGAACCAAACTCCAAATTAGTTCGGTAGCGGTTAAAACTTGCTGAGTACGATTATAATATTATATACAAAAAAGGTATTTTAAATAAGAATGCGGACGCACTTTCACGTATAGAAATAAATATGCATAATAAAGTCGATTAGCTTGATGACTATTACATAAGTAACTTTGACGATAAATTCGGTACGAGTAGTGAAGATGAATTAAATGATATTATTCATAAAATATATCGTAATCGTGAAACTGATTATATGCTAGTTGAACTTGGACTTGATGCCGAAAAGCATCTGCTACGCAATAATGAAAATAATGACAGTGACACAATTCACTCTAATACTGAAAACCCAATATTTAATATTCCTATCTTGGAAAATCCTGTAAATCTAGGACGTAATAAAATTATTATTTCAGAGGTAAATTACGCACCCGCAAAACCAAAAATTAGATATCTTTTTAATAATAGGAAAATGCGAATAAATTTACAACTTTTCAAATTAGATTTTGAACAAAATGTTATAGACTTTATAAAAAAATATACCGCCCCAAAGCAAGCACATCACTTATATTTTGTAGATTTAATCAAATTTACGAAAAATTCCGTACTATTCTTCAAAAACATTATAGGAACCCGCAAATTAAATGCACTGAATTATTAGATGATGTAGAAACTGAAGACGAAATTTTAAATATTATCAAAGCGTAAAATGAACGGCAATGGACGTATTTTAAAATGTATACTAAATAAGACGCCATTAGCATGCGAAGAATCTCCGCCAAAACTCAATTTGATGAACTTTTTATTTTATGGTGTAAGAACTCGCTTTGAATTGAATTATTTGTTTGTGGCCTTATCAATTTAGATGATAAGCACTGACTTTTCACAGCAACTACTATTTCGAGGATTTTACTATATTCCTCTTCACACTTTTTCATCATTCTAACTTTATTCTGATCATTTTCGTTCAATAATAGAGATACAAACTGCAATTGAAAATTTTACACGGGAATTTGTGTTTATTGTGTGTGCTTTATCTGTGCACGCTCCTCTCATCTCCTCTTTTCCTGCGCCATATATCCCGAGACAATTGCCTAGATTAAATTCGCCTCATATCAGTCCCAGTATACCAAATAAAACAATGGATTTGAGCACCATTAAAGCAGATTAATGTATTTGAAGTGGGCACATTATCGTAAATAATAAATAAAGCGAACCTCTGTTCATTTTGCATACCATCAAGGACAGGTCAAAAAAATCCACACCTCATAAAAATGAATTTAAAATTTTAAGATTTTAAAGAAAATCGTTCGAATTTTGTCTTTAAATTTTATTTATGTTTATCAAAGCCTATTATAATTAAGCATATTTTGCTCTATTAGGTACATTATTTACACAGCAAATATCATTCAGTCAAAGGTTATGTCAGTGTAAAAATAGTCTTAGCACTGACTATGAATTTTTTCAAAAGAGAATGAAAACAAAGGTTAAAATGGAATGAGAAATATCAATAGGTATTTTAAAATGCATTTAGAATGCATTCTATAACCAGGTAAAAAAAATTCAGGTCAATACCAATCCAAGTTATGTGGGAATTGACAGTGAATTTGACAGTGTTCATTTCAGATACCTGAAATGAACACTGTCAAAACCAAAGCGCAATTATTGAGTGAGAAATTACTCGGAGTAGCAAAATCGGTGGAGTTTTTCAAAAGTATCTCTGTAAAAGAGAACTTAGCATGCTGGTCGTAAAACGTTTCTGTAGTTTAGGAATCCTTAAGGACAAGTTTTTAGGTGGCTAGAAAAACTAAAAAGTTTAAAAAATATGATTTATATCAAAGATCAGAACATTATAAACACTATAACAACGACAGTAGAAAGCGACTTTAATATGATCTCCTAATAAAACTTACAAAAGAGAATTTGAAACCAACAAAATAAAATGCAAAATTGAATTGAAATCATATTAGGCACATATAGCCTTTTGTCTTCAACAACGAACTACAAAAACGTATCTTCAGGGGACAAGGAGAACGGAGACATATTCTCATAGAAATATGATTTTTTTACATAATTCACAACAATTATGCTAATTATTAAAATAACTACTACTCATAGTGATAATAATTTTAGAATTTTGTATTCAAATAATAAAAGGTGTGACTACAAAATTCGAGAGATTTTAGACAACACAGCAATAATATAGGAAACATTTACAATATTTGTATTTCTCAAATTTTAACTGTTATTATTACTTGGATTTAAATGTAATAATTTTGTATAAATACCATTGTTAAATCTAGTTAAAATAATAATAATAGTAAGATGATATCCAAGTGTATGAATGATTCAAGATAATTAAAAATTATAAGGTGAGAAGGTATACTTTTACAATAGTTTAAAAAATTGGATAATTTCACAAATATGATTTGCTTCTCTATATTCCAAAGTCCGACGTGGCAGTGACGAAGTTGATTGAAGCGATTATTAATTTTTTAATCGTACTAATTATAATAAATATAATAAATATACTCATTATTTAAAATTTACGAAATGTTTCATATTTATATATTAATTATTAGTTGAAATATCTACAACATCATAATAAACATTAACATATTTTATTTTAATAAACTAAAAAAGTATAGAAGTTACATGAAAATTGTATAAGCAATATAATAAGTAAGTTATAATTATGTCTACTATTATAAAACATGGTGCTTATCATAGTCTTGAACCGAATGCTGGTGTCACATTTGGTCTTGTTACACACCTCACACTTATTTAAATATATATATATTATTTCATTATTATTTATAAATACTTGCTGCGTTAATACTTCTACGTGTGATTCGTTTATAAATTATACTTTGAAATTTAATTTTTATATTCTAAATGGGTCTGTAATTAATATCAGTTAGAGATTCCTAGATACCATGTTAATAATTTTTAGAAAACATGTGTTTATGTGTCTTATTGTATTTTTTTTTCTAAAAAATATTATTATAATAATAATATAATAATAATAATAATAATAATAATATGTCTTTATTTCATAGTGTCAGAATAGTACAAAAAGAAATTTGCGTCAGGATATTTACTTAAACTATTACTATATAAGTATAATTACAAAATATAATATAATACATGCTAAGGTTTAATAAATAAATAAATAAATACATGAATTATGTACATATAAAATTAATCTTAAGATACTTTACAAATAATACAATTCTTGTAGAGAGTATGGTCCCTTCTCAAGTAAATATTTATTTAATTGTAATTTTAAGGCCATATTGTCATTTTTTAGTGTTTGTATATGCTCTGTTCCGTCTTCTGTGGACATTTTTGTGTGGCGTGGGAATATATAATTATTATTGTCATTGCCACTTATATTTTTGTGATAAAATATGATCGTTTCTAATATATATATATATATTCCATAAAACGCGAGAATATTGTTTGTTTTGAATATACCACGGCATGATTTCCTATATTTTAGTCCACATACTAGGTGGGTCGCTCTTTTTGAAGAGTGAATATTCGCTTCGCATTTGATTTTTTATCCCAAACTTTCGAAGTTTGCATGGTATGCTGTGAGTGAATAAAATAGAGTTTAGTTTATTCTCTGTTTTAGTTATATGACTTTTCCAATCCATTCCACTGACAAGATGAACTCCTAAGAATTTTATTGACTGTGATGTACTAATGATTTCATTGTCTAATATTACCGTTTCAATTGTGCTGGTTATATTTTTTGGCCCATGTAAAAGAACATTTGTTTGTTGGTCATTTATAATTAGTTGTTTGCAAACCTCTCTTTGACTCGAATAAATAAAATATTTGCATCGTTTAACAAATAGTCTAGGTTTTTACTTGATACTAGAATATTTGTATCATCCGCGTAGTTTACTATGGTATGGTTATTTTGTTTAATTTCATACGACAGATCATTAATGAATAATAGTAATAATGTAGGGGCACCCGATTCAGATTGGGTCGTAATGCCGTTTCTTTCTATAACAACCTGTTGAGTGCGGTCACTCAAATACGACGTAAACCAGCTTAGGGCGGTACCTCTATTTTTTCTATTCTATTTTTTTTTTCAATTTTTGTAGTAACATTTTATGAAACACAATCGCATACTTTATTGCAATAGTTAATACTTTGTTTTCTATGTTTGTTATTATATTTTCCAGGAAATCGTATATTGCAGTAGATGTGGATTTTCCCTTTCTGTGTCTATGTTGCATCTTCTTAATTATATTGAATTTATTGAAAAATGTGTTTAGTCTGTTAATCATTGCAAATATTTTGGAAAAAAACTGGCAGAAGGCTGATCGGTCTGTAATTCTCAATACTTTCTGATTTTCCTTTTTTAAATATTGTCTTTATTACTGCTGTTTTTAATTTGTCTGGAAACATTCCTAACTGAATAGAATTATTTATTATGTAAATTAGTGGATATATTAACTGCAATATACAAAATTTGATCACCGTACTTGGGATATTGTCATTACCATAAGATGGTGTATTTTTTAGTTTGGTGATGATGTTATAGCATTCGGTTTCTGTTATAGGCTGGACAAAGATGCTGAAATGCTATCTGTGTAGTCTGTTTGTGTTTGGTTATTTATAAGTGCATCGCTGATGTTTTTGAGTAGTCATTGAAGGCAGTTTCTACGTATTTTGCTGATCCCGGAACATTTATTTTACTTTTAGTACTTTCTTTCCCTTTAAGTTTATTTATTATGTTCCAAACACATTTGCTGGAATTGTTAGAGTTCTTAATTTGGGAGCAGAAGTGATTAATACGGTCTTTAGTTAACAATTTATTATATTTCTTTTTAGTTATATTGTAGGTACTTAAGAAACTCATACTGTGTCTAGACATTATGTATAGTATATCTACTTCTTTTTTGCATTTCACCGTTTCTTGAGATGCATAATTTTGAGTTTGTTTTGATTGAGAAGGGATCACTTGTTCGGCGAAGCATTTGTTTACAGCACTATTGATTATTTCACTAAACCGGTCCCATTGTTTATTAACGTCATCATTGGCAATGTTAGAAATGCAACTCCAGTCAATTGATTCTAATGTATCTTTGTCATATTTTGATTGCTATATCGCCTTTTAGCTATTTTTTTTGTTTTTACTTTCACATTCTATTATTATTTTTACTTTTTGAGCTAGGTGATCTGATAAATGTATGTTAATTATTTGTTTCTCACTAATATTGACTTGGTTGGTAAAAATGTTATCAATGCACGTTTTCGATTGACTAGTGATTCTTGTAGGTTCATCAAATAAATTGGAAAAAAACATATCTCTTTAATAATTGGATAATATTTTGGCTTAGCTGATTGTTAATTAAAATAATAATGTTGAAGTCACCAGCTATTAAAGTTGGTTTGTTTTCATAATATACAATTGTTAGTATTTTTTTCAAATAATGTAAAAAAATCTTCTACTCAAGCATTCGGTGGTTTATATACAACAATTACGTTTAAAATACGTACATTGCATTACATTCAATACATTCACAGATAAATGGTTTTCTAATATTTTTTATGTTAGTCATTTCTTCAAATAAAATTTCCATTTTAGTGCACATTCCTACTTCCCCATGTTGATTATGGTTCCTACGGAAGGATGTAGCCAATGTGTAGTTTTCCAAATTGATTGCCTCAAGTTGATCATCGGTTTTCCAGTGCTCCGTTATACATAGTATATCACAGTTATTGTTGTTTATTTCCACGCTCAGTGAATCACTGGAGTTTCCTATTGATTATATATTGGTTGATGACAGTTATATTTGATCTATAATTTTGGTTCGATTCAATGGATGGTGTTTGTCCTGCTTTTCCGCAGATGGGATAAAAAATGATTTATGAATGTGCCTCTGGGCCATAAATCAGGTTTCAGGAAATTCTCAGCTTGATCCGATGGTATGGATATTTTGAAAGACGAATATTCGTCTTAGTATTTTGAACTCATCTTCTCACATTTCATATTGTTGAAGTTCTTTTTTGTTAAGTATGTTATTACGTCTTTTTCATTTAAGGACGCGTTTAATTTACATACATGGTAGTGAGTATTTTGCACACCCTGTTATATCCTCTGTTTCCTCGTTTGTCCCATATATTCTGTGTGCTCGTCTGTCGCGACTGGATGATTTTTTGTGCCACTTGTAATTTAAGTTGTTTCCAGCATATTCTTTTATTATTTATTGGCTATTTTGATACAACCAATTTTTTTGATAGGTTCGGTCATTTTGATTCCACATGTTTTCTTCGTCGAATTTACATGTTTTAGTGCACTTACTTCCTGTTTTAAGCATTTTATCTCATTTTTTAGGTCACTAATTTCACTGAATATTATTTTTTTGCTAATAATTTAAAAATACGAAAACATTTCGTGAATCTACAAAAATGAGTAGCAAATTAATTTTGAAACAACTACTTCTCTGGCTAAAACCTCGACAGACATTGAATAAAACAAAATTAATTTGCGAATTACTAATAGTACAACTATCATAGCAACACTAATTTAAATGAAATTATTTCTGTTGAATAAACTAATAAATGAATAGTATTTTAGATTGTTTAAATGTGACTATAACATGAAAAATTATAAACAAAAATTGAATTTAAACTGATTCCACTAAATTAAATTAGCAAAAGCAATTAAAAAATCTAGCATTCAAGTTTATAAGCATCTGCAGACACGTGTTTCGAACTTTCGCTCTCTTCAGTAGAGCTTTATTATAAAATTGATTTTAAATACAAATAAAAACATTTACTAAAATAAATATAATGAAATATGATAATAAATATAATGAAATATATTTTTGCTGTTAAAGAGCATTTTTTAATGTTTTCATTCATTTTCAAAGTCTAATTTATAAAGGAGTTACACGTAGAATCGAAAATCGCTAGATATTTCGAAAATTATGAAAAGTTTAAATTGTGCCGTATATTAATCAAGACGCTATCCAAGGATGGTGTAAATATAAAAAATCTGACATTACCAGCATTATAGACCCATCCGACAATTCGAAAATCACTGACAAAAGTGTAATTTCAAATGCATTTGCAGGACATTTTCACAATACTTTCAAAAAAACAAGTAGTAACTACTTTGACAACAATTTTCACGACATTGTAAATGACTGGTACAATAATTCAACTTCCAACTCTCCCCATCCCTAATTGATGATATTATAAGGGAAGCAGACTACTATCGACTGTTGAATTCTGGTAAAAATACCTCCCCTGGCCACGATAATATTCCTCGATCTATCCTAAAAAAATGCCCGAACATACCCACCAATTTATCCTTAAAATCCTTAGCAAATGGAAGCAAGGTATAATCATTTGCTTCCCCTTCTATCTAACAAGCTACCACCCAATTACCCTACTTCCTGTAATAGGTAAACTATTTAAATCCATCCTTAAAGAAAAAAATGGTGATGTGGCCATCATAATACTTTCCCTATATTTTATTCGAAAACTATAAGGTTTGCGCAAAAATGTTTTCCTAATTATTTGCTCACTTTCGAATTCTCTACAATTATTTGTAATATAAATGTAATATAACTGCTGTAGTTTATTAGCAATTAGCAAAAAAATGTAAAAATTTTCAATTTTAATTTTTTTCTCGAAATTTAAGAACTTTTCGAAAAATATACTTTAATAAAACTTGTTCAGTTTCTCATTCCCTTTAACTTTTATTTGAAAAGTTTTGTAAAATTTTTCATATTAAAAAAAAATATCGGAAAAAACAAAAAACGGCCTCGAGTAAACATCCACTCCTGGTTTATGAATGTGCACCAAAAGCTTTTCAGTTCCAGTTTTTAACGATAAAACCTTAAGTTTAAAATTTCACCTCAATCGGATCATGCGTTTTTGAGATACAGCACCCATGGACAGACAGACAGACACACACAGACACATTTTTCTTCCCAGAAATTAGTGTAATGGGTTCAGGGGACCCCAAAACAGATATTTCTGCAAAAAAAAATTCAAAAAAAATCACGAAAACAATACTTCCCCTATATATACTTCGTATATAGGGAAAGTAAAAATTCTAGAATCCACTAATGCATCCATTCCCGACTACCAATTTGGTTTCATTCCCCAAAAATCCAGTACACTACCCCTTATCATCTTAACTTTCAATCTCCAAACAAACCACCTCGAAAACTATGAGGTTTGCCCAAAAAGGCTATTCTTAATGATTTGTTCACTTTTGAATTCTCTACAATTATTTGTAATACAAGTTTCATGTAACTCTAATAGTTTATTAGCAATTGGCTAAAAATATCAAAATTTTCAATTTTTATTAATTTTCTCAAAAGTTAAGAATTTTATGAAAAATATGTTTTAATAAAATGTGTTCAGTTTTTTATTCCCTTTAACTTTTGTTTGAATCTATGAATGTTTACCAAAAGCTTTTCAGTTCTAGTTTTTAACGATAAAACCTTAAGTTTGAAGTTTCATCTCAAACCGATCATTCGTTTTTGAGATACAGCGCCCACCGACAGACAGACAGACAGACAGACACACACACAGACACATTTTTTTCCAGAAGTTGGTTTAATGGACTCAGGAGACCTCAAAACGGATATTTCCGCAAAAAAAAAAATTCAAAAAAAAATCACGGTCACAATACTTCTCCTATATATACTTCGTATATAGGGAAAGTAAAAAAGGTGTTTGACTCGGTGTGGCGTCTAGATCTGCTTTATAAATGTTTCCTCCTAAAACTCCATAAATACCTTCTTGTCTTAATCTATGAATTCCTTAATAATAGATCCTGCCAAATAAAAATCCGTCAATCACTATCCAGATCATTCCCCCTACAACAAAGTATACCTCAAGGATCCCCACTCTCCCCTACTATTTACCACCTTTACTGCCATGATATATTCCATCCACCCATCACACTTCGACCCCACCATACATCCTCTTCTATTTGCGGACGGCACCGCATTAGTTGCACATGCACCTACCCTCTCTACTTCCCTAATCTCCCTACAAAGCGCTTTAAACTCCCTCCAAAACTAAAATGGCGAATCCAAATAAACCCCACAAAATCAAAACTCCTTATTCCCTTTCACAAAATCCATCAAACCGAAATCCCACCCTCTCATACTCGCAAATACCTAGGAATCCTATTCGATCATAAACTATTCTTCAAACAACATGCCTTGTCCATCAAAGTCAAAGCCAAAACCAGGGCCCATTTCAGGGCTTTAACTTTCAAAAACCAAGGAATTACGAACTAAAACTGCTGACAACCTTTATAAATCGATTTGCCGGCCCTTGTTAGACTAAGGCTCAATCCTTTTTACCCAATGCCGTCCTTCTACCCTACATCATATCCAAGCTCCCGAAAGATCTCCACTCCGAACCCTTACCAAAATCAGATACCCAAAAAACCCTCTTCATAACCCGTCCAATAACCTACTCTAGGAATCCACCCAAATAATTCCTATTACCCATCTACATTAGCTGTCAGCACAAAATTTGCTACTAAACCCTCCAACCTAACCCTCCTTGACAAATACTGTATTCCCCGCAATCCCAAAATTCCCACAAAATTTAAACACCCTACAAACACTCTTCATCAATTCATTAGATCGCATCATCCGGACAGTTAAATTCAACTAGCTTCAATTTTTATATGTTTTTTAATTTCTTTTAAGACAAGGGAGAAAAACCTACGGTCGATAGCCCAGACAGTGACAGACTAACACTGTATATATGTCATTTTTGTAAATATGTGTTACTGTAATAAAGATGTTGTATATATAAATGTTCTTTGTTTAAAGAACTGATCGTTTATCTCTTTTTGTGAATTGTCTCTTTACAACATGTTTTCAAATATAAAAATATAGTTAATAGAAAACTCAGCAATATCTTTATAAACAAAATGTATATCTATATTTGGGTTTTTGAGTAGAAATACAGATGCAAGATTTTCGAAATAAGTGCTGGAAAAGTAATATGTTGGGCACATCATCTTAAAGTTTGTTGTCAGTTTCCAACAAAATTTATGAGACTTATTTCAATTTTTTATTTTTTACTTTGTTATTAGTATTTTAGCTAAATCTATTAAAGTTGTATTACATAATATAATAATATTATTAATTAATACAATGATAAGTACAGGAAAAGTAGTATGTGTGTTTGTCTGTTCAGGGGCATCAAGAACCACTAAAGATTTTAAACCTTAAATATTGGATTAATGAAGCTGATAAATAGCGAAACTGCATTATGCCCTTAAATTAATTAAACATGGTTGTTTTATTAATTTAAGTTTAAAACCTTAAAAGAAATATTGTATAGAAAATGACATCTCCATTCTTCGCATTCGGAGGCAACCTAAGTAAAGTGCTGTTGCGGTGATGATAATTTTTAGAAATGTTACTTGGGTAGCAGCAAGTACTATTAGATTGAGGAAGCGGCTTAAACTGGAACAAGCCCGACCACGTTATTCCGTACTTCGACGAAGGCGTTTGGCGTCACTCTCGGCTTACGGAGTACATGCTCGTTGGATTAGATACTGTCTATCCCGTAGACGACGCATGTATCTATTCCCTTTTATATTCACCTAATCAATTGATCAATATGGAGAGGATCGATGATTTATTATTTGTGCGAGTGGAGCAATAAAAAACACGCCTATGAATTGCAATTGTTTATTTAGAACTAATTTAGAATTATCTGCAATATCAGCATCATATGCATAGGTACACATACTAAGATTTACAAGTAAATACATTATTTTTTGTCTAGATTTATAGCTGATAACTTATTAATACCTTTGACTGAGGTACAACGATAATACAGTAGTATTATTTGCAGTCGTAATTACATGTCCGTGTTCCTTAAATAATCCTTGCATTCGTTTTAAACGCCGACAGCAAGAACATCTCTTAATATAACTTTTGTTTGGCTTATAAATTTTGTCAAGAATTTGGAATTTTTCGGAATCTTCGCTAAAACGAGCGGAGTTTAAATTAAAATCATTATATTGTATATTTTCTAAGGAAGAAAATGCAGATTTTCTAAGGTAGAAAATGGAGATTTTCTAAGGAAGAAAAATTTATACACGTACAAAAGAATTTGCGAGTCCTAACTTATAATCATATTTTGACCACCAAATTTGTAAACTTCATTAGTATATATTCTTGTGTTAATAAACATGTCGTAGAGATTAACACTTGTTAATTAAATAAAACTATTTTATATCTATTTAGTCTTCTGGTTTCTAAAGATCCTTGGTAATTTTCAATAATTCTCAACATTTTTGATCAATTTTTAGTTGTTTGTTGATTTATTTGTATTTTTTAATAATTTGTTTTTATTATTAAATAAATGGTATATCCTAAATCTATCTTAAATGAAATTAAAGGAAATATCTAATGATAAAACTGACAAACTAGAACAGAAATAGAAAAAACTAGTACCGCCTATCTTATCGACACTTTCAAAACACAGCAATGCATATGCAATATCGAATCCACTCTCCACAAAACCGACTATTTAATCTAGACCGGACGGAATGTTTACGATAATAAAAGAGGAGGCAATAACGAAAGTAAAAAATGTAATTTTTTAGACGAGAATTCATCGGGAATGCAATAAACTTTTTAGGAATAATAAATAATAGTACCATTTTTAATAGACCCTGAAACTAATGTTAAAATTTTATAAGTCCGCAATTAGGGAGTAAATTAAATAAAAATTTATTTACTAATCCATTTAAAGCCAGCGCACATAGTACCACTCAAGGTAAACATAGTGTTACCATTTCTCTAGAAAGTCGATAACATGATAAAACATAAAGATAGTGTAGATTTTTCAAAGAAGTAATTATTATGAAATTACACTTAATTTGGATTAAACATTTAGTTTAAATTTTAATAATATGGAAAATAATAGTAATAATAATAATAATCATGTTAATAATACTAATAATAATAATAATATGTAAGTGTAAAAGTATTAAAATAATTAGTAACATACTTCATGTAATTTAAATAAACCTAGTAAAAACAAATTATGTTTATGACTTTTGCTTCCTCTCCAAAAAAATTACATTTGAATATTTTAAAAATTGTTAAATAGGAATGTTAATAATGATTATAATAGTAAGGATCAAAATTTATTTATATTAAATGAATTTGAAAAAGTTCAAATCAGCCAAAACATAGGAACGATAGGAACAAATATAAATATAAATTCAAATGTAAGAAAACAATAAATAATAGATGCCAAGGTAAATTACCTAACACTGTCCACGATATTCTTAACTTTTGCTACACCAACCAATACATCCCTCCCGAATGGAAATTAGGAATAATTGTTTGTATCCCTTATTTGTTACCATCATTGTTATCATCCCATTACACTACTCCCAGTCCTAGCTAAGCTTTTTGAATCCCTTATAAAACAAAAAATCCTTAAATGCACAATTTCTTCAATCCCTAAATATCAATTTGGATTCCTACCGAACAAATCAACCTCTCTCTCTCTAACTATCCTAACTTCTAACATTCAAACAATCGTCCGCCATAGCCTTCTTAGATATCAAAAAAGCGTTTGACTCTGTATGGCATCGAGGTTTGCTTTACAAATGTACACTTTTAAATATGCTGGCCACCTCATCATCTTAATATACGAACTCCTAACAAACCGCTCCTGCAAAGTTAAATTCCGCCAGTCCCATATATTTGAAATCCAACAAGGTGTCCCTCAAGGCTCCCCTCTTTCACCCATCCTGTACAACCGATACTGCTCAGACATTTTCAACCCCGATCCTGATTTCTTTAATCCAAACTTATATCCACTCCTATTCGCTGACGATACTGCCTTAGTATCACATGCCCCTACCCTACAATCAGCACTCTCATCCCTGCAATCATCTATAAATTCCCTCCAAACTCGGTTTTCCAAGTGGCGTATCGAAATCAACGCTTCAAAATCCAAACTTCTCATCACTTTCCACAAAATTACTCCTTCATTGCCTAAAATAAAAATCCGCACAGCCGAAATTTCCCCCACCCACACTTGCAAATACCCTGGTATAATATTTGACCACTATCATTCAAATCCCATGCCCTCTTCATTAAATCGAAACTAAAAGCAAGGGCGCAACATTTCCGTTCCCTAACATATAAAAATCAAAGAATTTCAAAACCAACTGCCATAAATATATGCAAAGCGATTTGCTGCCCCTTGCTTGATTATAGTGCTATCCTATTCTCCCAATGTCGTCCCTCAAATCTACATCATCTCCTAGTCGCAGAAAGATCCGCACTTATCACCTTAACCAAACTCCCGACATCCTAACAATCCACTCTACAATCCATCCAACGAACTACTCTATGAAGAAACCCAAACTATCCCGATTTCCCAACGTATATTAGCCATTGCTGAAAAATTTTCCACTAAACCCTATAATTACAACCTTCTTAATAAATACTGTACTCCTCGCAATCCCAACATCCTTCCTAAATACCATCATCCAACAAACACACTACATCAAATCATTTATTCGTATCATCACGACAGTTAGTTAACCTACTAGTTTTGTTTTTTTATCAGTAATGACGGGGCAGAAGGACCTAAGGTCGATAGCCCGACAGGTACATACTAAACTCTTCTTATTGTTGTATATATCGATGTGTTGATGTATTATTGTTAAACAAATGTAAGTGTCTGTAATAAAGATGTTGTATATATATATATATATATATATATATATATATATATATATATATATATATATATATATATATATGTATAAATTAAATAAAATTAATTTACCGATGCAGATGGTTACAAATGAAAATTTTAAGTGAAAAATAATTATTTTCCTGAGCATTACTGCACCGTTATCTCACAAAACATATGCATTTAAATGCCGAGAGCAGGCCTTTTTATTTGTGCTGCTATCGTTTTTTAGACGCGTCACGGGATTCTAATTCGAACGGAAATGTTTCGATTTTATTAAATCGATTCATTCTCGTGCGGGCCTTCCACTTGGAAGGACCCACGCCATAAGGGCATAGCTCTGCTGACGAGCTGTGATACAGCGAAACACGTGTCCAGGGATTGCCCTTCTTAATAATTTCGTGATGTGCCTAAAGAAACGATAACAACACAAAAAACGTCGTATTGTACTTAATGTGATTTAAGTCATGTGACGGCAGCTAATAGTTATATCATTCAATGCCTGGCGGTGCATTAGTACGAGGAGTAGTTGTTTTAACTATTAGCTGTTATGTCTTGCATATGTTTTGTGAGATAACGGTGCAGTAATGCTCAGGAAAATAATTATTTTTCACTTAAAATTTTCATATATATATATATATATATATATATATATATATATATATATATATATAACAGTTATAATATTGAAATGAATATCAGATTTCATACTATAGAAATCAATTTCATTAATAATGTGCTCATGGAATATGATAAATTGTGTATTTTATAAACATAAATTTAAATAATAAATGATTATTTAAGGTTAATTAGTTAATACCGATGAACTCAAGGGATATGAGTTATTAGGTTAATCGGTTACAAACAAAATAAAGTTAATAATATTTCTACATTTAAATGCACTATATAATAATAAATTCAAAATTTAAAATAATACAGTTTTCATGAAATACTTTATCCATGGCCTATTTCTATATATTCATTGCCAACAATTGTTTTCTTTACATCTTAAAAAATAAATTGAATTCATAGCTTCTTATTGTAAGAAGTATAATTTATAGATATTTAAATTAATAATTGAAATATATGAAATATCATATTCAATGGACATAAATGAATAAAATTTATAAATAATTTAAATGAAGTAAGAAGTATGAAATTTACGCAGTAATTAATTTATTGTTTACATAAATAATTTTAAAATAAGTAATAATAATGTTTTATAAAATAAGTAGAACTTTAATATTAAATAGTATAAGTAATATCAGAAAATTATGATGAGGTCATTATTTTTGAAAGTTAATTAACTCATGTAAATAATTATTGTTTAATAATAATATCTACAAGAATTAATATTTGTAAATAATATAAACTAACATTTAATTTAAGATAGTATCTAATTTTTAACAAGTAATTATTGTTTGTAGAGTTAATGTCACAGTAAAAAATATAAAAATGTGGAACATACACATTATAAAAGGATACAATTTTAATTATACATTTTTATAAATTATCTATGAATGTTAATAATGAAATTGTAATCAATTATGAAAAAACCGAAGTTTCAAAATTATTCACGTATTATAACAATATAATTTAATTAAACAAAGATATTCATAAGAAAAAATTGCAAAAATTCATTTTAGATAACAATTTTAACCTTAGAGTTATTTCTAAAGTTTAATGTTACTAAAATAGCAATTCCCAAATATGGCTATGACCTATATAAATTAGATGAATTTTTTTTTTTAAATTACTTTAAACCTGATCTTCTTTACGCACATAATATCTCTGGAAATTAAAAATATCGCTAAATACATGCCTGTCAACCGCTAATTTCGAAAAAAAATAAACACATGGTAATATATCATTATGATATAAAACCCATATATGATGAATTTAAAAATCTAAATTATCAATATGAATTCTTGCTAAGTACCATGAGCAATGTTTCCAAATTTAAAAGAGAATTTTAGAGCTACGATAAATTGATAAATTACACTAGAAATTATATTATTATTATTATTGACAAAATTAGAAAACAAGCAACTGGTCAGCCTACAGACAAGCTCTGAGTGAATTCAATAAGCAACTGAGGGAGTCTAAACGAAAGGCATACTGCGAGGGGATCGACAATCTGACCCCAGCAAATAAATTCCGGATGTTCCTATCAAAGGACCATACCAATGCGGTCAGCATCTTAAAACGAACTGGCAGTCACACCAAAGATCAACAGGAAAGTTTAGAGCAACTCTTAGGTTACGGGATCAAAAGTAGTGACTAAAAACACAATGGCGGCTAGTACCGACTCAGTGGCTCGCTGCTCCAATCGTGACAGCCGCTACTTAGCGGGGAAAATATTCACGCTGAGCAAAATGACTTGGGCCATAAACAGTTTCAAGCCATATAAATCCCCAGGAATGGACGGTATTTTCCCCGCGCTACTGCAGCGCAGATTGGATAGAATTGCTCCAGGACTCAGGGAGATATATAAAGCAAGCCATGCACTAGGGTATAAACCCCGGTTGTGGAGGGACCCATTAGCCTTATCTCTTTTCTCCTAAAGGCTATGGAGAACTCACTTATAAGAACACCCTTAAATGCCAAACAATTCGCATTTCACGCTGGCAAAACTACTGTCGATGCTCTACATCGCCTCGTCAAAGAGGCAGAACGAGCCATCCTTTACAAGGAAATAGCAATCGGAATATTTGTAGACATAGAGGGGGCCTTTGACAACACCTCACTCTCTGCAATAAAACAAGCGCCTGTAAATAAATACTATATCCTTCCACGATAAGATGGATGGAGGCAATGCTTCAAAGCCGACTAGTAACGGCTTTTCTAGCAGGATCTACAGTATCCATGTCTGTAACAAAGGGGTGCCCTCAGGGGGGGTTTTGTCCCCCACACTATGGTCAATAGTGGTGGATGGACTCCTGGATGAACTGCATGGAAAGGGCTTTATAATCCAAGGCTATGCAGATGACATCAGTAATAATCAGGGGCTAGCATGAAGGCATTCTTACAATCCTAATAGAAAAAGCATTGAATAGCATCAATAACTGGCGTGTTCGGGAAGGACTAAGTATCAACCCGAATAAAACGATCATAGTTCCATTCACGCGTAGGAGGAAGTAGGAGGAAGCTGCACATAAGGGCTCCCTCGGTGAATGGAATAGAGATAAATCTCTCCAACGAAGTAAAGTACCTGGGTATAATTCTGGATACCAAACTGACTTGGAATCAGCATGTCGATAAAATCATGGCAAGGCAACGACGTCGCTTTGGACCTGTCGGCGGCTTGTGGGGAAAACCTGGGGATTAAAGCCCAAGATCACGTATTGGCTGTATAGAACGGCGGTGATACCCATTGTTACCTATGCTCCCCTTGAGTGGTGGCCAAAGACACAAAAACTAGACACGCAAAAGGAGTTGAGTAGGCTTCAACGTTTAACATGTCTAAGCATAACAAGGGCTATGCAAACGACCCCAACCACGGAAATGGAGGCAATAATTGGCACAAGAGGGACTTAAATGGCGCGCATATGTACATCTGCTCAGAGAGCCAAGCCGCATTAAAGGCCATTCAAGCCTATAGTCACGGCTCACGGACTGTCTGGGAATGTCGAAGATCGCTCTCGCAACTGGCGAAGAACAACTCGTTGACCCTGGGTCCCAGGGTGCGGGGATATTAAAGGCAACGAAGTGGCCGATGAACTCGCAAAAAGAGGTGCAAATGCCACTCCTATAGGACCAGAGCCGTTTTGTGGACTCCCCATGGCGCCAGAAGAGAGGCGGTGCAAAAATGGAAAGAGGAGAGAAAACACAAGCATTGGAACAATGTACCAGGTCTACGTCAATCAAAACGACTCATGAAACTCGATCACAGCCACAAGGTGCTTGAACTCAAAAGGAACCAGCTAAGAACTTTCACCGGACTCATGATAGGGCATTGTGCCCTCCGATACCATTTGTGGAAAATGGGAAAGGAAGAAAGTGGAAACTGTAGATTATGTGATTCGGCATATAAAACGACAGAGCACATACTATGCACTTGTGTCGCAATTGCTCACAATCGTCTTTCACCGATTATCCCACGAAGAGGTGAGCAGTGTCACCCCCAAGAAAGTTAACAGGTTCATGGAGGGCGTGTGTCTATCGTGTGCATATTAGAAGTTATAGGCATTTTTCTAAACGCCTATTTGAGGTCAATATTTGACAAATATTTTTTTTAATAAAAAACTGTAAAAGTTAAGTGGACATAAACCCATATGGAGAGGTATGCAATCAAACAAGGAATTCAAAAATAAAATAATATACAGTATATTACATTTAAAATAACAAAGTTGGTAACCGTTTCCGGTACAACCGGAAGTGCTAGAAAGTCAAAAATATTTTCCATGAGGAGATCGCAATCAATCGTGAAATATTGATTTTTTTCAGATTTTACCTCTTGCAGGAATCCCGTTAACTTTTAATTAGTGATGGGCAAGATCGATCATCTGAAGGATCGATCAATCAATGATCGATCAGTTGAAGTATCGAGCCGCTCGATCGAAAAGATCGAGCCGCTCGGAAAGATCGATCCGATCGAAAAGATCGAGCCGCTCGATCCGATCGAAAAGATCGAGCCGCTCGAAAAGATCGATCCGATCGAAAAGATCGAGTCGCTCGATCCGATCGAAAAGATCGATCCGATCGAAAAGATCGAGCGGATCGAAGAGATCGAGCCGATCAGAAAGATCGAGCCGATCAAACAGATCGAGGGAATTCAGTTGATCAGAAAATCACTAAAAAAAAATAAGAAAATAAAACTACGTCATGAAACGTATCTGAAAAATTACAACCCCTCTAAAAAATCTTCTCTTCGAAAAACAGCTCCTTGTAAAATAATTCTTGGAAAGTCACCTTACCCTCGTGGTTGTATAACGTTACAAAATTACTAACGGTGATTGAGAGCAATAATTATATAATAATTCTAATCATCACTACTAACAAAAATCACCCTGGTGGGGAAATTAAAAACAAAAATCCGTCATGGAAAATCATTCCCTTAGAAAACTAGGTTGTGAAACGTATCTGTAAAATCACAACTCCTTTCAAAAATCACCCCTCCGAAAAACCATCCTTTGAAAATCAACCCCCCCCCCCAACAAAAAATCATCCCCAAAAAAAGACCCTATTTTTCGGGGGGTAAAAATCTGTAAAAACATTATTGGAAAACCACCCTCTAATGACAATTTACCTGTTATTGATATTAAAACATTGGTATTTGTAAAATCACAACCCCTCTTAAAAATAACCCCTTCGAAAAACCACCTCTGTAAAATTATTCTTTGAAAATCATACCCCCCCCTAAAACAAAACACCCCCGCACAAAAAATACCCCCCAAAAAATAACACCTATAATACATATTTCATCCCGAAAAAAAAACATCCCCTTCGAATATATGATACAAATTCTGTGGCCTGTTATTTTTTACTAGATTAAATCGTTTTATCGCCATTATTGGCATTACTTAAAAATAATTATTTCGTAATAATGAAACACGTTTTAAAAATGTATATTAAATTAAATTAAAAATTAGATACTGTAAAATTAACTTTTAAGATGAGTAACTATTCTGGAATAATTTCAAATCAATATCTTAAAAAGTTAAGTAAATAATGCTGAACGTTAAATACATCTTAAAAATACAAAGAAATCGACAAGGCCGCAAAAATGTGAACGTCGACAGATTCATCAATTTACACTCACTCAACGAAAATGAATTACGAAAGAATTAAGAAGACGGCTTTTATTACATTAATTACTAGAAGAAATAACTTATTGAATTTGTTATTTTCTACATATTACATACTGTCGGTGAGTTTTATGCGTACGTGAAAATATTTATATTAAATAAAACACTAGTTTGGCACTTTTTTCACTTGGTTTATTTTATAGCTAAATGTACATTTCGGTCACAAAGTGACCATTTTCAATAGCAATTTTCAGTTTGCTATTGAAAATGGTCACTTTGTGACCGAAATGTACATTTAGCTATAAAATAAACCAAGTGAAAAAAGTGCCAAACTAGTGTTTTATTTAATATTACATACTGTATTTCTTTTTGTTAAATTATAAGTATATTTAGTAAATAAATAGCTATTATAAAATGAATCAACATAAATCTTTATTAAAAATGAATACTATTTAGTGACCATTATTAAATAACGTTAAAAATAACTAGTTACTTCTTAGTATAACCGTTATTGAAAAGTAATTATTTATCTCACCTCTACTGTCCAGTTATATTTTTAAGTGACCACTTTGATGACTATTTTGTTCATTAAATTAAATAATTACTAATTTGTTGAATTTAAATACGAGTAACAGTTGTCTATTAAATAGTTTATTACTTGACAGTACTTAAATTAATAATAATAAAAAGTATTTTTTAATCATATTAAATTAAAAATTAGAATCAGTAAGATTATCTTTTAAGATAAGTAACTATGAAAATTATTATACATCTGGAATAATTTTCAAATATTTATTTTCATTATCGTGAAAGATTAACCGTTGCTCGCTCTTATGGCCTAATAAAGGCTGCATAAAAGAGAATAACTTAAAGAAATAGTGTGATTCAATTATCGATCTTTCCTAGGCCGATCCACTCCAAAAAGATCGAGCCGTCAAGTGGTTTGAAATGATCGAGCCGATCAAAAAGATCGAGCCGATCAGAAAGATCGAGACGATCAGAAAGATCGAGACGATCGGAAAGATCGATCCGATCGAAACGATCGAGCCGCTCGAAAAGATCGATCCGATCGAAACGATCGAGCCGCTCGATCCGATCGAAAAGATCGAGCCGCTCGAAAAGATCGATCCGATCGAAACGATCGAGCCGCTCGAAAAGATCGATCCGATCGAAACGATCGAGCCGCTCGATCCGATCGAAACGATCGAGCCGCTCGAAAAGATCGATCCGATCGAAAAGATCGAGCCGATCGAAAAGATCGAGCCGATCGAGAAAGATTGAGCGGCTCGATCACTTGCAAGTATCGAGCAGTCGATCTTTTTTGATCGATCTTGCCCATCACTACTTTTAATGGACGTTATTCGTGGCCCACTCTGTATACGGGGTGACTGACTAAAAACCTTTGGTGCTGTAACTCGCTTATTTTTTATCCGATTTTAATAAATAAAACATCAAATTAAATAATTTTTAAAAGACTTTAATATGAACTGAACTGATGTTTTTTCTTGCATTCAGTTTGTGACAAAAGAGGATCAACTTTTTTTTCAAATTGCACCTTATATATTTTTTGTATTGATCCGCAAGAAGGTTTTTTTCTGAATATAAAACTGTAAACATTTTTATCCATTCATCAAACGAAAGTCGAGTCATTGAGGATTTTTGAAAAAAAATTAAAAAATCAAGTACCCCTAGTAAACTATACATAGAGCCTATTCCACATGTCAAAAGTGACTGTCAGCCATTGTATAGGGGAAGTATTGTTTTCGTGATTTTTTTTTGCGGAAATATCCTATTGATCTCTGTCTGTCTGTCAATGGGTGCTGTATCTCGAATGTATCGGTTTGAGATGAAACTTAAGATTTTATTACTAAAAACTGGAACTGAAAAACTTTTGGTGAACATTCATAGACCGGAAGTGGATGTTTACTCGAGGCTTTTTTGTTTTTTTTTCTAAATATGAAAAATTTTAAAAAACGGTTCAAACAAAGGTTAAAGGGAATAAAAAACTGAACAAGTTTTATTAAAACATATTTTTCATAAAATTCTTAATTTTTGAAGAAAAAAAAAATGGAAATTTTGACATTTTTTGACGATTGCTAAAAAACTATTAGCGTTACATGAAATTTGTATTACAGATAATTGTCAGATCATAATAATTTTTATAAAATATTTATTTAACAATTTTGGACTTTAAAATGGTCACCATTCCAAAAGTAGGTCTGCCGATGAATGTGAGACTTAAAGTTGAACATGTAGTTTACAGTTACAAACTTTGTTCCAAATCAATTTATATTTACATTTGCAAAATCACCATACATTTTATAACATTTTTATATATTTATTTTCGTATGTGTTTTATTTGTATTTAAAATAAATTTTATAATAAAGCTGTACTGAAGAGATCGAAACACGTGTCTCTAGATGGTTATAAACTTGAGTGTTAAATTATTTAATTACTTTGCTATTTCATTTATTGTTCTAATTTGTCATACCATATTCGCTTACAAACTATTTAACATACACTTAACCATTTTTAGTTTACTTCACAGAAATAAATACGTTCAAACAAGTGTTGCTTTGATAGCCTTGCTATTTGTAACACGCAAATTACAATTATATCATTCAATGTCTGTCGAGGTATTAGCGAGAATAGTAGTTGTTTCAATAAGTGATTTTTTTTTTGTAGTCTTAGCAAGACTCATTTGTTGTCGATTTATGAAATGTTTTCGTGTTTTTTCTAATTATTAGTTTAATTTAATGTTTACTTTGTGGTACATGTTGAATATATTGAAATATTTTTTCCCTAAATGCAGACGTGCACTCATTAAGTTTTTTTTTAAGTTTAATTTTAGTTTAATTTACTATTGCATATTTTACTTTAATAGTAGTAGTAGTGTTTGGCTATCGACCACATGGTCCTTCCGCCGTGTGATTTGTGTATTTGAGTGTGTGTAAATGAGCTTGTTACTTTAAAGGATCGCCCGTCACTCTAAAGCACCATTAATTGTATCCCAATGGTGAATGGTACCGGTCACCCATCCAACTACTGACCCGAACCAACGTTGCTGCACTTCATTTTGGGGCCGTAACCGAATGCGCCACCACCGGCGTGTTATTTTACTTTATTTTATCGCTTATTTTTATATTTCTTAACAATTTTAAAAATATACTGTTTGATACCTTTTATATAATTATTTTATATGTATTCTAATTATACATAACTTTATTTATGAATTTTTTCCATGTATTTTGTTAACGATTTTTTTATATATTATTTTATGTTTCAATGTATAACTTTTATATTGTTTCTAATTAAATTCTGATATAATTTACAAAACATGTTAATCTATTGATTATTATTCGCATCTCTTCCAATTTTAATTAAGGCCAATATACAAATTTCAGTGGCTTCTGCAAAATTATAGATATAGTCCATTAAATTGAATTTGTATTTGTGTAGAGTAGATGTTTTGAAATATTAAACAAATATACCATATCTAATAATATGTATGTTCTTCAACTAAGTACCTCGTCAGTCAGTTCAAATATATATTATAGTAAATGCTTACGACGAGGGAGTTCTCATTTTATAACTTAATTATATGACAAAAATATATTATATATATATATATATATATATTGAAAAAAAAAACAAGAGAAGAGGAACGTGAAATCAATGAATAAAGTCATATTTCATTTTTTATTGCTCTATAAAAGGTAATCTATTTTCTGCATATATATTTACGGTAGATAGTTTGATCGCTACATCCTTGATAAAACGAAATTATAACATTAGATAATTTTAGATTAGAACACCGGTTCAATATGAAACATAGCAAGTGTTCTAAAATTACCTACTGCATATATATTTATTCAATAATTACCATATTTACCAGTTGAGCTAAGCTGTATGTAATATTTACTTTTGAATAAAAATCAAACTTCCACCCAATCCTAATTTATATGTATCCACAAGAAAAAAAGTCGTAATCGAATTTCAATTTTACAATTGTGTCGACCAGAAAATAAAACTTGAGTCTTCGAGAATGCATTTAAATGTATTTGAATAAATTCCCTGCCAAGTTAATCTTTTAAAATTTCCTGAATTTTCCACAGAACATCCATATTCCTGTATGCCACAATTCCCCCTTGATTACAACAGTTTTCAATTTTGGTGGCCTCCCTATTTTTCTGAACGTAATTAATACTAGTTACGTTCCCACAAATTAAATCATTGTAAGATATAATATCCCCTTGGAAACTGCGTAAAATGGCTTGAGGTCCACATGTGTCCCATTGGAAAGTAGAATTCTTTGATAACAGATAAGCATCCGCAAAGCCAATGATTGTCATTAGAATCTTATATCCAGCTCCTGCTGCTTCAATTACCGTAAAGCCGCCGTCTATTAGTTTCTTTTTTATCCAGTTATTTTCACTTGAGCTTAAGCAAATAACGTTTGAAATTTCAGAATGTGGTGGAAGTGAATTTATTGAATTGGGTGCCGCTATTCCCCAATAGCAACGCCCGCGCCATCTCTGGCTAAAAAGCACAAATAGATTTTATGTTAGAGAAAACTATTTATTGATAGATTGTAATATGTAAGATTTTTCAATTATAAAATAACGCAATTAAAACAAACAGTTAAAAACTTTCTTCACTTATTTTATTTCTGCTAGATGTACAATAGCTAGCTCAGTAATAATAGAGTGTTTTAAGCACTTTTATAATTATATTATTAACTTCACGTACTCAGACAATCCATCAATTATAGAATAATGTTTTAATTAGATTGTTATAGTAATCGATACACAATCTAATTAATACAAAAATGTTTCAATTAAATTAATTTATCTAATAATATATTAAATTACCTATTAATGCCCTCGGAAAATGGTTGATTAACAATTCCTATTATTGGTAAACCAGTCTCTATATCATACACACCTATTAATACTGTAACGCATTTCAATCCTGAAACTGCAATTTTATTTTTCGAGAGTTCTTCTTTTCCACTTATATATTCAGCTGTGGAATCTGTAAAAGAGTAACTGCTTATAATAAATATTTTACCCTATATACAAATTGTTGATGACAACACTTCATAGCTTCTACAGTTTTATGAATGATTCTTGATAATGGCATTAAGCAGAAACTGATCGAAAATAAAGAAATATTTAAAATCAATGTTTTAATAAAGTACTGAAGAGATTGAGAGATGACAACATGTACCAACAGATGATTATAAACTTGAATGCTAGATTATTTAATTGTCTTTGCTAGTTTTTTTTAAAGAAATCAATAAATTTATTTCTTGCTCATAATTGCTCATACCATATTTACCAACAAAACAGTTTAAAGTATCATATATTTAATCACTTATTAATTAGTTCATTTAACAGAAATAAATACGTACAAACTAGTGTTGCTTTAATAGATGTGCTATTTGTAACATGCAACTTACTTTTGTATCATTCAATGTCTGTCGAGGTATTAGCCAGAGAAGTAGTTGTTTCAATAAGTGTTTTGTTATGTAGTGTTAGTAAGACTCATTGTTATAGATTTACGAAATGTTTTCGTATTTTTATATTATTAGTTAATTTTCTACAACAAACTAAACGACTTTAGTACATTTTAATATAATACTGTACTATATTATAGGGTTCCAATTGACACAAAATATAATTAGCTTTACAACTAATAATTCTAATATAACATAACAAATATAAGTCTTTTCTTAAGAGGAAAATAAGCCAAACATGGCAAGATAGTGGTGGAAGAACATTCACTAAAATGACCTTATGTGACAGCAGTGTCATAGGAGTAGGCAAGCGTGAAAGATCATAGTTTTATGAACTCAAGCCTGTCCATGTGCGATAAAAAAAATTGTAAAAAAAAGTATTGTCATATATGTATTTCGAATTTTAATATGTATAATGGATAAAACCTTTATACTTTTAAATTGACATGACAGTAGTATATATTCAAATTTATATTGATATAATAATGGAACTATTATGGTTTAGGGAACGAATTAATTATTTAATATCGTAATATTACTTATGACGCATAATCTCTGCGAGACATTCGATATTTTAGATGCCAAAAAAATGAAAAAAAAACCGAAATAGTTTTATACTTACCAATAGGATCAATCCAAATCCCTAAGTTATCAACAACCAAATTACTCGGAAAACCCTTATCTATAATAGTGGTATTGACATCCTCAAGATGAACATTGGCATGTACCTCGTTGGCCAATTGCTGAGCAGCCTTGCTATCTCCATTTAAAACTTTTTCAAGCAATCCCTTTGTTTCGTCTTTCGTACCTACCACTTCCACACAGATTTTTTCTCCAAGAGTGTTGCAGAATACATTGCTTTCTTCTCCTAAGATTTTATCCTTAATACCTGGAAACTATAAGAATATTTTTATTAAGCTTAAATGCTATCTACTACTTTAAAATATTAGTATTTTTTTAAATTTAGAATATTAAGTTACTTAGAAAAATAATAAAGAATATTTTCTTGTACAGTAAAGTTATTTCAAACATAAATATAATTCATGTTCCTCTGACATCTGTTAAGAACCACCCTTGGTGCAATATGGGAGGGAGGCATGGACCCTTAAAATAAGCAATAAGCAGCAGTCGGCGACAGTGAGTCGAACCGAACGTATCATATTAATACAATTGTATAGAGTCTTGTACTTATTATCATTAACAGCAATAAATAACTAATTAATCGTGAATCTTAGTTTTATCAGCCACTACGGCCTCCAAGATTTAACAACATCAATAGCATACATTTGGAAATGTATAATAAACTATAGTCTTAAGCTTCTATTTTTTTGTCCGGAGATTTTGTATAATAATAGTAAAATTATAATAAACTAAACGCATTTCAATTTGTAAAAATTTTAGGTGTCGATAACAGTGAGTAATGAAGTCCCTTATCCTTTTCATCGAAAATATGTTTTCCATAGAACAAGATAATTTCTCAAAAATAATCTCCTAAATTCCAGATAAAAACTTTCATCATAATAATGACTAATTTAATTTAACTAAATAGAAGAATCAACAATCTCAAAGTATGAATAAAAAGTGGGCATTTTGTCTCGGTGTTTACTTAAGCTGCATTAAGAATGATTTTTTTAAATTTTAATAATCACTTTGGTAAATTTTCGTAAATGAAATACGATAACACTTTCAAATATTTATTTTGCCATTCGCGACAATTGTTTCGACATACTGTGTCTTCTTCAGGAGAAGAAATGATACAAAAATTTTACATTTAAAACTATTTATACTGTGTGTGCGGTGGTGAGGTCGGACCGGTGTTAAAATAAATTCAATAATGGTGAGTTGGACAGGTCCGTTTGATCATTTAATAAATTTCCCGTTCTTTTTCTTTTATTGATTTCCACCGTTTCCAGTGTATCCAGTTTTCTTCGTTGTTCTGCTATATGTAGTATTCTAAAGTCGTTGTTAAATTGGTGGTTTTCTTCTATTAAATGATTAGCGTATGTTGAATTTGTTTTATTATTTTCAAAGTTTTTCTTATGTTCTTTTATTCTGTCATTAAATAATCTTCCGGTTTGTCCTACGTAATTCTTAGGGCAGTCATTGCAAGTCAGTCTTCGCCTGAAGAAGACACAGAGTGTCGAAACTATTTTCGCGAACGGCAAAATAAATATTTGAGTGTTATCGTATTTCATTTACGAAAATTTACCAAAGTGATTAGAATATGAACTTTCAACAACTAACAGCCTTAACTATTCAGTTATTTTATTTTAATGTCCTAAACAGAGAAAGAACAAAAAGAAAATGAAAAATTAATGAAAATGAAACATTCAATGGGCTACGAATCGACAGCGTTTTAAAATAAGAAAATATGATGTAGCTGTACAAATAAACTCTTAACGATGTCATATGTTTTTTTCTAAATTAAAAAGTTATGGGATAAGCTCTATAAAATTAAAAGTAATCACTATATTGGTGGATCAAAAAAAAAGAGTTATTTATTTAATCGTCATTTGTCATTATATTTACTTTAGTAAATGTTTTTATTTCTAATTTAAAAATACGAAAACATTTCGTGAATCTACAACAATGAGTCTTACTAAGACTATAAAACAAATTAATTTTGAAACAACTACTTCTTGGGCTAAAACCACGGCAGACATATAATTAAAAAAAAATTAATTTGCGTGTTACTAATAGTACAACTATCAAAGCAACACTAATTTGAATGAAATTATTTCTGTTGAACAAACTAATAAATAATTAAAGTGTATTTTAGATTGTTTAAATGTGACTATAACATGAAAAATTATGAACAAAAATTGAATTTAAACTGATTTCATTAAATTAAATTAGCAAAAGCAATTTAAAAATCTATATTCAAGTTTATAATCATCTGCAGACATTATTATAAAATTGATTTTAAATATAAATAAAAACGTTTACTAAAATAAATGTAATGAAATATAATAATAAATATAATGAAATATAAATAACTTACTCAGGTATGTATGGCAACTGACACAAGAATGAAATATAATCGACTTAAGGTCTGAATTTATACCTGAGATGGATTAGTGAAAATTTCGACGGAAATATTAAATATTTCAAAACAGGACCAATATTACAGATCCTGCAATCAATATAGGGAAAGAACTATGATGGCAACATCACCTTTTTTTAGAAATCAGTAGAATGGACTCAGGGGACATCAAAACGGAGATTTCCGTGGAAAAAAAAATCAAAAATTTTCACGAAAACAATACTTTTCCTATATTCCATATAAAGAAAGTAATAATTATATTCAATATTTAGTGTATATTGTGATATTAATTTATTTTTATATGTATTTACGATTAATGAATGATAATATTAGTATTGGATACATACTTTCCCAAAAAGTCACTAGTAACACACTTAATATTGTTTTGCGCACATCGATATAAATTAATTTTCCGATACAATATATTTAGTATAAATTATTTATTTATAATTAATGTATAATTTAAAATTTTAATATCAACAGGAAAAAGTAAAGTGAATAATAAAGTAATAAATAATAAATTAATAGTAATTTATACTAATTAAGTTATATTGACTAATGCATGAGTGTGATTTAATTATATATGATTACACAAACAAAATAAATATGTAGATGTAAACAAATGCGTTTTTGGCAAGATAATATATTCAATGTCACGCATGTAAACTTAAGTTTGTTTATATTTATTACTAACCTTGGCACCGATGTCATGGCGAACAGTTTCCTGTATTAGTACGTCGGCCAACGTTTTAAAATCCTTTACAAATCTAGGATTGGCCTCATCGACTTTCTTCTCCTCTATCAGCAAACTGAATAAATGCTCATCACTTCTACACAGCCTTGCGATGTTTGCCGCCTTTTCTGACACTAAAATTAACGATTCCACTAGAGATGACATGATTGATTAAGCAACATATGTACACTTCAATCGACAGACGATAATTTAATTACAATGTAGGTCACGTTCCATTTTTACATATTGCGCAAGAGAAATCCAGTTTATTTAAAAACCACATCGATTATGATATTTTCACATACTTTCTTGAAAATAAATAATACTTGTATCTACATGAGTGTGCCAGGCGCGACCTTGCCTGACGTTATCGATTCGTCGGCTCGTACGAATAATGTCGTCAGAAAAAGGCGCCCGATTCAAATATTTGCCAATTTGCGGAAAATTTTAAATTCGTTCGTATAGTTGTTTATTTGTTCTTACACTTGCCATTGTTAATTTTCTGAACTTGTGATAAGCCTCCCAGATAAGAAAAAATGTCACTTTGATTAAACAGCATCAGATAGTGTGTAAAGATTAACAGGCTCAATGTTTTTACTACTGTATTGTTAAATACGCGTCTAACAATGCTGTTTCTAATTGCCCTGGCACTAATATTGCAAATAGGTAAGATATTTTAAATTGCTATTTTAGTTAAGTTTATGAAACCAATTCTACGCTTAGTTATTTTCTTATATGCTTATCTGTATTGTGCTGTGTACGTTTCATTCCCGGTATATTCATCTTTTCATCATTTGGGTATGAGTATGATTTATTTAATAATACTATGATTATGATCACAATAATAAAAACATAAATTTTAATGTGAAATTGCTTTTAAAATAAAATTATTCTATATTTTATGTATAAAGTATTTAATTATTATTCTTCATGATAATAACATTTTAACAATTAATAAGAAATTTAATATGGTTGGTTTAAAAGCCATAAAAATAAACGCAAATAGTATTCCGAAAGAAAGGTTATTAGTTATTTATTCGTCAAATTGATCTTCACGTAACTAAACCAACAAATTTTCTTCTCTTCTAATTTTATTTATACATATTGTTGAAAATTAATTTAACCTTGCACTACTTTACAAAATTAATTAATTTTCTACAACGTAAAGGACTTTTATTACTACTAAATCTACTAATGACTAAACTGCAATTTGCCCTATTTTAAAATTTGATTTTGGAATCATTTTATCATAGAAAAAATTAAAAATTTCAATTCAATTACATGTATATATAGTGTGTAACGTGAAGAGGTTTCCATCACTTTATACACTGTATATACAGGGTGTCTCGTTAATGTGGGGAAATGGCTGGCGTCAAAATATGATGATTTGACATAACTTATCTATATATATAATATATATAAATTAGTAACAATTGAGGTATTAAAATTAAAATTAATTTGACAAAACGAATTGACTAGAGGACATAAAAACAGTACAATTTAATAAAATCATGACTAGAATATGGATTAAAATAATAAACAGGGACATCACGTACAATATTAGTTAATTTCATAAAATTTTGAATGGTAAAACGATATAATGTTAAAGTAATAAAACTGTTAAAATATTTTTTTAGTTAACTAAATATTAAAAGCAATAAAACCTTAAAATTAAAATTAAAATGTATACCTAAAATTTTGAATTATAAAGTAAAATCTGTTGCAGAATTTAAGAATTCATTCCAGTTATAGTATGCCTTCCTTGCTAGATATTGCAACTGTATCCGAAAGAACATAATTCCAGTTCTCGAATATGTGATGGGAGTTGGTTGAAAATTTTTTATGACGTAGTATCTTATACCGGTCAGAGATTTGCTTAAGCGATATTGAAGGGGGGCAAATATTATCTCTGTATCTAGTTGGATACGTGTGGTTATATTCATGTGTTTTTAAATATATTAAGCACTCGTATATATACAGACATGGCAGTGTTAGTAACTTAAGTTCTATAAACGCATTTTTACAGTCATCTCTGTAAGAACAACCAGCTATAACTCTAATTGCTCTTCGCTGAAAGCTAAATATTCTATGTCTAATTGCTGAATGACCCCAAGCAATTAGGCCATATTGTATGTGGGACTGTATGTGCGCGTGATAGGATCTGAGTGCGTATCATGGTACTTGGGAAGAAATATTTCGTAAAATAAAAATAAAAATATATATTCTAGCAAGTTTATTAGCTAATGCATCCCCATGAGTTTCCCAATTCGTTTTTGAATCAAGATACACACCAAGAAATTTCGTTGATTCATTATTTAAATTTGATTTCCGAAATGACAGAGTAAGTTGTTTGGTTTTTTGTTCGTTTAACTTTAATTTATTGCTACAAAACCATTCTGTATACGATATCACTACTTCTTGTTCAGAGCATGACCTTACTGAATTAGAAATAGTGGTATCGTCCGCAAATAAGATCACATTTGAACAAGGAAGGCTACATGGAAAGTCGTTTATATATATAAGAAATAGTAGCGGTCCAAGGATTGAACCCTGTGGTACTTCGTGCTCTAACTTGGCTGTGTCCGAAATTGTATTTTTATAGTATGTACAGTGAGATCTATCAGACAAATATGATAAAATTAGTTTTATACTATCTGGATAGACGTTATAGGAATATAATTTGCGAAGTAGTATACTATGAGAAACACAGTCAAAAGCTTTTGACAAATCGAGGAATGTAGACTTCGCCTCTACCCCTCGTTCAAAACAATTTAATGTAAAATGTAAAATCTATACATTTTAATATAGCATCTGAAGTAGAATAACCTTTTCCATATCCATATTGACATTTGGTAAATAAGTTCGATGAAAAGTATATAGTAAGATGAATTTGCAATATCTTTTCGACAATTTTTGAAAATATAGGTAGGAGAGAAATAGGTCGGTAGGATTTGGGGTCATTTCAAACGCCATTTTTATAAATTGGAATAATTAAAGCTACTTTTAATTTAATTTAATTAATTAATAATTTAATTTCTTTTGTTCATAACAATTAAACGCTTGATTCGATTTGAATGAAATTTATTATTAATAACTACCATAATATAATACATAATTTAAGTTACTGTGGGCATTAGTGATTGACAGGAAGTATAAAAAAACAGTAGTACCACCACTTAAAACCTAAAATATTTTTTATTGGTGCATCCAATAAAAACTAAAAAAATATTTCTTGAAAGACAAAAGAAATACATTTTTTGGAACTTTAAAGACAAATTCCGGCTTAACCGTAAATTTTTGGATATAGATAAGTTGTGTTAAATCATCATATTTTGACCTCGGGA
Organism: Ontholestes murinus; assembly: GCA_963969525.1. Taxonomy (NCBI): domain Eukaryota; kingdom Metazoa; phylum Arthropoda; class Insecta; order Coleoptera; family Staphylinidae; genus Ontholestes; species Ontholestes murinus. The sequence goes on along the minus strand of OZ018388.1, from coordinate 46,442,812 downwards.
ATCTATGGTCTAGCCATTTCCCCACATTAAAGGGACACCCTGTATATACAGAGTGAAAAGGCCAAATGAAATAAATTCATTATTTCACTATACATATTTATAGAACATCCCGGTACACGTCAAATTTAAATTTTAAGTTGACATTCTGTAACATGAAAAATGTGATACCTACCGTCAACTTCCGACGGTTCACAGTTATAACCCCTAATTTTTTAAATGGGAAGTATAGGCTTGTAATATATCGTTTGAAAGGTCTCTCTATTAAAAAATGCTATTGTTTTCAATTTGGTCGCAAAAAATAACATTAAAAAATAAAGTCATCAGATTATCGAAATTCGCTTCAAAAAATATTGTTCATAATGTAAAAAGCAACAAAAAATATACGAATATCAATGAACTAGATATTGAAAAAGCTCACCGTGAACGACTTGCCAACATCCCCATCTTAAATAAAAGTTTCTTCTAACTTAATTTAACATATAAGGCATAACCGCCAGACGCAAGCGTAATGCGTTCTTTTATGTCATCATGTGGTGAAGTTTTGTATACAATACTCTTCACATATCCCCATAAAAAGAAATCCAATTTTGTAAGATCAGGTGATCTTGTTGGCCATTCTATCGATCCTCGCCTCCCTATCCAGCGATTTGAAAATGTTAACCTGAGGTACTGCCGGGCATTGATTCGGTAATGTAGTGGTGCTCCATCTTGCTGGAACCATATCGTATGCTGGAATCTGAGGATTTCCTGGCTCAGGATATAAATGTGCACATCATTTTGAAATAGCGCTAAATAATTATTACCAGTCAAATTCTCCTCAACAAAAAAGGGACCAATAATACGTTAAGCTTTTGAGAGTAATGTGTATGTTCTTCTTTCCTACAGTGAGAATTTTCCGTTGACCCTTAGCGGCAATTTGGACGATTAGCATGACCGTTGACAAAAATGTACACTCATCAGAAAATATAACGTGTTCTAATTGGATAATATTGTCCTTCAATATTTCCATCACTTGTTCACAAAACTTAGTTCTCATATCACAATCGTATTCTACGAGCTCCTAAGTTGCTATCAATTAAGGATGCATTTCATTTGCTTTTGATATATTGAATAATTTAAAAATACGAAAACATTTCGTAAATCTACAACAATGAGTCTTACTAAAACTAGTTAACAAATCACTTATTAAATCAACTACTTCTCTGGCTAATGCCTCGACAGATATTGAATGATACAAAAGTAATTTGTGGGTTACAAATAGCACAGCTATCAAAGTAACACTAATTTGAATGTAATTATTTCTGTTAAATGAACTAATAAATAATTAAATGTACTTTAAATCCCAAAACACCTATAAATTAATATATTATGAGGAATTATTGAACAAGATGTCAATTTATGCTGATTTAAGTAAGATAAACTAGCAAAAGCAATTAAATATTCAAGCTATAAACTTGAAAGCTCATCATTTTAACTTTGATAATGGTCTGCGAAGACCGAAACACGTGTCAGGCAACTGAAAATAAAAATAATATGGAACAAAACAAGTGTTATTCTCCAACTCATAAATGTATAAACTCCACAAAGTAAGTATGTCTGCAGATTGAAATTCATCCCTGTAGCTGTCGGTTCTCGCAAGATTAAATAATATTCACAAGACACGCTTTTGGCGTAAATAAATATTTTATTTGCCTGTAGTTATTATAATTTTCAAGATCTTCTTTTTTATAAATTTCCCTTATCCTTTTTTGAACAGTGTGAACATTTTTCGGTTTCCAGGCTAAGGTTAATTAAGTACGTGAGATGGCCTACAAGTTCATTTATGGCCGGCTTCACTAACTTAGGATTTATTTCGTCATATTCAGATGATGTCTTATTTTTTAGGGTACTCACATGTTGATAACTTCTCCATGCGTTATAGGTCCCAAAAATATTGTATTTACATGCCTTTCTATATTACAGTTAAATAGATAATGAGGTATTTTGTTTGCTTCCAGAGAGGCTGTCTCATTGAAGTGTTCATTCTGTTCATTTTTATTAACTTTCAATTGAGGGTATGCATGGGGCTGATTATTTGTGTTTCTTAACAGATCATTAATTATTGTCCGCATTATTTTATTTTTATTGTCATTTTATTTCTACCTTTATCTACTCACATAGTAGTTTATCGTATTCCTTTATTATAACGCCATAGCTTCATCAATATAATGTATAACTATGAATAAATAGTCCATGAGTAGTTAAGTTTTTTGTATAATTGGGTTTTTGCTATATTTTTTCTTTTTATATTTATTGGATGTGCTAACTTTTATACATGTTGCGTTTAATGCAGAAGACCATTTGATCATTGCAGAATTATTATACTTATTATACTTTATGCAATTTTTTTTCATTTTTTATCTCTATAAAATTAATAATTACAATAATGCTATTATTTTAAACAACTGCAATTGTTTTACTTTTATCTATTTCATGGCTAACTATTTTTTATTTATAATAAAATTTAAAATGATTATAACTAACTTATTTTTAGTAATAACAATGTCATATATTATATTGGATTAAAGAGAAAATATATTTATCGAATGAGACTATAGCCAGCTATGGTTTCCATTTAAAATAATGTAAGTTTGCGTCATATTTCGGAAAATAATGGCGGTACAAATGTTTTGTATATATATTTTATTAATCTGAATAAGGTATGGTTTTTTGTATTTATTTATTTATTTCTACATTTACAAATTTATAAATTTACAATAGTAAATAAATATATTGTATTGTAGTCAGTTCCTTCTTCCTATCTTCGCCTCAAGTAGAGTGGCCCGTGAGCTGGTCCGTCTTGGGCTATCGGTATTGGAGGATACCTGTGTTTTATTTGTTTAGTCATTCTTCTTATCATCAATTCAAATTTTGTTGTTTAGAAGTAGGTTTTTAATTTTCAGTTTAAATGCTGCATATGTCAGCGTCTGTATGTGTTTGTCTATGTTATTATATTGATGTATCGTCTCCGTAGTTAGTAAGTGTGCAAACTGTTTTGCATAAAATTATTATTGATTTGAAAAAATTGACACTTTTTACTTTTTTCAAAATATCTAGTTACCCTTGACTTTTTTGACAACTTTAAAAGTAGAATTTTATTCGACTCGTAAATCTACACCTTTTCCACATTTTTACCATTTTTCTATCTCTTGTAGTTTCCGAGATCCCCATAGAGATCTAAGACCCGTTTGAAGACCCATCCTATGTATTCCCAAGTAAAATTTTCAACTGCAGTTTGTATCTCTTTTATTGAACGAAAATGATCAGAATAAAATTAGAATGATTCCTTTACCTACTGAAGTTATATTAGAAGTTTTATTTTTGTTTCATCTTTAGTTTCAGCCGAAATATAGCTTAAAAAGTGTGAACAAATATCGGATAATAAAATCCTCAAAATAATAGTTGCTGTGAAAATTTACTGCTTGTTATTAAAATTGTAGAACCCACAAACAAATAATTAAATTCAAAAAAGTGCTTACACCACAAAAGGAGAAGTTCGGGGCTTTGAAAAGTCAGTATATAACATCTAAAATTACAGATGGCGAGTTCAAAGCCAGAAATTCATTATTCTTGTTGAAACGAGTTAACTCAAGAGGTACAATTTCCCGAAATAGAATAAGACTCTTTTTAGTATTTTTCATTTATTGTGTACAAAATTTCAAAACCGTTTCTAGTTAAATTACAATTATTAGAATATTCAAAATAATGCTGATGTAATAACATAAAGTATTATTTGAAGAAACTATAACAAATCGTTACTTTTAAAAAGGAGTTATATCAATTATTTTGCATATGCTTATTTTTAAATATTTTTGCTATGTTTCTTTTTTGTGCACCGTCTCTGCCGTTCCACTTGCTTAAAAATATTAAAGTTAAATAATCTTTCATCTGAACTGCATTATTATAATCTAAATACTTGCCTTCAATAAAAATAGGGCCATCAACTCTAAATTCCTGCCCATACATTAAGTTTTTGTGGATATTCAGTTATTAATTTTTTATTTTTTGAGACCTATGACGATTATTTTGTTCGTCATTTTCAGAAACCAAATAAAAAGTACATTTATATGAAAAACACACACAATTTGTAAACCTCTTATTCTCGTTACATTTTTTCATTTCCATTCCAAAATTTAGATCTTGAATCTGGATCAACTGATTTTAAGCTTTTAACTTTTAAAATTCGATGAATGGTTTATTTGTTGTCATCACATTCCGAAGCTACTTTTCTTACACTTAATGTTAGATTTACTGTTATCTTTGCCAACACATTTACAGTTTCTTCAGATATCCTTCTTTTATTCCTAACAATATATTCATCGTTTACACAACCATTCTTCTCAAATTTCTTACCAATTGTAATAATTGTTAATTGACACGGCACTAAACAGGTTTCAAAATTTACACTAAATAAGTCGCAAATAGCACCCGAAGAATGTCCCCCAAAACTCAATTTGATGGTCTAAACTTTTTCTTTTGTGGTGTAAGCACTCATTTTGGATTGAATTATAAATCAATTGAATCATTCTAATTTTATTCTGATCATTTCCGTTCAATAATAGAGATACAAACTGCAATTGAAAATTTTACATGGGAATTCCCTATGATGCATCTTCAAAAGGGACACATGGTATATATATATATATATATATATATATAACTACATTGTCAATGCTCGGCTTTAATCTTCGAATTTGCAAGTTTTGATGGTTCTGGAAAGAACCGATTTGCAACGTTTCGACCAAGTCGCATTAGTCTTCTTCAGGCGGCGTTCGGTGGAAACTATCCGCACCAACATATATATATATATATATACACGAGAATGATTCGATTTAATAAAATCGAAACATTTCCTTTGGAAAGGGCATAGCTCTGCTGACGAGCTGTGATACAATCCAGGGATTGCCCTTCTTAATAATTTCGTGATGTGCCTAAAGAAACGATAACAACACAAAAAACGTCGTATTGTACTTAATGTGATTTAAGTCATGTGACGGCAGCTAATACTTATATCATTCAATGCCTGGCGGTGCATTATTTAACTTTTGGATTTGCACCATTGAATTTTTAAAAAGGATTTATTTCCTGATTATTTTTAAATTACATTACTACGAGTAATAATAATACGGTGTAACTATAACGATATTAACTCTAGTAAATTACAAAGTATAATGATAATATAATTAGAGCATTATAATTCCATGCTCTAATGCTCTTAATGCTAATGAATCAGGCGATAAGTCCTATTTATAATATAAAAAACTGCAAACTAATCAGAATGACATCTGGTGCATATTGCACATTAATTAAATGATAAGTTAATTATGTATATGAGATGAATTATATTAATTGTTTGATAATGAAAAATATCAATAAAATGTCTTTTGTGGCCGCAAGGTTACTCCTCTCCCCCTAGATTCGACACACACGGGGAGGCGAATTATTGTCTTCAGAAATAGTCACTGCCCTTCTCATTTTTAGGTATTTTAACACTAGGGCCACTACACATCTTCGAAATCTTGTGGTTCCTATAGTAGAGGTTGCACCCTTAAGGTTGGATAATAAAGACTCCTTGAAGGTCTTGGTTTTTTTCTTTTTCTGGGCATGTTGTTCGTATCCTTCCCTTGTATACGAAGATAGCGAGAAACTGATCGGTGTACGGAATCTTTTCTAAATGGTTTTTCTCAATCTCTAATTTAGTAAATATAGTCATCTGTATTTCCATTGTTTAGTATTTCATTTTCACAGACTGCATTGTAATTTATTGCTAGATTGCCTTTGCATTGATATTGTCTTTCAGTTTTTAAGCACATATGCCTTAGAGGCCAAATATTTTAATTAATTCTTGATTTTAATAGTGGTTTGGCGTGTGGAATTACAGTTAAATATTTCGACTCGAATTTTAAGGGTATTGGATACATTTTATAAAGGTCAAAATAATGTTCATAGTTAATTGGTAGAGATAGAAAGTAGTAAATTTCAGACTCTTAAATTTGGCAATTTACAGATATTATAGATTCGAAGTCCAAAATATTTTCTATTTTTAATTCGAACTTTAATTTCTCATTATAATGAATTGAAATTCTTTGTAGTTTTTCAAGTAATTCTTGGGGACTAATTATGTCTGGACTAAGAGTTCTCAGTTTGCAGAACGTTATTGAGTTAGTAACTTTATCTAAAATATTTTCAACAACTCCAAAAAGTAATATGAGTTGATTATACCAATGTTTTACAACCATAACATGTTGATGATCAATTTCTTCTTTGTAAATCGAATGAAGTTGCATTATTCGAACTCTAGGGAGATTTTGGTTATGTGCGATATCCTTGACTGTATTATTAAAATTTTGAATAATTTTAATATTCGTACTACTATATCCAAATTTTAATTGATTTTGGAGGTTTTGTTCATTAGTAATCAAATGTTATAAAATTTCATCAATTCTTTTTTCGTCGCGCGAATCAGATCTCTTTTTGTGCATTTTATTTTGGCACCCAATTCTATAGTTTCTATTTTATGTGTTACTGAATTTTGGGAGTAATTTAGAATCTTTTCATAATTTTGGAATTCATTTTTAAATTTGGAAATATTATAATATTATATCTTAAAAATTCATATTGTTTATTTAATCTATAAACTTCTTCAAATATGGTACACAGATCGTAGTGATGCACTAATACGTGTTTAGTTTTCTCTAGTTTTGCTAATCCTAAATTTATTGGTAATAGTCCAGCATTTTCCGTAATATTGTTAATTTAGAAACCAAAAAGTGCTTAATTATCTATTAGAAACTTTGTCAGCATATCTTTTAAAAATGATTTTCTTTCTTGTACTAGACTAGGTGGTTCAAATGAAGTGCCAGGTAAGCAATCATCATATTTAGGTGCGCCAAGGTAAATGGTTATTTGTACTTGTGAATTTTGGAATATGTATTCTATCATGGCTTTGACAGTGTCGTAATTTAATTGGTCCAGGCCACAGCCTAATTTAGGGATTGCTAATTTAGTAATATTTTTATCTACACAAAATTGTTTTAAGTTTAATAGGCATTCTAGTATAGGTTTATCATAATAGTTTTGTTTTGATATTAAATATATAATGTAACGTTCATCTTCTAAAATACGACAAAGTGAATATAATTGCGGGTCCTGGCTAATGCAATGAGTCAGATGGAGCATGGAACAAATCATCATTAATTTCATGTACATTTTTGTTTTTGATAAAATTTTTAGCATTAAATTTATTGATAAAATTTTTAAAATTCAAGATTTTTTTTTGATTTTAGGTCTCTTAACATTTGATACGTGAATTTTGTCTACTTGGTTACGGTGACTGGTTTTGATTTCAGTTGTATTACGATCAAATCTTACAGTCTTAATTTTCTCTTTTTTAAATTTGTTTTTAGTTTTTGATTGTTTTTCTACAAATATTTCTTCAGGGATTTGAGGTATTTCTTCCCGAGATACGTTCCGTTTTTCAATATATTTAGTTTCATTATTTATTATTGTCTCATTATTTTTTCCATATAACAACCTTACTTTTTCTTTGGGTAATTGAACATACTGACTGGTTTTAATTTAGTAGTAGAATGAATTGAATTATTATAGGCAAGGATTGCATAGAGAATTTTAATTTCGACCGATTCATTTTTCTAATTATCTTGGTTGTTTAATAATCTTATGTGTCCTATAATTGTCGAGTGTACCCGTTCGACAATTCCATTTGATTCCGGATGCTGTGAACTAATAAAGTGGATATTAATTTTTAATTTTGATTCTGTCTCATCTATACCCCTGTGATTAGTTTTACCCTCGTGGTAATTTTTAATTATCTCTGAAATACCACTTTCTGTTTCAACGTCGGTTAATAAGTTGTTACACTTGGTCATTTTAATTTCTGAATTTCTAAAATATTTTCGAAGGACACTACTTAAATTTTCACAAACAGGACTTTTGAAATAAAGATAATAACTTACTTTAGGAACTATGTATTCTTTAATAAAATCAACTACTTCTTGAACAAAATTAATTTTGGAAAATTGTACGATAATTCTATTTTTTTTTTTTATTTTTGATTGCTAGCGTCTGTAGTTAAAATGTACGGCCTCGAAAAGTCAGGATATTGAAGTAGAGGTTGGTTAGTAAATACATTCTTACAAAGGTTAAAGCAATTTTGGTATTCCGGTTCGTTGATATTAATTACTGCATTCTTCTTTAAACATTTAGTCATTGGTTTAGTAAGTTCTGCAAAGTTTTTAATAAATTTCATATAATAGCTTAACAGTCCTAAAAAGCCTTTGATTCGTTTCGTCGTTTTTGGTATGGGATAATTATGAATTGCTAAATTTTTTTCTGGATTAGGTTTAACGCCTTGTGGTTTTACAATATGTCCTAAATAAGCTACTTCTTTTCGCAAAAATTCAGATTTATCTAACTGTATCTTAAAATTTGATTGTCGTAATCTATACTAAATAATATTCATTTTGAATTCCTCTTAATGTAGCTGGGGCATTTTTTAGGCCAAAAGGCATTCTCAAACATTCAAAATGTCTACACTCGGTATTGAATGCTGTTTTCGGGATGTCACGTTCGTATATTTCAATCTGATGGAAACCCGATGCTAAGTCTAACGTTGTAAAATACTGCGCTTTACCTAATTTGTCTAGCAAGTCATTAATATTTGGAAGTGGGTACCGGTCACCTATATATTTCGAAACTATCCAAATAGGCGATGACCATGGACTAAACGATGGCCTAATAATATTTTGCTCTAACATTTCGTTTATGTATCTATTAACTTCAGCCTTATGCACCTCTGGATAACGGTAAGTTTTAGTAAACACTGGTATTTCATCTGTAGTAGCTATCTTATGCTTGATTCTATTAATGAAAGTTAAATTATTATCTTTAGAATAAAATATATCTGCGTATTTAAGCAACAAATTTTTAGTTACGGCTTTCTCTTCGTCATTCATATGTTCTGACTTTATTTTAGAAAAATCGAATTTTATTTTATTTGCATTAAACATATTTAAGTTATTATTATTATTACGGCATTTTTTATTAATTTTATTCTTTACATTTTGTTCATAGGGCACCACATGATATCCATTGATGGGTGTCACGACAAAAGGTTTTCTCAGGGTAACTTCCCTATATATATATATATATATATATATATATATATATATATATATATATATGTTTTGTTTACGACTTTGTAATACGCTCTATTATTTTTTACTAATGTAATACACTTTGGAATTAAAAAAAAATAATACATCCATTCTAGGGTATTATTTGTTGACTTTTAGCGGGCACTAATATCCGCTTAGGAACCACAATAACATGTTTACTTTCATTATTATTATTATCATTATTATAATTATTTTTATAATCAGAAATATTATTATTATTACTAGTTTTATTATTGTCGTTATTACGATTAACACTAATATTATTGAAATTGCTATTAACATTATAATTGTTTATTACGCTTGGGTCATCAGTAAACCTTTCGCTATGAAGGATTGTGATTAATTTATTTTTAAAATCAATATTAGCAATAATTTGTATCATATTATCTACTCCTAATAATATATCGAAAGCAGAGTGGAAGTCAAAATATAGCATTTCAATTTTGCTGCAAAATTAGTCTTAAATCATTTTTGAAGGTTAATGACTACACTATGGGTACGGTGTGCACTTATTACTTCAAATGGATCAATTTTGAATAAATTTGTATTTAAAATTTTTTGCTAATTTTGTACAAATAAAGGAACGTGTGCTTCCGGAATCCATGAGTATTTTTAATTTGGTATCTGGATCAATAACAAAAAGTAATTTACTTGCATTATTATCTATACTTAAAATTTCTACGGGGGTTCTGCCAAGGCGTTTTACTCTAAACAATTATCTTCAGTTTTTTCACTATGACTAATTACGCTATTACTACGAGTACTAATATTTACAGAAGATGTTGGCTCATCCAAATTGTGTAATTGGGGCCTATTGGTGTAAATAGTTGAGGTCGACATCGGTGTGGGGCTTGGCAAACCCGGAGGGTTTGGTCTGGGCGGTTAATTGTTTAAATTATTATTGAAATTTGCGTTTCGATTAAAATTTAAATTCGGTCTTATATTATTTGCAAAATTTGGGTTCATATTTGGATTAGGATTTGTGCGATTATTATAAATTTGATTGAATCTAAAGTTATTATTATTATTATTTGGTCTGTAGAAATGGGGGGATTTTGTCTCCCGAATACTTGCTGATTCGTCGGAAACCGTGGTGGTGGTTGCGGCCTAAATTGTAAATTTATAGGTCTACTGGTAAAGTTGTTTTGACTATTATTATGATAAAATCTATTATTATTTCTATTAAAATTTTGGGGATTGACATTTTGAAATTTAGGTTTGTTAAAATTTTGATTATAATTTGGAATATCGATAGTACTTTGGAAATTGTTTTCTTCTATCAAATATTTTATAGCTTCTTCAAGCGTATTTGGATCTCGTAATATTATTATGCTTTGTCCATTGCCCCGTATTCCGCGAAGGAATGTCTTGAATACGAGCTCATCATAACTCCGCTGATGCACGCGTTTTGTTTCGTCTGGTATCTTACACGACAATTTACTACGCAAAACTTGGATTCGCTCGGCAAAATCTAGATATTTTTCGTTTTTATTGGGCTTTAAATTAATTAGTTCTGTAACAATAAAAGTGCGCAGATCACCAAATCTCTGCCTCAAATCAAACTATCGGAACGTCTTTCAATTTACTAAGAATTGCATTAATTAAGTAATTATTTATTAATTCATTATTTAGTGGTCTATACTGGGTGTCCCGTTAATGCGGGGAAATGGCTGGACCATAGATTCCTGAGGTCAAAATATGACGATTTAACGCAACTTATCTATATCCAAAAATTTACGGTTAAGCCGGAATTTGGCTGGATATAGATAAGTTGCGTTAAATCATCATATTTTGACCCCAGGAATCTATGGTCCAGCCATTTCCCCGCATTAACGGGACACCCTGTATAGTGCTAAGACGGATTCGCATCGCGAGTTAAAAATTTCTTTTAATTCGTCGCTTCCATCAAACTGAAGAATCGTGTCCACATTTAATTTTAATAATTGAGAGTTTATGTTCTCCATTTATACTTTATTTAATTCTAAATTATGTAATTTATCTATTAACTCTTCGAATACGAAATTTACCGGTGAATGAACGCGAATTGGGGAATCAAAAATTATTGGCGAATTCGAGTCGGAAGATGTATCACTTCCGTACATAAAATAATTTGTTTAATATAAAGGAAAAGAAATAAACCTCTAAAAACTCTGTGTTTACCAAGTAATAACGAATATCACGCTGTCCATTGCCCTGATATGCCCTCGGTGTCCTGGAACTGGATGGGGTTTGTTCGGTACCAATTTAACCGTTGAAACGGACGATGCACTATTCTGATATCCTCTCAGAAGTGCCCTTATAGTATCCTACCGACTGCGCTTTTGGATTTGCACGATTGAATTTTTAAAAAAGGATTTATTTCTTGATTATTTATAAATTACATTACTACGATTAAGAATAATACGGTGAAACTATAACTGTATTAACTCTAGTAAATTACATAGTATAATGATTGGAATTAAAATGCTCTTAATGCTAATGAATGAGGCGATGAGTCCTATTTATAATATAATAAACTGCAAGGTAATCAGAATGACATCTGGTGCATATTGCGCATTAATTAAATGATAAGTTAATAAATTAAAATATTATCACTTTCTTCACAAATTGTTTTTATTGACTAGATGTACATTTCTAAACACGAAAACAAATTACTCAATTTTGATTCAAGTCAATTAAATAATCCACTATTAGAACTAATACATGCTTTTTGTCCAAATTAACAAAATTGCAAACCTTTTTCTCTTTGTAAACCATAACTTTTAAATTATTTTTATTTAATTAATCATAATAATTAATGTATTTTATTCAATGTCATTTTAACTATTAATAAAGAAGACTTCGTGTTTCGAAATGTACATCTAGTCACGAAATAGTAACACTTTGCTAGTATCACGAATTCTTACGCTTTTTATTGTGACAATTGTTACAATAAAAAGTTAACAATTGTTAACCTATTTCGTAATCAACCGTAGTCACGGCTTCAACAAGCAATCGTACATCTAGTCAATAAAAATAATTTGTGAAGAAAGTGATAATACTTTAATTACAATTTACTACATAATAATCTTCACGTATCTTAAAAAATATATTTTTAAAGTAACAAAAAAGACATTGTATATATATATATATATATATATATATATATATATATATATATAAATATATATATATATACAACGTGTCCACGTAACTATGCAACAAATGGGAAACTTTTTTATTATTAATTTCTCAGAAAATTTTATTCTTTATAAAAGTTGATGTTTGATCTTAAACGTACGAAAAAGACAAAACAAATGACTTTCGGCGCTATATTAGCAAGATATTGATCAATTTTTATAACTTTTGCTTTTTTTAAGCGAATTTTATCAAGTATTCTCAGTTTTGACGTATCTGTCATTAATATTTATCATTAACAAATAATTAATTAATTATTTATTGAGAGTTGTTGTCTCCTACATTATGGCAGAGCGCTTAACTTTACAAGACAGAGCAGATTTGGTGCTAATATAATAACTATAAAACCTGCAGAGAAGCAGCTGATAATTTTAACGATAGGCACCCCCAAAAGAGAATCAGTTACTCACAAGTGTCAATAATTTTAAAGCAATTTAAAAGTTTCGGAAAATTTGAATTGCATTTTAAAAAAGAAGGTACTAAACCAGTGAGAAATGTGGAGAATTCGTTGGATATCTTGCAAAGCGTGGCTGAAAATCCTTAAATATCTGTTAAAAAAAGGCTCTAGAAGTTTAGGATTTGGAAAATCAACAGTACATATGTTCAGGTACTAACAGCAAAAAAGTTTAAAGCATTTAAACCAAGATATGTTGAAACGCGACATGCCCTTTTTCTCCACAAATATTTTCCGTCTCAAGTTTCGTTACATGTATTTAATGTGTGAACAAGTGTAAACAAGTCATAAATTTTGTTCGGCCAGGATGGATTTGTGGCCTCGGCTTTTTTTGCCGTACACATCTGGTATCGGGCCTACTCGATATTATAAACACTCCTACACTAGTGCCGCGACAAGAAAAGGGACCGTTTAAGTGCCCAGTATTATATACAATGCAATTGTTATTTGTATATGCCAGTAAATTTAAAATCGCATTTACTATTATATGGATATAATTTGATTATTTCTTTTTTCATTGAAAAATGTAATAATAGTATATGTATGATATCATGTTCTTTACATTATAAAATAAAACCGACCCTCCACGTGGTAATGTTGCGTGTAATATTTTTGATTTTATTCCTTTCATTTATTATTGATTTCAAATCAAATTTTATTAACGAACTATTTATAAAGGTATAAGTGGCATTATTTTAACACGAATATGTTTTTCATTAATGACAATTATTATTAATTTATCGAAGAAGCCTTAAAAAAATCGGAACAAACAAATGTCATTTGTAAAGTTATGTCAAACATTTGTTATTAGTCTGTGTTTTATAATAAATGACGTTTGGTTGCTCTGATTTTTTTCAAGGCACTCAATATTTCGTTAATAAAATGTTATTTGAAATCGATAAATTTCGCTTTCAATATTTAAATTAATTATTAATTAGATACTGTTGCAAACATGATTTAATAATATATCGTCTTGCTATTGCTTTAAATAATTTCTGTATTGACCTGTGTAAGATTTTTATTATTAGCACCAATAAACTATTATTATGGCAAATTAATTTTTAAAATTAACTTATAAAATAGTATGTGTAGTAGTCCATTCATACAAATACGTAATTGCAGTAAGCACATGCGAAAAGTGGTTATATTTAGCATATTATTAAATATCCTAAAAGTGGTGTAATATTACACGCACTATTACAACGTAAAGGGTCTACTACCTGCAAGAAGGTCGTGATGATTGGAGATGTGATGTCTCATAAATTTTTCACACTTCACTTTAATGGGTGTAACACTTGTCTCACAGTAGGCTCATGTCTAATATAAATAACGGCTGTGGATATTTTGGCCTGCTCACATAGTGATCGTGTCGAAGATGAATATTTAAATGAACAATTTAATGAGAAATGGATTGGAAGACATTCAAGATTTCCATGGCCTGCTCGCTCCCCGGATCTAAATCCACTTGATTACTTTTTATGGGGTGGTTAAAAACATAGTGTATTCCGAAAGGCCTTTTTAAAATTTAGAGGATTTGGAAAATAAAATTAGAAATGGTATAAGATATTTAAATAATCGTCCCAATATTCTTGAAAATGTAATCAGAGATTTTAACATAAGAAACAGAAGAACAAAAAACCGTATGTCATTTGTTTTGTCTTTTTTGTATTTGAATTGAATACAATTTTCTGAAAAATTAATAATAAAAAAGTTTCCCATTTGTTGCATACTTACGTGGACACGTTGTATATAAATTTCGTGGACTGGCGATTGTATTTTAAAAAAAAAATTATTCCAAAAATTTACAACTAATTACATTATTTTAAGACTTAATTACAAGGAGAATAAATGATACGTGAAGCGTTACAGTAATAATATAATAATGAATAATAAATGCATGCGTCTAATCGAACAAAGCATATTGACATCTGGCGGATGATATCCTAACTAAGCATTAATTAATAAAATATATTTCTAAATAATGAAATTAATTATATTAAAACAAACAAAAATCTATTGTGGACGCCAGGTCACTCCTCTTTCCCTAGATCCGACACACCTGCGGAGGAGAGTCATCGTCTTTTACAAGGGTCGCTGCCATTCTGCGTCTTAAGCGTCTGAAACCCAAAGTCACTACACAAATTATTATGAATGAATAAAGCACTGGGTTTTAGGGGTATCACCGAATTATGTATATCGGGTATCGGGGAATACACTGGTATGTCTTCTAGTTGAAGTCTTTTCAATTGGATTGTAAAGTTATTTAGGTTATATTTCTTGAGTTCTGGGCTCGAAGCACTCGCGAGCAGTGGGGTTCCATACGTTGTTTCCATTTGAGGCACCTTATAGTTCCGGAAGACTAGGTCGCATTTGTTGAATGATGAAGATGCCTTCCAGGTCACGGGTCTCTTCTTTATTCGGGCAGGTGATCTTTAATTTCTCTTTTTTCTTAAAAACTGCTAGGAATTGGTTGGTATTGGGTATATTCTCTAAATGGTTCTTCGATTTCTAATTTTGTAAACTTGCATTTTTGGGTGGTTCCGTTGACCAGAAGCTCTGTTTCACAATCAGCCTGGTAATTTAAGAGCACTGATAACCGGTGCATTGGAATTTCTTGTTAATACCCGAGCATATGTTTCTTGGGGCCATGTTTTTGAGTTAATTTTTTATTTGAGCATTACTTTTACGTTAGGAATTATAGTTACATATTCGGACTTATATTTCATCGGTATAGGGTACATTTTATACAGATCGAAGGATTGTTCATAATTAATAGGTAGGGATAGGAAGTAATAAATTTTTGATTGTTTACTGTTGACTGACGAAAAACCTTTGGTGCTGTATCTCGCTTATTTTTTATCCGATTTTAATAAATAAAACATCAAATTAAATCATGTTTAAAAGACTGAACTGATATTTTTTCCTTCAGTTTTTTCACTGTATATATATTTTTTATTGCTCCGCAAAGAATTTATTTCTGAATATAAAATTGTAAACAATTGTTTCCATACATCAAACTAAAGTCGAGAATTTGAGGATTTAAAAAAAAATAAAAAATCAAGTATCCATAGTAAACAATATACATAGCCTATTTTAATTGTCAAAAGTGACAGTGTCAGCCATTGATACAATACTGCAACGATTTTTAATAATTGCACCAATTAAATGAATAAAGATGTATTCTATTAATATTTATAATAGAAATTTTTCATGAAATAGGCGAGCAAATTCCATTTGTGTTCGGGTGTTATCTCCGTAACTAATCATTTGTAAAACTGTTATTTTATGCATTTGTGTTAATATAACAATTTTTCTGACTTGCAGTTAACGAAATTCAATCGACACTTATCACACACAAATTTTCTAATCTGTTTAAAACAAAATAACTTTGCTAACTTTTATAGGATTTTTAAATTGTTAGTATAAAAAATACTGATATGTTTTTTTCTTAATTTTTTTTATTATTAACACTAAACAGAAATAATGTTTTAGTCTACGGTAATTTCGGTAATCAGATGATCCTTTTTTTTAATGTTAATTTTTGCAATAAAATTGAAAACAATACCATTTTTGAATAGAAAATTAAGAGTCCTTTCAAATAATATATCACAAGCCCATACAACCCATTTAAAAAAATGGGGGTTGTAACTGTCACCCAAAGTTGGTTGAAGGTAGGGATCACATTTTCAAATTGAAGACTGTTAGTTTATAATTTAAATTTGACGCGTTTCGAGATTTTCTTTAAATATGTACAGTAACCGAAATAATGAATTTATTCCACTTGGCTTTTTCACGCTGTATATACAAGTATTTATGTTTATTCTAATAGAAATATACAATATTTATAGCATCCGAATTTATTCTTTTCGCCGTCCATCCATTAAAAATATCAGGCAGAGACCTGAAAGTGAAAAATCATCGAAACTAAGGTTTAATACATTTTACTTAATATAATAAAATAATAAGAATGTTGATTCTAAATACTTCACGTAAACTCAATCCATCGATATTTGTATGATTCTAAAAACATATTATTGTTACTTGAAAGTTACTCAAATTAAAAATGATAATCTAAGTACAGATAGTAGAACTCAAAATCATTGACCAAGTTTTTGATATTATAATTTCTTTGGAATCAGCGTAGATATTTTTTAAGTTTAGTAAAGAGGTGATAGTATAAACGGTACAGATAAGAGATATAAGGTCTAGAGGGCCTTGGGTACATTAAAAATAATCAAATATAAAAAATCCGTAATCTTGTCATAACACTATCACAGAAGTGTTTAGAAATACGTTATGCATAACATACTGAAAGGCTAAAAAATGTCAAACTTCTAATAGAAATACTTCAAAACTTGCATAAAAGCAGCCCAATTACCATATTACTGGAGTGAAGAATACAAAATATTTTTGGTGATTATAATAAAACTCTTAGAATAATTATTACAAAAATACCATCATCATAAACAGTCAAAAAAATAAATCAGCTAAAACTACCAGAAATTATACAATATCTATAAATTAATCAAATATTATTACCAGAACTGAGGTGAATATTAAAGAGTACTGATAATACCGATGCTCTAATAATGGCATTAAATACCAAATGTTTAAAAAGTTGTAAATAAGTATAAATGTCAATGGTTTTATTTTAATGAGCACTTAGGTAACAATTTTTTATATAATAAAACAATATACGAAAATGTTAATAATGCGAGTTTTATTGTAGGACCTTAGTAAATTATTATTAACTAAAATAATTAATCAATAAAAACTGAGGGTAAAAAATACATAATTTAGTGTGTGTAATTTAAGTCTTTTTTTTTCAGAGGATGAAAGGATAAACCGCCAGAATATACCAGATGTACCACATCCAAATTAAAAATAAATTTTGTAATTGTGAAAACATATTAAATCATTATAATACTAATAACATGATTTAATTTAAACACACTGAATTGAAAAATTCACTATGTTTCAACTGCAAAATATTATTGTAAAAATTCACTGCTCAAAAAAATTAGGGGGTCACTAATTTGTGCCTCCATAAAATTTAAATGGGAAATTTCATGCAAATTAAATTAAGAACATCTGAAAAACGCTTTATTAAATTGTTTTAATTGGCACATATAGAAGTATCAGCATCACGTACCCGTAATAATTAACAACAAATATTAAAACTAAAGTGCAAAATAAATTTAAAATAATTGTTAATGTAAACTTAATAACGAGTATGTGCTCCCATAGCACGAATAACGGCAATACACCGTCTCAGCATGTTTCGCAAAAGGAAGGTCTTCTTGTGATATAGCGTAGAATTCTTCAATAAGAGCCGTCGTTAGCTGCTGGATGGTCTGAGATGCGGGCGACTACAAGTCAAGCATACATGCTTTACAGAATTTAAATCGAGACTTAATACAGGCCACCCTTTTGTTTGAATTTCCAGTTTTTGTAGGACGTCTAAAGTGATTCGCACAGTTTGTAGTCTTGCGTCATCCTACAAAAAAATTGGACCTATTCCATATGCTACAGGGAAAACATGTTCTCCTAACAATGTCAACATAAAGATTATCGTTAAGATTTCCTACAATTTGAAGGTCGGTTCTACTGCCGGTAACAATCCCACCCCAATCCATAACTGAACCCCCTCCAAATCTTTCAACTTCTTGGACAGTAGCAGCTGCGTAGCCATCGCAACAAGTAATAAACAAGAGCACACATTTCCACTATCGAAGTTGCTATACGACATGTTTACGAGTAAAATCGATTTTCTTGCTATTATGTGGCGTCGTGTCAAAGAGGGTTTTCTAACGGGTCGTCTTGCCCTCAAATTTGATTCCCTGAATCTATTCCTAATTGGCTGGTCTGATACAGTGATCCCATCGTCCTGAGGGAAATTAAGAGGTCTTTCGCCGTAGAAACTCTATTATGTAGTAAAAATCGGTCTTGATTTAGAGTTGTTTTTCTTTTGCAATCTTGCCCACCGCCTCATTTTCACTTAAGTCAAACTGTCAGTTGCAAACATTTTCGTGTGTTTATTGGTTTCAACAAGGCCTTCCTAGCTCTTTTATCAAATTTGGGAGACATTATTTCACTTTAGTTTTGGTAGTTCTTGTTAATTATTACGGATACTCCGAAAGAATCCGATGCTGATAATTCCCTATGTATCCTTAATCCTTAATTTTAATTGCATGTAATTTCCCGTTGGAATTTCATGAACGCACAAATTAGTAACCCGCTAATTGTTTTGAGCAGTGTATTATATAATGTGTAGACACAATTATATAAATCTTTAGATGCTGTTTTCAGCACTACACGACTCGAGTTTCAACCTTTTATCATCAAATAAAATGTCGAAAATCGAATCGTGCTGTATTGTTTTGTTTTAAATAACTGTATCGGCGGTTAGAACATAGTGAATCTTTCAATTCAGTGCATGTGCGATTTATTACGTAGTAACGGTCGTAACCATTCTCTTCATCAATTTAAAAACATGATCACTGAGATACTGGACTTTAGTAATAAAAAACATTTTAACTGCCATAGCTATAGATTAAGAAACAGAATTAATGAAACTACTGAAAATTTAGAATATTTATTAATAATAAAAAAATAGATTTTGAAACAGAATTAAACTACTGAAAATTTAAATAAATAAATAATAATAAATTTAATAATATTTAACCTAATAGAAAAAAACAACAAAAATTTTAATTTTTAAAAATTTGAGGGAACTACCTTGAATATAAGAATTACCTGTCCGATCAGGAAGAGTCAAAAGACCACGAAACTATTCTATTTATCGGGGAATAAACTAAGTTATAATGAAATAAAATTCCTTACTTCAACTCCTATTTTAATAATACCATATGTACTTTTCGAGTACTCATTATCAATGGTTTATGATCACGTATAACTACAAACGCGGGTAAAAATACAAATACAGATTATGGGTAAATCCACTTTTGTAACAAGCTTAACAGCGGATTATCTAAGGAGTTTAAATCTGACTGTAAAAGCTTGTAACGGTGTTTATGAATTTCCATTGCTTCGAACATATTTAATTTGGGTTTGTTCTTTTAAAAGGGGGATATTATTTAATGAAAAAGGTGTCCTGTTTCGAAATTATGTTGTGCTTGAGCAGGTTTCTCTGTTTTCAACTTTGACGTGATAAACATGTTATTCGAACCTTATAAAGTATATATATCATAGTAAAGAATAGTTCTAAATGTCAGAAGTGACCAAGCGAGCTCTTAATATTTGTCGGTCTGAAAAATTATCAAAAGTGTCCGTTATTGGTACAGTACTGCAATTAATAATAATTTCAACATCAAAATGAATAACGAAGTATATTTATTACCTTTTCTTAAAGAAAATCTCTTCAAATACGTTAACATAAAAAACAACGAAAAATGTTATTTAATATCAATAGACACAAAAAATAATTTAAAAAATGGTGATGTGGCCATCATAGTACTTTCCTTATATTGATCAAAAACTATGAGGTTTACGCGAAAAGTTTATTCTTAATAATTCGTTCACTTATTATTAATTAATTATCCGCAATTATTGTTATAAAAATTTTAAATAACTCCAATAGTTTATTAGAAATTGGTAGAAAATGTTAAAATTTTCAATTTTTATATTATTTCTCAAAATTTATAAAAAATATATTTTAATAAAACTTGTCCATTTTCTTGTCCTCTTTAACTTTTGTTTGAAAAGTTCTGTAATATTTTTCATTTTATAAAAAAATATCAGAAAAAAACAAATACGGCCTCGAATTTCAGTTCCAGTTTTTAACGACAAAACCTTAACTTTGAAGTTTCATCTCAAAAGGATAATTCGTTACAACTACAGCGCCCACCGACAGATAGACAAACATACACACACAGACTCATTTTTTTTTTCCAGAAATTAGTGTAATGGGCTCAGGGGATTCCAAAACGGATATTTCCGCAAAAATAAATTCAAAAAATTCACGAAAACAATACTTTCCATATATATACTACGTATATAGAGAAAGTAAATATATTATAGGTGCTCAAAATTATTTCCGTGCTGTCAGACACTGTCGGCAACTTCTAGAAACACTGTCACTGCATTTAGTAAAAAATTTTGGGATATTTCCTGACAGACTTACACTATCCTGCTTCTTAAAAATCGGAGGTATTTGGAGGGGCCAAATAGACGTTATCTCTAATATAACCCCATAAAAAGAAATCCAATGGATTTATGTCTGGCGATCTAGGGAGCCATTGAATTGGACCGTTAGTTTCAATCCACAGATCGTCAAAATTGTTATTTAAAAATTTAATCACGATTGTGTTCAACACTGCTATTGGTAATTCATCCAGAAAATTATATATTTCGTTTGATAGCAGAGAATAATATTTTTTTTGATTGAGAGTGTCATTAAAAATGGGGCCCACTAGCCTATCTCCTAAAATACCACACCGCACGTTAACACTAAATCGTGTTTGTAAATAATTTCCCACAACAACAAGGGTGTGTACTTTTTGTGGAATGTATGAAAAAAAAATAGTTTCTTAAAAATGTGGTCAATTGTTTGCTGAGAAACTTCCAGATTATGAGCAATTTGTCGGGCAAACATGTCCGGGTTTTCTTGAACTTTAAGTAAAACACTTACTGTACTCCAAGTGAGGACGAACTGGGGATTTGTAAATACATATAAGGGTATCGATTTCTTTAAATTGGTTACTGTCTTCAAATAAAACCCATCAATTGACTTGCTTTGGAGGTTATCTTAGCAAAGTGAGCTGAGAAATTCTAGGTGCAGTACAGAATAACACCCAGGTCTTGGTTAACCCGTTCCAACTGCACACCAACCAGATGGTATCTGCTACAAAGGGTGGAAACCCTTTTAGAGAAAGTGATTACATGACAGTTATCAAGATTTAGCAGTATCCTATTAAGCCGGCACTAGTCGGTAAACTTGTTTTTTCTTTTGTTATAGCAGTGGCCCCTCTGAATGCAGGAAGCATCGGCAGAACTGGTGACAATACTTCACCGGATGCCCCCCCTTGTCACACTTTCACCATATTTATTAAATAATTAAAATTAAAATCATTATTACAGCATATATACAACAAATAAGTAAACAAATATAAATGCTAGGCTCGCTCGCTAGGTCCGGGGTTCCAATTCTCGGCCAATATGGACTCCTTACGACGCAGGACGGCACTCGCAAAGACCGCTAGTGCCGCCTAGTTCTTCTCACCAAGTTCAAGCATCATGGCCACCGAGTTTCCCGGCTCCTCTACCGCACCAGCCGACTTTCACATCAGGATCTACTCAGGCTGCCACTCGGGACACTCGAACAGTGAGTGGCACGCGGTATCTCTGTGGCTTGGGCACCATCTGCAGTCATCATTTCGGGTTTTTTCTATCCAGCACAGGTAATTCATGAAACACCCGTGCCCGGATAGGAATTGCGTGAGGTGATAGTCCATTTCACTGTGCCTACGGCTGGTCCACGGGTCGAGACAGCATCCGATCTTAAGGCGCCGCGAAGCTGGTTGGCGTTCAGCTGTGACCCCACACAGATCGCCCAGGACAGCTTACAACAGCTTGGACCAAGCCACCCCCGGCAGGAGCAGCCACTTCCCATCTGAGGGACCCCCAACGTTGGTCATCAGCCTTGCGACCGCCGTATCGATGCGGGCGGCCCCGACTACAGCTTCTTGCACATGGCCACCCACGCTGTCCAACTACCTGCTCAGTCTATACCGTGCCAGTCTATCTAGGGCCTTACCCTCCACGTCTAGCAGTCAAGTCGATGATCGATGAAGACCCCCGCCTGGAGAAGGTGGGGGTAGAGCCTTCGTTGGCAACCTCTAGGTCCAGGAGGGACTTTGTATCTAGCAAATCCTCTTCACGCCTGTCGAGGCGCGTCTCACCACACTGGGGGCCTTAGCGTTGAAATCGCCCCCAGCAACTACCGGTGAGTGTACGGAGCGAATCAGGGCAACAAACCGGTCGAGACAATTATTCCACTCCTCGGATGATACATTGGGCGAGGTTTAGCATGCTATTACGGCAATACCGATGAGTTCGGTCCACACTATGCTCATTTCCTGTTGCGACCGCTAGGTACCTAACCCTTGGACCAAGGGCTATCGTCACGTTCCCACAACCTGCGTCTCGAGCCCAGAAGCCAACTGACCTGGATGCGTTGGGCTCGCTGACCCGCACGATGTCCGGTTGGTGCTCCATCCCCCATACCTCCAGCATATCGAGGGCCGCATGGCAGCGGTTGAGGTTAATCTGCAAGACGCTGAAGGCCAGTATCCTTGACCATGTCCCTGGATGGAGGGGGGGCATACTGGCGTCAATTTCTTTGTGCGACTTCACCTGGCCTGCCGCTCCGACTAAATGTGGCCTCAGCCACCCTATATGCTGAGCACGCCATCGACCCAGCGAAGTGCAACGACTCTATGCCGATCCTCCTACAAGGTATGCACGATGAGGCTCCCTGGCATTCCCTTGAGGCGTGTCCGGGCTCGCCGCATCGACGGCAGAGAATAGAATCATCAGGATAGACGCAGGAAGGACATCTGTGTCCAAAACCCCAGCACCTCCTGCACTAGGGGGGTCGGGCCTGTCTCTCGGCCACCACGCAGCTGGACTATCCCAGCATAACCGACCTTCTGCTTCTCAGTGCGGCCATCTTGTCTGCCGGACCTTGCAGGAGCGCCACCGTTAGGGAGGCTGTATATGCACGGATCCAAATGACTTGGATCTCGCTAGGCTCCCTAGTGTTGCTGCGACCACCGTTACAATTACTTGAGCCGTACTTGCTGGGTCAACAGCCGTCAGCTGATTACGCACATCATCAGTTGGAACGCTCGACAAGCTCCAGAACTAGATGTCTCTCTCTACTCCTGCGGGCTGACACTACAACGTCAGGGTCGTTACCCTGAAGTATAGCCACTTTGATGACCCTCAGCATGGTCCTGCGGGCTCACACTACAATGTCAGGGTCGTTACCCTGAAGTATAGCCACTTTGATGACCCTCAGCCTGATCCAGTAATCGTCGTTTGTGGTGGCGACGAGTAATGGCGGTTGGAGTATGTCTTCACAAGGCGTTGAAGGGCCCTAGCGGCTGTGTTGAGCCTATTAATATGGCTCAATGGCTGCTCTACCCACTCATCGGGTTTGTCGACACCAGCTTCCTCCATTCTCCTCTTCCTCGCCGATTCCAGAACCGAATAAACATTCCAGCCACTTCAGGATACCTGGCGGCTGAACTCCCCGGCCGGTGACTCGGGGCGGCAGGGAGAGACGGGCAGCAAGGAGAGACTCCCAGTAGAGCCTGTATGTGTGCTCGCTGATCTTACCACCAACTCGCACCCATTACTGGCCACAGGATCCGTGGCCTTGCCCCCTTTAACCGCGACCGATGTCAGGGATATAGTGCCTTCCGTTGCGCATCCCGCACTGTTATCACTCACATATTCCACACTACCGATGCTATTGCGCCTGACAGGTAGTGGTGACGACCTCAAAAGACCCCCTTTCTTGAAGGCGGCACACTCCGCCGCACTAGGCACCGTCTTAGTCTGTTTGAGCGTTGTGGAGACGCCCGCTCCATGTTTGTTTGAACTGCTCATTTTGTTCCCACGAGTAAGTTCGGAATGGAGGTCGACCACGACAGAGCCAGAGTATCGTGGCAAGGCTATTGAAACTAGGGTACGCCAGGTGCCCCATGAGTCCGCAGAGTCGAGACTAAGCTGCTCCTTAGTCACGCATTCTTTGGCCGTATGCTGTTCCACCTTGGATTGAGGTATTTATTTTCAGTGGTTTCCTTTCCTGGTCCGTGCAACTAAGCCGAGACCCCCAAGGATTGTCGTCACCCGCGAAACATGGCCACAGGCAGCGGCGGCAATCTCGGTATAACAAGTCCGTAGGCCTGGCGTCGTTGATCCTTGTGCAGGCCCTAAACCACGATACTACAACAGGGCAAGGGTGGGAAAAGAACTGATTTGAGGCCCCCTATCCCTCGAAACCTAATATACTCGGGGTCGAATAAGGCCAAGTGAGGCCGAAGAATTTGTCCAAGGGAGGACGAAAATTCATAGCGGAAAGTAAAGTGACTCTAGGGAAGGGGAGCTCCCACAAAGGTTGTGATGAGTCCCGGAATCTCTTAGCAAAAGACTATCCGCTCCCTCTAGCGGAGAACATAGTGGATTGAATTTTGAGCCCCTCTACCATGACATTGTGTATTCCTTCGGAGCGGAAAACCTATCAAGGTCGTCCTGTATATGTCCATTATTGAATAATAATGGACTTAAATAGAAGCCTTGAGGAACAGGATTTTACCTGGACTAATTCAGATATTGTGCTACGAATTCATACAGCTTGAGATCTATAAGTTAGGTAAGACTGTGCCCAGCTCAACAGGACAGCACCAAACGCCTTGAAGAAGACAGTATAAATCGAATTGTCAATTTCACGTTACTCCAAGGCATCAGTCAAGTATTGACCATAGTTAGTTGTTATTGAGCACCCTGCTCGGAAATCATGTTAATTTTTTTGAAGTAAATTTCCTAAAGAGTTAGATAAGAACAGTCTCAATCTTCATTATATTAGATCAACCGATAATTAATATGTAGGGT
Organism: Ontholestes murinus; assembly: GCA_963969525.1. Lineage (NCBI taxonomy): Eukaryota > Metazoa > Arthropoda > Insecta > Coleoptera > Staphylinidae > Ontholestes > Ontholestes murinus. Next base: position 46,417,306 of record OZ018388.1, on the reverse strand, counting down.
GAAACAGAGGGAACGAAAGGCAACCACAACTGTGGACACTCTCTTTACAACAAGAGGTCAATCGTGTTGACTTTTATTGAAACATACACACGGACAAAAGACCGGTGAATGAAAGGTAGAGGTTATGATTAATGTTTACAAATCTGGATATAAAATTAACAATAAATTACTAACTTCGTTACGAAAACCTTATATTAATTGAAGGAATAATTAATCGTTCGTTTTCACATTTATGGATAAATTAAAAATAGTAATTCACAGTTCTCTAAAATTTAATCAATTTATAATTTTCATATGTTATACGTTTTAACCTCAATTTGTCATAAATATGAAAGCTCTTTGTATCATAGAGTGAAATGCCGCTAACTGTATATTTCTGGATGAATACGACAATATAGAAAATTGTTTGATTGAGATCCAAGAGCGTCGAAAACATCCCGAAAATGTTACTGTTTGGTAAAGATTTTAGGCTGGGGGCATCATCAGTTCATATTTCTTTGAGAAAGACCATCATCGACAACGGCGAGTGATATAGGTCGATGATTACCAACTTCTTTTGGTCTGAATTGGATGATGTAGAGAGTAACGACCTGTGTTTCCAACAGGGCAGCATTATGTGCTACACACCTCATGCCATTTTGAACATTTTGCGATTTACAGGCAGGGTCATCTCACGTGGAAGTAATGCGAGTGTCTACAGGCGCTTCTAGTTCCCTCTTGATAAAATATGATGTGGCTATCATATTATTCATGTACTTTATTCTGAAATCATACGTCCTAGTTAAAAACACTATTCTTTAAAATCACATTCTATTATTTTATATACATCAGACAACTTTTCCTCAATAACCAAGATTTTTATAAACTATTTTTCCAAATAATAGTTGTTCATTGTCTTCTTATCTACTACTTTTAATTAAATTTTTTGTATACTTCTTGCCAATCAATAATGATGATAATAACGGAAATGGTGTGTTTTATTATGATAATCAAAATAACAAATTTCAATCGGATGGAATATTGCGTTCAATTGTTATAAATAAAATTAATAATATTTGTTTGCAAACTAATTCCGGCTTAACCATTAACCTTTAATTATTTTAAATAATTATATTTTGATTAATTTTGATCTATATAAAATGCATTATAATATAATAAATAACCAAATTGATTCAATACAAATATAATTTACATTTAATTAAATATGTTTTTGTTTTTAGGTTTGAATGATGGTACAGATGACAGAATTATTGGCGGAGAACCGGCTAGCATAAGTGATTTTCCATATCAGGTTCAATTTTTTTGCATAAAATATATAAAACTAGAATATAAATATCTTAACAATGTCAGCCAATAAGAAATTAAAATTATAATAAAATATATTCCTGCAGATTATTATAGAAAATTAACTAATAATTTAAAAATACGAAATATTTATATAATCTACAACAATTAGTGTAGTTAAAACTACAAAGCACATGACTTATTGAAACAAATACATCCCTGTCTAAGATACTACAGATATTGAATTACGTGAGTGAATCAAATATAAACCAGAAAATACTTTAAAAAAAGGATGTATGAACAAGGGAGGTGGAGTAACGGGAAAGCGCCTAGGTCTGCTTAAGAAAACTGTTCTAAATTACTGCCAATATTTCGCCAATTTATTTTCGGCTTCATCCGCTTACCCGTTACTCCACCTCCCTTGTTTCTTTAACTGTGATGGCTGTTACATCCTACAATATAATTACAGATGAGTTTCTATCGTGAAATATTGAACCGTTTCTCTGGCTAATACCTCGACAGATATTGAATGAATTATAAAAAAAGTAATTTGCGTGTTACATATAGAAAGGCTATCAAAGCAACACTGGTTTGAATGTGTTTATTTCAGTCAATAAACGAAAACTAATAAAATGTACGTTAAACAGTTTGTGAGTGAATCTGATATGACAACTTTATAAGAAGAAATGAATTTACGTTTATTTAATTAAAAATTTAATATCAAAAGTAATTAAGTAATCTAACATTCAAGTTCAAGTATATAATAATGTATAGACACGTGTTTCGATCTTCCGATTTTGACGTATTAGCCAGATAAGTAGTTGTTTCAATAAGTGATTTGTTGTGTAGTCTTACTAAGACTCATAACAACAGTAGATTAACGAAATGTTTTCGTGTTTTTCTAATTATTAGATATTTTTCTACAACATAAAGGATTTTAATACACTTTATTAATACATATTATTTTTTTTACATTAATATACATACATTTTTTTAGTAAATTCCGGTTTATATTTGAATAACCCACGTATAAAGGGGTGAGTTTTTTAGATGTTCTCTATGGGGATCTCGAAAACTATAAGAGATAAAAACACGATTAAATTATAAAAGAAGTGTAGATTTATGAGAGGAATAAAATTCCATTTTCAAAGTTTTCAAAAAAGTCAAGGGCTAGATATTCTGAAAAAATATATCAAAATATCTCCGATACTTGTTTTGCTACATTCTTGATGGAACCAAATTTTCATATTGAAAGAAGTAATACATTTGTTATGTTCCATTTGTGTATTTGTGAATATAACAAGTCTACCCAGAAAGTCAAAATCAAAATAAGGTAGTTAAATTTTCATTTCATATAACAGGATATTTACATATTCAATTTAGGTCTATCAACTTTCCTTTTAATTGTCGTTATTTTTGTTCAATGATCTCGAATATTTATTTCTTCATTTTTCCGGAGTTTTCTTTTCTTTACATTTTTCCAATAATTTCTCTTTTGGATTTCTAAAATTTTATAGCATCTCTTGCCTACTTTTGTCGAAATTCATAACTATTAGAATTTGACATCGAATTTTTCCATTGTTTTCTTGAATTTTCAACCATTATCATCAGAATTTTTTCTCAAGATTTCTAGAAATTTTTAATAATAGTTTGTAATTATTTTTTGCTTCATTTACTTGAAATTATTGTGTAATTTATCTTCCATATTTCTAAAGCTTTCGAGCAATTTCTCAACCGTAAAAAACTGGTTAATTAATATCAAACTAAAACGTGTTCTAATTGTAGCCTTCATTTTGCAGTACTTAATTGTGACACAATTTGTGTGCTGTTCGTATCAAATCTAATTATTACAGGTACCACTTTTAAGTCCATTAGGGTAATCTTCCTAGCCATTTTATTGTATTTTATACAACCCATACTTCACATGAATGCAATGTTCAAATTTTTATACTTCCACTTATTTATTTTAGTTGCTCACGTATAACGTGTTAGCCTTATCGATGCACAGTCAGTTTATATTACGTCGCATATACCTTCTCTAGAATATTATAAATTTATTCAGAGTCTTCCCACGCCCTTATGGAATAAAAAATACAAGAGATAAGCTAAGCAATTTAAATTACGGTACATTACTTAATAAGAGGAGTGTTAAAATATTGTTCATAATTAACATTTTTCTAGATTAAATACTTATCTATGTAAAATAACTATTTCAGATATCCCTAAGAAGAACATATAACAACGTCCACTTTTGCGGAGGAACCCTAATAACTTCAAACCACGTTCTTACTGCTGCTCATTGTATGTTTTACGTGTGGGGTGGTCGCCTACCTCCAATCGTTGTTTATGTTGTAGCCGGACAGTCAGGTTTAAACCTGAGCTCACAATCGGTGACAAGAAATGTTTCCAATATTCTAATTCATTCTGATTATAATAAAAGTACAATGGATAATGATCTTGCAATACTTTTCGTAAGTTTATAATTTTATATTCAAAGCGAAACAAAAATTATATTACAAATTATTATTTTGTATTTATTTCAGCTTAGCAAACCGTTTAAACTAGTAGAAAGAGTTATAGATACTATACACTTAGCCGCCGATTTTACAGTCAATGCTGTCTGCGTCGTTTCGGGATGGGGTGTACAAGAATTTGTAAGTTTCACTACATAACCTACATAATTGTTTTAAAAATATAGGGACGTTATCAGCTAAGGTTCCGGAAGAGAGTTTAGAAACTTAAATTACTGTTTAATACCGCTTCAACAGATTTACATGTTTTTATGCGTACTTAATCTCTCCAGTAAGGATTCCCTACCATAAGCTGCTAAAATCATTAGAAAACTGTATTAAATTCATAAACTATAAGAGTTTTAATTATTAATCAATTTTAGTGTTGTAAAAAGGACTAGGATCAGGCTATTAAGATTTTTAAAACTTTTCGACGCGAGTAAAAAACGATACCGGTAAACTGCTATAATTATACCTATTTTCAAACACTGACTTGTCTTCTTATTTTTTCTACTATTATATAGTTATTTTAAAGTTAAAACCTTAGTACTTGCAGATTTAAACTGTTATTAGTTTACGATAGATACTTTGATCACTGCACTCTTGATGAAACAAAATTATAACATTAGGTAATTTTAAATTATAACACTTCTTATATTTGATGTTGTATTTATTTATAGTATTTACATGTTTCGATCAGCGACGATCATTTTCAAAGTAATTACAAATTTTAACTGGTTAAAAATGAATATGTAACAATAGTATATATTGGAGTTAATCGTGGGAAAGTACTGATATTAAAACAGTTGAATTATCGCTGATCGAAACATATGTCAGGAAAATAAATGCAACAATATGAAACAAAACCAGTATTCTAATTCAAAATTACCTAATGTTGTTATAAGTTTGTTTTTAACTGTTTTTATTTAAAATAAATTTGTTTTTTTAGTATTCAAATATTTTAACTATTTTTAAATGTTTTTTTTAAATTATAATTTTAATAGAACTCTTTTGAATTATATAAATTACAACTTTACATTTCATATATATATATATATATATATATATATATATATATATATATATATATATTTGTATGTTATTTTAGTTCTAAACTGATTAGCCAAGTTATGAACAAAAATTGAATTTAGACTGATTTGTTTAAATTAAACTAGCAAAAGCAATTAAATAATCTACCATTCAAGTTTATAATCATAACTTTTCATGTTATATACACTTTCAAATAGTCAAAAGTATATTTTATCATTTATTAGTTTATTCAACAGAAATAATTTCATTCAAAATAGTGTTGCTTTGATAGTTGTATTATTTGTAAATCGCAAATTACTTTTGTATCATTTAATATCTGTGGGGGTATTAGCCAGAGTAGTAGTTGTTTCAACAATAGTAGTTGTAATTTGATTTGTAGTCTTAGTAAGACTCGTTGTTTTAGATTTACGAAATGTTTTCGTATTTTTAAATTATTTTTCTACAAGGAACTAAAGTATTTAAATTATTTATTTATTAAAAATTAAGAATAATTATAAAAATTATATCTCTAATAATAATATTTATTACACAGGAGTCAGAAGTGGTGAGCGAAACTCTTCTTGCCACAGAAGTGACAATTCTGGACAAAAAATTGTGCATCGAACTATACCAAAATGACACTATAACAGATAATATGATGTGCGCAGGATCTGCAGATGGAAAACATGACGCTTGTCAGGTATAAAAATACAAATAATATTTCGTGAAAATACATTTTAAATCTAAATTTTAGGGTGATTCCGGTGGTCCATTAACATGCAACGGACTCCTAACGGGGGTTGTCTCCACGGGAAAGGGATGTGGCGATCCCAATTTCCCAGGAATTTACGCAGATATAGTGAACTTATCCCAGTGGATTCAAAATATTACAGGCCCTACGGAGAATAAACTTACTGAATTTGAGGAATCTGAACATGTATCTGCTCGCCCTAACAAATTAAAGCAAATGCTTACGAGTTGGACTAATTCACTTAAAGCGATGTATAACAGAGGTGTCTTAAGAGGAACTAATTGTATTTTAGGTGTACTCTCTTTTTTGTTGTCAATCGTTAAATTACTCAAGAATTGAAAAGTAAGAAATAGTTCAATTGTAAAGAGAATTTTCTGTAAGAAAATAAGTGAAAAGTCGATTTATTTATAATAATAAAAGAGGTTATAAATCTAGATGTTTTTTAAAAAGAGAAAATGACGTGGAAAAAATCATAAAATTCTGGTTTTCGTTAATGGCATTTGCAGTGCGCATTATACGGCTAATTCCATATTTAGTAGGGTGAAACGTCAATCGAAATATTGGCTTATATCTCGATTGAGGACCACGCGGTATATTAAATGAAAGATTATAGAGTAAACTACCGCATTGAATAAATTCATTAATTAATTTAAACAAAAACGACATATCAATAATTATTCTCATTTCAGCCAATTATTTAATATTCATCAGGGACCAAATTCTACTATGACTAAAATCGAAATTATTATAACCCAACCGAAATTATATTAATTTAAAAAATCTGCCCTGTACCATTTCGAGTTGGTGAATTGCGGTTTTATTGTAAGGTGAAGCGTATTCTAGGTGAGGCAGAACAAGTGCTAGGTAAAGTGTTTTTATTCTATTCACCCCAAAAGCACTGGAGAATCTATTAATGAAGCCTAATAGTCTGAGGGATTTTTTACATACATGGGAAATATGTTTATTAAGGTTCAGTTTCGAAGTAAATATCACTCCCAGGTCATTTATTTCCACAGTATGAGATAATACATGACTATTAATTGAATAGTTAAAGCTACGTGTAACTCCTCTACTGAATGATATACACTTACATTTATTTAAATTTAAATCAAGATCATTTATTTGACACCATATCGCAACACTATTAAAATCATCTTGAAGTGCAAACTGATCTTCAACCGTTTTAATACTGCTGTATAATTTTAAATCATCAGCATACAGGAGAAAGTTACATTTTCGTAAATTTGAACCAATATCGTTGATAAAAAGTAAGAATAAAATGGGTCCACAATGTGAACTCTGTGGTACCCCCGAAGATACTTGAATATAATCAGATAAATACTTACCGATGCGAATACGTTGAGTAAGACTATTTAGATAGCTACTAAGCCAGTTTAAAACTTGAACGCCAAATCCGATGGATTTTAGTTTATGTATTAAAATGTAGTTTTGAATTCTATCGAATGCTTTGGAAAAGTCGGTATAAATAGAGTCCACCTGTAATCCCTTCTCCATTAACAAATCCATGCTGTTCCGCGATAAATATATGGGAACATGACCATTTAAGCTGTTCTGAAATTAATAAATCAAGCATTTTTGGAATGACAGATTGAATTGCCAGACCTCTATAGTTGGCAATATTAGATCTGCAACCACTCTTAAATATAGGAACAATGTAGCTATATTTCCAACACGTTAGAAAAATACCATTTCTTAATGAATTTATAAAAAGTTATGAATTGGTCTACTCAATGTGTAAACGCATCTTATTAAAAAGTATAATAATATAATGATACCGTCAGGGCCCGCATTACAAGATTCAGGTAATGAAAGCAAAGAGTTAAACACATCCGTAAGAGTAACATTAAGATTATGAATATCTACTGATTTATTGTTCTGCTAATCAGGAACAATATTATTAAATACTAAAATATATAAGTCCTTACGTTGTAGAAAATTCACTAATACACGAAAATATTTCGTAAAATATACAACAAATGAGTCTTATTAAGACTACAAGAAACAAATCACTTTTGAAACAACTACTTCTCTACCTAATACTTCGACAGACATTGAATAATACAAAAGTAATTTGCGTGTTACAAAATAGCAAGGCTATCAAAGCAACACTAGTTTGAACGTATTTATTTCTGTAAAATGAACTAAAAATGATTGAAGATACGTTAAATAATTTATGAGTGACTACTATGGTGAATTTGGAATAATTCCTTTAGTATTTTTGGCCCCGTCTGTGTACCAGATGGTTCCTTTACTCATTCCCGGGTATGTTCCATTTGTCCATTCACTCCGCTGTGGTATGATCGTTTTAAATCTGCGGGATGGGTGTACGATTTTGGTGAAATCGGACCTCATTTTTAGTGTCTCTTCTTCTTGTAGTACTTTAAATGTTGCCGGTCTTGATGGCCCCATATTTAAAGAGTGTCCATTTATGTGCATCCTATAGGCTGCCTGTCTAGCTTCCATCATTACAAATAGATGTAGTGGTGGTAGCGATAATATGTGTTCCATGGCTGCCGTTGGCGTTGTCCTCATTGCCCCAGTAATCAGCAGACACGCCTGTCTTTGCACTCTTTCGAGTTTTACTGCTGCACTTTTGGTTTGGGTCTTTTCTCCCCAAACGAGCGCTGTGTATGTCACTATAGGTCTTATGATCACAGTGTATAGCCATTTGGTCATACTGGGTCTCAGTCCATATTGCCTTTTTGCTGATGCTCTCTAGGTAGAAGTTGAAGTTCAATCTGGTATCAAGTATGACCCCTAAATATTTTACTTCATTTTTGATTGGAACTTCCATTACATACATACGTAGTTATTTTATGTCATTGGTTTTTCGTCGTCTAGTAAAAGGGACGATCGCCGTTTTGAGCGGGTTTACAGTTAACCCTTCATTCCTGCACCATCTTTCTACGGTATTTAGTGCCTTCTGCGTCAAGTTTGATAGAGTGGTCCCAAACTTCCCGCTTACTAGAATGGTCAGATCATCTGCATACCCCAGTGCATATATGCCCTGGTTTTCGAGTAGCAGCAGAAGGTCGTCCATGACGAGGCACCATAGGAGCGGCGAGAGAACACCTCCCTGCGGGCACCCGCCAGCGACTAACGCTTCTGCTGTTTTTCCATATAGGGTGGTTGTCACAGTCCGACTTCTGAGCATCTTGTTTATCCATTGTCGGACTTGCGGGATAATTCCTCTTTTCTCCATTGCTGTTGCTATGGAGTTGAAGGTTGTGTTGTCAAACGCCCCTTCAATATCCAGAAAGACCCCTAACGCAACGTCATTGCATTGTAGGGTCCTTTCGCATCTGCTCACTAGCTGGTGGATTGCTACCTCGCATGACTTTCCCGCTTGGTAGGCATATTGTTGACGGTGTAGTGGTGAGTTCTTTAAAACTCCTTCCCATATGTGCCTGTCTACTAGTTTTTCTAGTAGTTTTAAAATAAATGATGACAAGCTGATCGGTCTGTAAGATTTAGCCTGGGCATATGAATCACGCCCTGGCTTAGTCTGTGTATCTTCCATTTTTGGTCTGCAGTGAGCCGATGTTCCCAGCATGATCTTTACTGAGCGTCTTGAGTAGACGGGAGCTTGTGGGTTTACTTTCTATGTCCACACAGAATTTTTGCCAAGATTCCCTCTTTGCTTTTTTAATGGCATTGTTATATGCCGTGAGGGCCGTTTTGTACTGCGCTCATTCACCGTTTCTTTTGGCTGTATTAAACAGTCTTCTGGTAAGTGCCTTAACCCTATCAAGATCCTTGTTCCACCAGGTGGTTTGGTAGTTCTTGGGAAGCTTGCTTCAAACGCAGTATTGATAGAGTCTGTGATGCTTTGCACCATGAGCTCTAACTCATGCGTTGTTCTCGCTACTGTTGGACAGTACCCGATTCGGCTGGCTAGTACCTCTTTGTATAGGTCCCAGTCAGTTCTCCTCGGGTTTCTGTTTTGGAATTCAGATGCTTCTTCTGATTCGTTATCGAATCGTATATATCGATGATCTGAGAGTGATGGTTCCTCAGATACATGCCAGTGTTTTACCATTTCACTTGCCATGCGAGAGGCAAGTGTTATGTCAATTACTTCGCTTCGCACCCCGTTTACGAACGTGGGTACATTTCCAATATTTACTATTTCAGCGTCATTCTCTAAGATAAAATCTAATAGTTTGTCGCCTCTTGGATTGATATCCTTGCTCCCCCATATATGTGGTGCGCGTTGGCATCGCATCCAAGGATCAGCGGTATTCCCTTGTGGCTCCCGCTGTGTATCAGCCGCTGAACCTCGTCTGGCGGCGGTGGTCCTGGTTGGTCCTAGGGAAGGTAACCGGATCCGAGTATAAACTCCCTCCGCTTTCCCCTTTTCACTACTTCCAGCCGTGCTGCCACTAGGTCTCTGCAACATAAGTCCCACAATGGCATTAAATTCAGTCCATGTTTTGCTATTATACATGTGCGTGGGTTACACATAGGTTCGGCGACAATCAGTCGCCTTCCCTGTATGTTTAACCCCTTTACTATTCCCTTGTGAAGCCATGGCTCTTGTACAAGTGCAATGTCAATATTTTCTCTTAGGATATATGCACTGAGGGCAGCAGATGCCGCCTTACTGTCATCCATTGCTCCCTCTCCGGGCACTGGAATTCCTTCCATTGCTACCTCTTCGGTCTCCTCAGGTCTGCCGACGGTTTTTGTCGCCAGCGCCCTGAGCGTGATGGTTGAAAGGCCGAAATGCAACTTTTTCCCTTCGCTCACCTTCCCCCAAGAGACTTTGTACATCAGTATGATGTACTAAGTTCCCTTGGGGTCCGGTTTTCAGTTAACTACTCTCCAGGCATCGGGGTCCTGGAGCCCACGTTAGTACTCTCCTGGATTCCGGTAGGTCCTTCAAATCAATGATCTGAAGTTCCTTTTCGTTCCCCAGGAGATTCTTCTCCTTGGCTATACTCTCGAGCCATGTCCTGGTTGGAAGGTCGGAGCATACTATTCTCAGGAATCCCCCTTTATATAGGGTCCGCCAATAAGGGCGCGTGAACTTTAAAATTGAATAAAACAAGTTGTGTGTGAGGTAGAAACGAAATTTATTTTTCATTCGAAAGGGTATTCGACCCCATTAAGTATGGAAGATAACATCGTTCAAATGACCACCGCGGCTCCGTTTGGTAGCCCGGATCCGGGAGGTCCAATTTTCGATGACTCTGGAGCACATATCGGCCTCAATTTGAGCGATGGCGTTGCGTATGTTGACTTTGAGGTCATCGGTGTTTAGAGGCTTGTTGGCGTAGACCAGCGACTTGAGATAGCCCCAGAGAAAAAAGTCTAAAGGCGTTAAATCGCACGATCTCGGTGGCCAGTTGATATCGCCTCCGCGCGAGATGACCATGTCCGGAAATCGCTCGTGCAGAGTGTCCATTGTGGCATGGGCTGTGTGGCACGTGGCGCCGTCCTGCTGGAACCACATGTCGTCCGTGTCCATATCATTCAGTTTAGGCCAAAAGAAGTTGGTTATCATCGACCTGTAGCGCTCCCCATTGACGGTTATGGCCGCCCCAGCTTCATTCTCGAAAAAGTACGGACCGATGATGCCGCCGGCCCAAAATCCAAAATCTGGTTGTTTACTGAACCAGTCGACTCGAATTTGCCCACCAATCGACGGATAGTCGACTCTACAGGCCGATCATCGCGACCGTAAAATGGGCGAAGTGCGCGGAACGTTGCTCGAACTGATGACCCATTTTCGTATAACAATTTAATAATTTGCACGTGCTGCTCGACACTCAAACTTGCCATGATGATTTGGGGTTATATACTGAACAAATGACAGCAACTTTGACAGCTCTACCTCGAACAACATGGCCGCACCCTTCCAGCAAATTTCGCGCGTCCCTATTGGCGGACCCTTTAGGTGCATTCCTGAAATTTTGGTGAGGCTTGTCCTTTCACCGTAGCATCAATGCTTTGGATTATCGAGGCTTTGATAGCCTCGGCTTCCTCTGCATTTATGCTCGTCTCTGGGTATCCTTTCGGTATTATAGCGAGTGCTATTCCCGTCAGTGTGTCACTGAAGATTCTCTTCGCCGGAGGCCCTTCGCCCCTTTTTGGAGTTTTTGCCGGTCTCTTTTGGAGTCCCGGAGGTATGCTGTCGTTCGACAGGTTTCGCTTCTGCGTCCCTGACGAGCCGGGTGCTGACGCTGGTGCAGGGCGTCGCGGGTGCGACCCCTCCCCTAACGCTTGCTCTCCCTGAGGTAAGTTACGCTTAGGCGTCCCTGCCCTCTGGTCGAGTTTCTCTCTCCTCTGGCGTCGTCTGGCCGCCCCCGAACGCTGCTTAGGTCGTTCAGGTTCAGCCGTGGTGGCACCAGGGGAGGTAGGGTTCTCCGAAGAGCCCCAACGGAATCGTTCGCGACACTTAACCCTGTGCCATGCAGCCCTAGGCACGGTGTCTGTACGCCGTAGCTTGGGGGGAGTTGGTTCGCGGCATTTGGTTTAGGCCGGTCATGCGGGGGTGACCCACCTGCCCGACGCTATGCCAGCTACTGGCCGATTTCTCGGTCACGCTCCTATCCACCACCCGGAGACGCGCTCGGCAGCCTCTACCTGCAGCTGTCGGCCGACTCCATTGCTGGTGCCGACCGATTTTCCGAGTAGTATCATTAGTAAACTCCAAATTCGACATTGGTAAATTCAAACAAAACGGGATGTGGTGAGTATTTGAGTTACACAATGTATCACTAGCAGTGTCTATAGATATACCTGGAGCATTTGAAAACCCAAGGTCTAATAACACTCTTCTCGGATTTGGGATGTGATTAACTTGATGCAACTGATAAAAACTGAGAACTTTAGCCAGAACGTCAGCAGGATAGCAGTTGTTATTTGCACTCAGCACTTTCGACCCCGAAAAATTCCAAACAGCGTTAGATAAATTATAATCACCACACAAAATAAACTCGCACCTTGGATTACTGCTACCGATCAAATCAATTTGATTTGCATGGGTGACGTAGTGAGAAATGTTTGAAGAAGGCGGGATGTATGTTGAGCCAATTATGAATCAATTAATGCTTTTATACAATTTATATCTTTCTATATTCTATCATTTGTAGGGCCGGTCTGATCGGGTAAATTAAATACCAAGATATTATGTGATTTTATTTTACCCTCTTCAATTTCATCAATATGAATATGGATATGAGTATATTTTAAGAGAAATCAATGGATATTTATTTTATTGTAAAGAGAAAGGTATGCCATTAACGATGGAAAACGATATCTGCCAAATGGCTGCCACAACTACGGTTTCATTTTCATGAAATTTTCCATGACCAATTCGAACATTTGCGGCTGTGTGTCCTCGATAACTTCACGAATTCCATCTTTAAGGTTTTGAATCGATTGTGAAGCATTGACATAGACTTTATCTTTCACGTAGCCCCAAAGAAAAAAGTCTAAAGGTCTTAAGTCACAAGATCTCGGGGGCCAATTGTGATCATCGCTTTGCGAAATAACACGGCCAGAAAACTTTTTTGCAAAAATGCGATTGTTTAGTTACTTGTGTGGCACATAGCGCCGTTGAAATAAACATCGTCCACATCAATATCTTCTAATTCCGGCCACAAAAAATCATTAATCATAGCTCGATAGCGCAATCCATTCACCGTAATAGTTGCACCAGCCTCATTTTCAAATAAGTAACATCCAATCATACCGCCAGTCCAAAACCCACACCAAACAGTGACACGTGGAGGATGGAGAGGCTTTTTAATAAGCATTCTTGGATTTTCCGAGCGGAAATTCTGCTTATTCACGTAGCCTCCGACGTGAAAATAGGCCTCATCACTGAAGATGGTTTTTCGATGAAAATCCGGATAATTTTGATGCATTTCAAGGATCCAATCAGCAAACATAGTCGTATGTTGCTGGTGATCGATCGGCTTGAGTTCTTGTGTTCACTGAACTTTAAAAGCTTTCAAACCTAAGTCTATTGGCTACAGCAACAATATTCTAATTTTTTCTTGAGCGACGCACACGGTTTCGATTCTTCACATCACTAAGTTGTCCCAACAGTACTTTAGTTTGGCGAACTGTGACTGCAAAATTTTCACCATTTCTGTAGTAAATTTTAACAATTTCAATGCGTTGTTGAAGCGTGTATTGTTGCATTTTTACTAATGGCGTAGTTTTTACTTGTCAAATATCAAAAGATGACAGCTGATCAGATAGCGGACTCTTCAAAATAAAACCTCTTATTGGAAAACCCTTTATAAGTATATAATATAAGACAATTAACATAACTAGGCTTAAAAAATTAAATCCTCGAGTATTAAATAAGTAAAGCGAACAAATAAATCAACGATAATTATTAATAAATATGTCGTCAAAGTAATTATTGGCATTGCAGCTCATATGATGTATGATTCCGTATGACGGAAAGATTGTCTAGAAAAATAAAACTAAACTTTGGAGAGCAACTCAGGCGGTACAACCATGTTGTTAATTAACTTAATTAGAAATATCGCACTGCAAATATCACGTCGAGCAGATAGTTCTGAAAAGGAATGCTTCTCCAAAAGAAAATTATAATTGAAGGATCTTTTGGGGTATAATCCATCAATTTTAAATGACAAATATTTCAACAAACGTCTTTGCGCCTTTTCAATACTTAGAGTAATATTAGTAAACATGGGATACCAAATAATTGAGAAAGACTCTAGTTTGCTGCGAATTAAAGCAAAATACAGAGTTTTCAGTAAGTCGATATTTGTAAATTCCTTTTCCTTTCCACACCATCTGCAGGTAGGACTATAGGTAGTTCCAGTCTTTTTAGGTGCGAAATGTTAGGAGCCCTATAACCTTCAGTAGGTTTTCTCTGGACAGTTGTATTCAGTATCTAGCCGTTTTAGTGTTCATCGAGATGAAGTATTTTGAGTCCCTACAGCCAAGTGTGCCGTCCCATCGCCTGGTAGATTCCCCTCCAAACAATCTACTATTCTCTTACCTCTGCTGTTCTTCTGTCCTTTTACCCAGCATCGGGTTACCTTATTGTCACGGGCCTCTTCTTCCAAGGCTTCGCAACATTACTGGTTAATGTCCGTTATGATGTGTATGTTTTTCCCGTAATCTTCTTGTCAGAGATTATCTTTCTTTCACATAGTATACTCACAAATTTTACCTTCTCATTGTCATTGTCTACCTAGTGCAGTACCTTTTCGCAGGGACAGGTTTTTGCATAAAATTCCTACACCTGCACCTGTTTTCGTCAATGACCCTTCAGTGTATAAATTAATGTCTTTGTGTTTTTTTTGTCCCGCATACAAAAATAACGGGAACTTTTAAGTACTATAAAACGACAAAATACGGCATATTTTGGTCATGTCATGCGAAACCCGAAATATAACATACTACAACTTATTCTACAAGGCAAGATAGAAAGGAAAAGGTGAGTAGGCCGAAAGCAAAAGTCATGGTTGCGAAACATCAGAGCAGGGATTGGCATCAGGATAATTCAAGAACTTTGTGACACAGCAAGAAAGTAAGATGAAATGAAACATATAATCACGAACATCCATTAGTGAATGGATAGTGAACTTTGGGGGTTTGCCTCGATTGTGATCCCCAGGTACCTCATGACCCAAAAGGTTTAATACCTCGTTGTGTTCTCTTCCGACTCTCCTCCTGGTCAAACCGGCCGCACTTGTCTTCTGAGAGGCCACCTCGATGCTCCTGACTTCCAGCCACTGTGCGATAGTCTTTACCGCCTCTCGGGTCGCAGTCCTGACCTCTTCGATCTCCTTATTCCTAATCTTCCCGCGCTCCTTCCTCGCTCTTGTAATTGAGGGTCCTGTCTTCGAGGTAACTGCTTATCATCCTCAGTAGATAACCTGGCACTCCCCTGTCCACCAGTGCCTCCATAATTACCGGCCACGGTAGGGAATTGAAGGCATTCTTCGCGTCAATCGCGATCGCCAGGGGACGACTGTTGACCTCATTGCCTCGAGAAGAGCGTCCACCGTGAATCTGCCCCGCGGCATCCATACTGCCTTAGGGACAAATCCCCGTCATGCTCTATCGCCGTCCCCAGCCGTTCTACCAAGAGCCTCTCCAGGACCTTGGCTTCCCCGTTTATGTTTATGTTTATTAATCTTTAGCTTTCATTCCAAAAAAATAAATACATATGAATATACACAAATATAAAACAAAACGTACAAAAATTTTGACTGTATTGGTCCGTGATGATGAGGGTGCAAATATCCTCTTGGACATCTTTATTCTTTTTTTAAATACTTGTATTTACATTTAGGTCACTTTTTAGGGGAGACGTTTTGGCTGTTTATGTCAGCATGACAGATATATATGACAATGAGATAGACTAGCCTGTACCCTCCTGGTTCATTTCTTGCCTTCCCCTTCTTGGGGATTAGTACTAGCCCAGCCTTCTTGTAGGCCGCGGGCAGTATGCCCTCCCTCATGCCAGTGCATGAGGTAGGGCATGAGGGCATGAGGTCATGAACCAGTGTTCATTACCCCTGTTAAGTCTGCTGGATCGTTCTTCACCACCACATTAATGGCCTCATTTGGGATGCCCTCAGCTCTCACCGCCTTCCTACCTGGGAGCGCCCTAGTCGCCGCCAGCACTTTTTCTTCTGAGAATAGCACCTCTTCCAGGGGGTTCTCGCTCACCACCCATGGCCCCTTCCGGTCGCACAGTACGGGACTGGCGCACAGTGGTCCCAAATGCCGAAAAGGTGGTCATAATATGAAGACGTTGTTCAAACTGGGTCAAACTTCGTAGATAAGGACTTTTTAGCTCGCTGATGAAGAATCCTTAATTAAAATTTTAAAAAACAAAATGGCGGATCTAATATGGCGGACAATAATTAAAAAATACTCATATTTTCCCAAAAAGTCATATATAGGGGATGTTTTTTCTTAAATCGTAAAATCTTAATAGTAACATCTTTATCTTTAGTAATAACAGTTTAATAATAACGTATATGTTTAATATTCGTCGTCCGACGAATTCACAAAATCGTCGTTCATACCTCGGCGTGTCTAACAGCTGTAGAGCCTCAGCGTCTAACACCTTGAGTTGCTTCACCGGCAATTTTCTAAGACTGGATATAACAGGATCACAGGCTACCAAAAACTCCCGAAAAACGTTCTCCATATTCTTGAAGCCGGCTGCATTTGGCGGTACATTTTTATAAATTTATTGCAAGATTCTGGGGCTTCTTCCGACATTTGCTCAATCGGTAGAATGGAAGCCTCAAGAATCTTGCTGCTGTGCAGCAGAATTTTGTGCACTATTGTCGGCATGCAATACCAGGGGTACAGTTGTACGTAGAAACGGGCCGTGTCTATACAATACTCTTCGAATTTGGGTATATTGATTTGAAAGCCACAATATAAGGCCTGCAAAACGACGTGAAATTTATTGATTAAGGTTACGTCATTACCTGTGATTAGGGCTGAAAGTGTGGCATTAAATAAAATAAACGGGGTTTCGGTCGTTCGTACTTTCGTACCCCTGTTTTGGCATATCGACCAAAAGTCCCAACTTGTTGCGGAATCCCTTTTGAATCGATTGTTTGCGAAGTTCGACCTTCGACTTGTCTTTGCCGCGATTGTGACATTTCTTAATCTCCAGTTTGTACGATATGTGCAAAGGCATTCAAAAAAAAACGTATGCAGGCATGCCAAAATACTACAAAAATGCAAGGGCTTTTTGTTTTAAAGTGCTTCATTCCTTTTTTATGAACGTTTTTATACGAGGATTTAAGCCCGAAAAATTAACTTTTTTTTCAAACGTGCGCCATTTTGTTTATACTCAAAATTTTCAAAATCCGGCCCGTATTTGTTTAGAGTATCCAGAGATTCAGAAAACATTTGCTTTTTTGTACCAGGTCCATTGCTGTTTCCAGGATCTTTTCGCCCGTTTTGCCCTACGCTTCGAGAGAGACCTCCATTTTCTTTATTTTGTTACGTGATTTTTGAAAATTTTCTTTAAAAAAATGAAAGAAAAGCTCAATGTGCATATAATAAAGATATAGAAACAGTTTTTTAATAGGACTTTTAGATTTTGTTTAAAACAATCTAGAAAATGAACTTTTTTTCCCCAGTCTAGAGTGGCAACCCCTTAATGAAAAGTTTTACAAAAAAAGAGCACATTTGAGCACCTCCTGATTACGGGACAATTATTAAGAATCAGTTAAGTAATAAGGGGACCCTAATTCGAGAGTGGAATCTAGTGGGACTTTTTTTTATGAACATTTAAAGATTAACTTTCAAACCTGGGACTCATAAAAAAACATATTTTACACGTTACGTTACTCCAAGAGTAACCAAATTAATTTATAATACGACATATTCTTTAAAAATACTTACTTGTATTGGGAGAATCCATGTCGACTGCATTCACTCATGTTCATACGAATAAACTGGCTCGGGATCGCGGTCGCTTTGCAGCGCGCGCCGACCCTTCTCGCTGGTGCCAATTTATTTTTAATAGGCCGGGTACCATCCTACGATACTAAAGTGTAAAAAGTCCCTAAATCAAACATGCATTTTTGGGTAGTTTGGCCAGCTTTTCGGCATTTGGGACCACTGTGTGGCGCCCCAATTACTTGAACAAACAATCGAGGATATCTGGGGAAGGCCGTACCAGAGCGTCGCCAAAAAGGGGGTGCTCTGCTCTGGATAGGTCACCTCTCTTGTGGACAAGATTACTCGTTCGCAAAATTATTATTATTATTTGTATAATAATAATAATTATTATTATTATTGTTACTATTACTATTATTATAATTATTATTATACTTAATTTGCGGTCATTTTTAAGGTTGGTTTTAGTAAATAAATATATAGGCCCTGAATAAAACACTAATACCTGCGATATTACCTGAGTTTCTTTTTGCATTGTTAAAATGACGATTGGTGAGGAATTTGGTGTGAGTTTGTGTAAGATATTTAACAAAATCAAAAATCTTGTCCCGGAATTCGCGACGAGGATGTCGCACGAAGACCGGAAGGGGGTCAGGAAGCACGTTGCTGCTAAGGTGTGGCATTCTAGTGTATATGCAAGGTCAACTAGATTTGGCTAACCAAAAATTAGTCGAAGCAACCGTCAAGGCCTCGTCAATAAATGCTGCGGAAATCAGTCCGACGACGACGCCGAAAGTATCGCCAAATAGAAGTCACGCTAACTCGATTAAGCACCATGAAATAATTGTGACCGAGAGTGTGTCGGCGGAGGACTATCGAGAAGTTTTTCAGTGCTAGCAGTGTCACACATACGGTGGTAAAATGTGTGCAGGTTAAACTTAACATATGGTAAACATAAGCGAGGTTAATTTATTAACGAAAATTATTGCTGATGAAGGAACTGATGTCTTCTATATACAAGAGCCGAATATACGCGGGGGTAAATAGAGGCTTTACCTAAAAAATGAACGTTTTTTACAAAATGAGAAATAATTCAAAAGGGTGAAATTAGGTTTTTTGCAATAATAAGGGCAAAATAATTTAATGTATAGACGCTAATGCCCAATCCAGATTATGGAGTAGTCCTACCGAAAACAAACACGATCGAATTTTTTCGGATTTTTTAGACGAACGCGGGTTCGATGGGCACAAGATTCAATGACAGCTTGTTCGGCCAACATCGCAGCTTTAATCGAGGGTTGTTTCGTCGACACGGAGAACGAGATATCGGACCATCGAATAATTACGTGGAATATCGGAGGGCGGTCAATCATGGGCTAAAAGTTAGAAGAAGAACTTATAATAGTTCAATCTATGAATAATGGAAGTAATCAGTAATTATAATTTTTTAAGAATAAATGGTTACAAGGTTAAGTGATAGATGCCAGTAAATGCAAATTCGCTGGTATTATCAAATATAAAGCTTAGTAAATATTTCATTTGATTTTTTAGACAGTGAATCTGAAGAAAAAAACCATAATTATTATGTTGTGAGTTATTGCAGCAAATGAATGAACGGAATATTAACTTAGGTGTAGACTTACTACAGACATTTTTATTTAAAAATTATGTATAAAT
Organism: Ontholestes murinus; assembly: GCA_963969525.1. NCBI lineage: Eukaryota > Metazoa > Arthropoda > Insecta > Coleoptera > Staphylinidae > Ontholestes > Ontholestes murinus. Next base: position 46,397,662 of record OZ018388.1, on the reverse strand, counting down.
AATTCACAAGTAACAATCCCTTTAAAATCACAAAACGGCACGTATACACTGATCCCACAAGATTTCATTTTATTTTCTCAAGAAATTTGCGATGGTGTAAAAGCCCAAACAAATGCAGAGAAGTTTCAATCGTCAATTCAATAACGAAATTTTGAGCCTAGGTTAGAAAAGTTATCAACTTTTAATATGTTTAATTTTAACAAGGTAAATACAACACCCGATAAAGTCGATAAAGTATTTGAGAATATTAACATAGAATTATTTAATTTGATAGAGCCAGAGGCAATTCAAAAAATGTATGTAAAATATGCAGATATATTTCAATTGCAAGACGCTTCGTTAACAGTTTCAAATGTTACATTACAAACCATATAGTCTGCCGCAAATTCATCAAACCCAAATTAATAAACAAATTGATACTATGTTAAATGATAAAATAATTTAACCAGTTTGTTCTAAATGGAACGCACATTTGTTGATAGTACCAAAAACTCGATATGAATGAAAACACTCAAGAATTAAATAAAAGAATAGTTTACAAAAAATTGCCGTTACCTTGTTTAGAAGAAATATTTGATGCTTTTTTTAGCCATTTATATTTTACATTTAGACTAATATCAAGTTTACCATCAAATCCAGTTGGAAAAAGAATGTAGACCATTTACAACATGTATTAATTATGTCTACTTGTTTGTTTATCTGGACGACTTTCGTGTTTTTGGCAATAATTTAGAAACTCGTAACAGATATTTAATTAAAGTTTTCGAAAGATTACGAAAAGTCAATTTAAAATTAAACCTTAGTAAATGTATTGAAATTTGAAACCAATTTCAAATTTTAGAACTTTAACATTTTTCGGCAACATTACCCACAAAATTAAATAAGTTTTAGAAAAACATAATATTAACGTTTCTTTAAAATCGCAATACAATAATAAAACACCCATTGATATAATGTCAAAATCAGGAATTTGTAAGCTAAAATGTAAATCATGTCAGGTAGAATATATCAGTCAGTCTGGACGCAATTTCAACACACGTTTAAAATAACATATTAGTGCATACATAAACGGGAATAATAAATCCACATTTGCTAACCTCACCCGAGAAAATAATCATTCTTTTGAAGAGGATGTAATCGAGGTAATCCATAAAATACGGTTAGTCGTGATGTCTTCATGCAAAACTCCTATTATTAAATTAAATAAGCGTATGTGGTTTCATCCATACCAAACCACATATAATTATTGTTAATATCTTTAATTTTTTGTATGCGCATTTTACAATATTTTTCCAAGAAAAATTTAAATGCATATTAATTTTCTTAAAGGGATATTCAAATTCAAAAGTGTTTTGCATAAATCTAATTTAAACTTAAATTGTCAATCGTTTGTTGAAGATGATGCTAAAAATTGAGAAATTATATGCTATTTTTTTAATTTAGCTCTGGACTTTCAATTAACGAAAACGATATATTTATGCGCCAGTTAGTATTTTTACCCCAAATAAAAAATCTATACGGTTGTAAACACCTGATTATTGCCTATCACTTAAATTTGTTTACATTTAATACTTACTGCGACCCCCATTTGGGCCTAGTCTAAAGACATCCGAAATATCATTGGTGTGATTCCTATGAAGCGTTTGTCTGTTTTATCTTAATAATAGAGACGGACTGCTATATCTACTTATTTATAAACGTATAAATAAATAACGTGTTATTGTATTGTAAAATGGTTATTTATACTAATATTTATTAATACTCAGTTGGTACAATTTTTACAATTTATAGAAAATAATAATAATTCTGTCATATTATAAACAGCTACAAATTTTAAACAATTATATTGTCAAAAGACACGAAGAAAATATGTCATAAAACTATAAACTATAAATGATGGGGTACAAATTCTTATGAGTATCTCTATATTAGCACGTTAATTTATAATCAGTGTAAAATTTTTATTAAATATTTATTAAATGTTTAAAAAAAGGAAGAAAATCTTAACGCCAAGTAATCACATTTTTCAAGATTCGTATACATATTTAGAAATTTTTTCGATGCTATAAATATTAAGCAGAAGCATAATGACTAGAAATTCGCTCTCTAATAATTATAATTCTTAATTCCACTTATAGAATAGGTATAATTTATTTTATTGTACTGATATTTATTTTTATGCAACCAAATTAATCTTCGATAAATATGTTCTAATTTTTATGAGCCTAGATTCTATCTTGTTTGAACATAATTTAAATAATAGAATTTTGTACAACTTAAATAAATAGTATTTAAACGGCCGTTCAATTTGTTTTTTAGTTAATTCAAATCGGTTAATAAATAACAAAGTTATGGCGTTGGGCGTTTTTTATCGAACACCTGGTATATATGTACCTGAAAGTACTACAGCAGTATCAGTAAGTGCCCCTGTAAACCATTGATATGTAGAATATTATTTATGTATACTTAAAACAAAATTGGACCGAGGACAGTTCCTTGTGGAATACTTAGAATTACCTTAAGTGTTACCAAATTTTAGATGTTGTTTTATGCCGATTAAGTAATTTTTAAAGTTTCAGAGCTTTAACTCCTATCTTTATAAGTCTTTCAAATAAAATATTATATATAAAGTATCGAAAGCTTTGGCTAAATCCAGAAAGACTGCGAGGACCTTTTTGTTATTATTTAAGTTTGGAATTATTTCTTGAATAACATTCATGATTTCATGTTAGGTACTAACATTCTTTCTGGGTCCGAATTGCCTTGTAGAGGTAATATTGCGATAATATAGCTGTATAGAACCAATGCTGTCCTTGTGTGGTAGCCAAACACCCACAAACTAGACACTCCAAAGAAGCTGGATAGGCTTCAACGTTTAGCATATCTAAGAACCACAGGAACTATGCAAACGACGGGAATAGAGGCAATCATTGGCCACACACCATTCCGTCTAGTGGTACATATCAGCAGTTGAAGTCCGTGAAATAATCATAAATAAACTGCAACAATAATAAAACCAAATCTGTCATAATACACAAAATTTTAATTCTACTTGACATTACAACAAAATTATTTACAATTTAAATACCAGCTTTTTACACAAACCGAAGGTCTGGCTATGGAAGACCTACTAATTCCCTTCATAGACGAATTATTTATGGACCAGCTCCAAAGAAAAATCATTTTTTTAAATAAAATTTTCTAGCACAAATAGACAATTAAATACTTTTTGAACAACATATCAAAATTCAATTTGAAATGAAAATTAACTTTTTAGATCTAATTATCACAAACAAACATGACTTTGCAATCTATCACAATCAAAAAGAGACATCAACATATGCAAATCACCTATTAGAAGAAAACCATAACACAACATATAACTTTATTCAAAAATAGACATGATAAGTGACATAATTATAATCATAATATATATAAAACTAAATATACTAGAAACGATGAAATAGAACTTTCAAATTCCGCGCTCATAAAAATGTTCACTCCCCTACTAACCAAAGCGTAGTATATAAGAAGTAATACGTAGTTCATTTGTATGTTTTCTTCACCTGAAGAAGCCTACAATGGCGAAACATATGTAATGTTTAAAATAAAACAAATTTGACATAGACGTACTTTTAATATTGAACAAATAAATATTACGACAAGAGCACAAACAAGAAAAAATTAAACACAAAACAAAAAGAACCCACCCGTTGAAGGAAAGGTCAATCGTATGACTGATCACCCTACCTTTGTTGAAACTTACAAAAGAAAATTGATTTCGCGACTAACTTACGCACGCGCTATTTTACTTCACTTGGTAGAATTTCGCAACTGCCTAACTCCTTGCTCGCGCTGGTTTTTGTTTACCACCCCATCCCCCTTCCAATAAGTCGTCAATGGGGTTAGTGGTGGTTAAGCGCCTAGCTCCTGATTGGAGCGTCGGCGACGTCGCTGTGTACGCAAGCGCTTTGAATTAACCCCCTCTATTGCACTTAGACATTTGTTTGTCAGTGTTCGATGCCTAAACAGTAAATGATGTAATCATTTGTATATGTATATATAATTTACATATTATATGAATCTATCAAAAGGTTTAGGCATATAGAACACATTTACTGCATTCTATGCTGGAGTTGTGCGCTTTACTTTCACAACGTTATTGACCATTTAAAAAAACAAAACAAACAAAAATAGTGCGTGAATATATTAATTATCTAAACTAGAAAAAAAACAAAATATTAAGAATTGCGGAATTATTTTTTGAGTGGATGAATGTTTGTCTATAGTGCGAAGGGGTTCATATATGTTCTATCAGAAAAAAAAATACATTTAAATACGAAACGTAATTACAATGCATATCAGTAATAATATTATATGCAATATTATTTTAAACGTACTTAATATAGTTTGTACCTTTTACCTGGGTTATGCATAATTTACTATAAGCCGAGTCGGCGTGCCGAAAGGTACGCGCTTCGGTACAGGGCTATTGTTTAGGCGAACACCTGGTTAATGACAAAACTTTCCGGCTTAAAGAAATTTTTCGGTTTACAACCCTTCAATAAAATTACAGAACCCCCCCGCAGATAATATTTACTATGAACTACCCTAATAAACTAATCATATATTTACAATTACTTTCAATTGAGGCTGTCAATATATTTTTACGAACTTGGTTCATTTTAATTTTAATGATTATGAGGTAAAAAAATAATCTAAAAAGGGTTTCGTTGTTGTCGCGAACGGATTTAATTATGGTTTATAATTAAATCATGTTGTCGGTAAAACGCCGGTAACACACCTAAAAATCTTTAAATTCAGTTTTATAAGCTTTGAAGTATGCTTAATAATATTCCGTACATAGTTTTCTTCTAGTATCAATTTGATTTGTGTCTGCCCCTACCACCTCTGGACCCTAGCGGTACTAAATAATCCACTGAGCGTTTTGTGGTTGCTGCACAATGCAGATTTCGAACACAATTCAATGTTAGAAGGCGCAGTCGTGTTACTATGCGAAACACTATCCTGACTTGGGTGCAGAACCTCCATATTAGAGGATAATTAAAGCCTGAAGTACCTCGAGGTGGAGAAGAAGTTTCAAAACCCCTGAAAATGTGGCTCAAGTTAGTGCAACATCGGAAGCAAGTCCACGTCGATCGGTTGTACAGGATGCACATATATAAAGAATTGTATAGTAGCTATCTGTTGGGAAAATAAATGTTATTATTATTATATATTTAGAGGATTTAACATTAACCAATTACATAACGATAAAATGTTCAAAAACAAGAAAAGAATTTTATTTTAACACAAAATAACAAAAGAATAAGCAAAAATAGAAATATATATATACATACATAAGACCACCAACATCAACTCATACACACACACGCGGACACACATAAAATACATAATAAGTTTAAATACAAAATAAAAACTTATACAATTATAGTGTATTCATCAGGACTCGGACATACTCTCGAATTTATGGAAATTTATTTAATAGCCCGCTGCCATTAAATGCCTTTGTGGCGATTATATTGAATTACAATACAATATTATTAAAAATATAGTGTAAATAACTAAATGAACTTTCAAAAGTATGAGTTTAATTAAAATATTTAATTTGTATACATTAATTTAATGTAGAATTTTATTTATATATTTTATAGAATATATTAAATGTATATGTGGTGATTAGTAATAATAATAATAATAATAATAATATCTTTATATTAAGGTTAGGTTAAGTTAGGTTTAGGTTAGGTTCCCGCAGGGGTGGTTGACGTGCACAGCCATTTGGGAGTAACGACCCCACGTACCTGAGCCATTCATTGCACACACACGCACATCTCTCACACACACACACAACGACACTGACACCCCGTGATGTAATGCCTGATGGAGGTTCCGCGGGGTGGCACACACACACACACACACGCACTCATCATACACAGGCACACATCACCGACGCAGACGACACCCTACACCCCGTGAAGTAATGCCAGACGGCGGTTCCGCGGGGTGTCAGGGTCGACTTGGGGAGGTGGTTTTTAGTGGGTATACCAGTATAGTTCTGGGGACTCCCACACTCAGTATTTAAAAGATTTTCCACCTCCCGGCCACAAAAAAAAAGAAAAAGGTTAGGTTTAGGTTAGGTTAGATTAGATTAGATATGGTCAGCATATAAATGAACTTTCAAAATTATTTGAATTTAATTAAAATTTTTAGTTTGTATACATTAATTTAATGTATGTATGTAACTACCAGGTGTTGGCCGAAGGGTAAAAATAAAGATCATTGTTGTTAATCACATATACATTTAATATATTCTATGTAATATGTAAATAAAATTCAACATTAAATTAATATACACAAACTAAAAGTTTTAATTTAATCCACATATAATATAATAAAGAAGTAAGAAACGAAAATATTATTTCGATTATATAGAAAAATTATATATTTTTTAAGAAAGCCGCAATTGCATATAAAACCTTCGCTCGCATTTCAAATTTACCCTAAAAAAAAAAAAACGGTAGTTCCCACGTCGATGACTACGATGAGGCAGAAGGGTGCGCGTGCCGGGCTACGCTCGCCGACAACTTTACGATGTGGCGGCGATACTGCACAAAGGCATTTAATGGCAGCGGGCATTAAATAAATTTGCATATGAATTCGACCGTAGCGGGGAAAGCCGGTACCGGCTTCTTAGGAAATCTAGTAGCTAATCAGCGGGATTCATTTTGAATACTTAACTTTTCTTTTTATTTAAACCGGAGCTGTCAATTTTGTTTCCAAATTTACATCTTAATGTTCCCCGTTGATAAATGGCGCTCAACGTGGTTTAATAAGTATTTTGTTCGAAAATAGCTTACTATTAAGAAATAACACTAATCAGTGATTATTCGTAACCCCAGCAATAGTACATATATGCACATATTTCTTTTTTAACGTACGATACATTTTTACAAGTATACATTTTTTAAAGGAGGTGAAGGCTTTTGAAGTGTTAGTTTCATTTAATTAGAAACCTAGAGAAGTATAATACCCACAATAACATATTTAAGTAATCTTAATATTTCCGACTGCGTACTACTTTGAGTTCGAGTTTAATAAATAATAATAATAATAATTTTTAAAAAATAAACTCGAACAAAAATGAGTACTTACAGCATGCGCACTCGCTCCCGTACTGAAGATAGAGAGACCAAGCTACACGCTTTTGTGTAAATTAAATATTGATTTACAGGTGCAGTATTATTAAAATAAAAGTAATAATTAGATTTAATTATTTTGAGCGATTTTGCACCGTAGTATTACATTATAATAACGTAAAAACTACAAATTTCAACTATCAGTTAAAACAACTACTCATCGTACTAAAGCACAGCCGGTATTGAATTATATAACTGTTATTTGTCATTACATGTCTGAAATTATTCAGCACTATGTAACAATTTTTGTGGTGTAACCGTTTCTTAACCAAGTCATGGAATTGTTATGACTATCCACAGACATGTGTTTCGCTGTATCACAGCTCATCAGCTATGTCATAACTTTTAGGTTCGATTTTCAAGGCGCGTTCAGAAAACGATATCACAAATATCAAAAATGTCACATTATTTTGCACCCAAACATTGTCCGACATCATGAGCTTCCAATGCGTCATTAGCACATACACAAGGCAAAAATGTTAGAAGTCCGGAAGGTATCTTTAAGAAGAGAGGAGCAGCTTCTAAATGAAAGGGACGCAATAAGTGCTAGATTGGGCGAGGTGCTGAACAGATTAGATGCCATTGAACATAAACAACGCGCCTTATCTCACCTCCCTCAGCCGAAACGAAAGTTCAGAGAAGATTGCCACCACCACATGAAGCGCGAGTTGGCATCCATTTATCTCCGCCACCGGTGTCACCTCCTTCAAGATTACCAACAGCAGTGATAACTACCAACTCGTTGGCAGCGAATCAACTCACATATGTTTTGAAAAACATTAGCGGGACGACAAAATTAAATGTGATGGTCGTAATGCGCGAAAATACATCAATTGGAAAGTAAATTTAAGGGACAGAATCTGAGGGACGATGTTAAACACCTGCCTCGCTCTACCGGGCATGGACGCTGAGTGCGCTTAGATATACGGCGGTTATTTTAACGAGGACGTTTTATGGGATGAAGCAAAAGACGTTTTTTATTCTCTTCATCGATCCCACTAAAGTGTAACTGGATGAAACTAAAGAAGTTTTAATGAACCCACAGGGATCCACTCCACCAGAAATTTTCGCCATTTAGAAGTGGATTTTGTTGGATAAACATCTTTCGATTTGTGACGCAATTTTTTTGTATTATTATTCTCTTGGATGAGGAATTTGATTTTAAAACAACTTACCTTGAAATAAACTAATTGTTCCTCCCCAGCTATCTCAATGGAGATGGGGTGGGTATTAAAAAAAAATCGATAAGGGCGCCAGGTAATTTTATAAAAGGAACAATTAAGGCAAGTTCTCCACGAACTAAAATTACGAAACCTAAAGTAAACCTCTACCATCCAAAAGTCTAACTTAAATAACTGAAAAGGGGAATCTCAAAAGAAAAATCACCACTATTGAAACACGTAAGTTTATTTTCTAAATGGAAGGTTAAACAATTCTATGTAGTAATCATGAACAGAAATCCAAACAAAAAAATTAAATGAAAATAAACACTTAAGCATGAGTAAACAACTTGTAATAAAACAAAAACAAATATTATATGGATAAATCCAAACTACAACACACACTAATGGATAATAAATAATCTAATTGAAAATTCTATAAACTATAGGTGTCTCACAAAAAGAATTGGTGTTTTCTATCGTGCACGTTAGAATTACAAAGTGTTACTGATTAAATTAACTAATTAAATAAATTTAAATTAGATAACCGTAAATCAAACGCAATGATAATAATAATGGTAGTGATAATAATAACTTTAATACTAATAGAAATGAAATTAATAATAATATTAATAATAGTGATGGTAATGAACAACAAAAAAAATATCAATAATAATAACGGTAATAATAACGAGGCGTTTTATAACGAGTAGGATCTTAATACTAGCAATAATATCTGTTGTAATAAAAGTAAATATAATAATAATTGTAGTAAGGTATTTTTAATAAGGGTAATAGCCAATCTCAATAGTGGAAATAAGGATTATATTAATGATATTAGGAATAATAATAGTAATGATAATAATATTAATAATACTAGTGATAATTATAACAAAATTATTGATAATAACAGTAATAATAATAATAATAATAGTAATGATTATAATAATGACAATTTCACGAATATGGAACAGAAGGTGATTAATTTCGCCCTTGCAGGGTAAAGAGAAGTTAACTTGAACAGAATTTCAAAGCAAACCTGAAGGTATAAAAGATCAACAATATCTCTGGGTTAAAGAGAAAAAAAATAAATAACAAACGCAGAGGTTTAAAATACACCGAAACTAATTCCGCAGACTAAACCGCCTAACCGAGTGCAAAGGGAGCATATAAGTCGTAATAGATTAAAAAAAAAAACAACGTATCTGTGCGTTTCGCTTCTCCTCTCCGGAACAGAATCTTCCTGGCGACACGGGGGTGACTTCCGGTGTGGTAAGAAACTGAAAGGCCCTCGGCCGATGTGATCGCCGTCCTGCGGAGGTTGACGGGTCGAAAAACGGAACCCAAAACGCCGGGAACGGCCCCCAGATGTAATGTTGTATTGGGAAGAGCCCCAAAGGACAACCCTAGGTTTATTAGAATGGTAAAATTACAAATAGGCAAAATAGAGAAGTCTTACATTACCTTTCTGTTAGCTTACGCCACGTGGATGAAACGAACAAATGTAAAACTACTTCTCCGTCCTAGACGATAATTTTGTTCTTCAGCGCGCTGGGCTCCTCAATATACGAAGAACAAAACACTAATTACGTAGCGCAAAAAATCCCGATAATCGGTTAAATTCAATAAAAATAATTGAATTAACGTTGAGCTACCTTTTTTTACACTATTGGTCACCAGTTCCAGCGATCCCGAAGATCAACGACCAAAAAGAAAAGACGGAAAACGTGACGCGCTCCGAAGAAGATACAAAAGTGGGAGGGGAATGATAAGTATCATTATCTATGGTCGAATTTTTAAGAAAATACAAGCTGATATACAAATATTCAAATAAAGGGATATTAATAAAATGACATTTTACTCTGTTATGCGACGACGATAAACTAATTAAATTCGAAAAATTGTTCATATCAAAACTAAATACGGTTTGTTGGGTTGCCTACGATGAAAGTGCGAAATTTAACGTTACAGATTTAGTAGAAAGATATAAAAACTCGGTGTATGTTCGAATTTGCGTCAGATTCACCTCAACAAGCATTATATTTCAAACCAGATACGGTTTGTTAAGCGAGCCACAAGATCGCCCCCCTCGATTTGAAAAATTGGATAAACGTGCTCCAATATTTATGTCCAATCAAGATCAAACAAATTTAAAAAAAAAATCAAGATTCAAGATTCAAGAAAGTTCTTAAAATACAAATTCGTCGGGAATTTCTCGTCGGCGGCAGGAGTTGAATTAGGCTTATTAAGCTCTCCTGCCGCCTTCGCAAACAGACAACGCAAGAGTAAGAAGAAAGGAAAGAATTTAAAACAATTCATTCAACGTTTTAATTGAAAAGCATTCCGGCATCATGGTGGAGGATCGTAGGCGTATCCACAATGACAATGTATAGTAAATAGCGAACCTACTAGTGAGTGTGATATAAATATGTCTTCGAGTGATAATAACAATCGGCAATTGTTCGCTTTTTCTGCTCGTAAGTCGCAATGAATGGTCCTCTTTTATCGTAAAATGGATGCTGTGGTCGAAAGTAGAGACACTCCTGCCCACCATAATTTGTGTGATAAACTTTAATTAGACTTTGCATTCGTGCATTTTCAATTTCCGCGAATATTACGAAGGAGACATCCGGAAAAATGGGGAACGTGCCCTCATTGGCAATATATCTGTAGGCTTTCAAGCGGAACATCAATAAATAAACAAGACATAAGTATTTTTCTGCTTTTACTGTTTGTTCACGATTGTAATTGATTGATTATTGATAGTTCCATACCGGCCATCTACTCAACAATCAAATAGAACTTTTAAATTGCCCCCTCTTAAAAATGTTCACTCCCCAACTATCCACAACACAGTATATAAGAAGTAATGCGCATTTTATTTGTATATTTTTTTCACCTGAATTTGGTTCAACAAAATGATTATCTCGGCGAAATAATAATTAAATCAGTTCGCGACACCAACTAAGCACTTTTTTGATTTTTGTTTATATCTTAATCATCAAACAGGAAGAAGAAAAAAGAGGAAACATGCCAAGAATCTGGCGGTGGATTAAGCAGCCGCAATGAACATAGAAGAAGAAAGAATAAAGGTGTCGTGCATGCAGATATAGTCTGTTCGTTGGATCTTTGGTCGTACGTCTTCTATCGCTTCAAAAAACGACGAAAGTTTTACAGTGCGTTCTTTTTCTAACGCATTTGGTTTACTTTATCAGACTGAATGTTTTTGCGTCGTTTCTCGAAGCGATAATTTGTGACGTACGACCAAAGATCCAACGAACAGACTATAGATAAAGTAGCTACCGAGGCATGAACGTACTGGAAAAAAGACGACTTAAGAACAAATATGGACAAGAAGCCAATGGTGAATCGAATAGCTGTTGGTAGTTCACAAAGAAGTGGTAAATTTAAATACTGAATGTGGGGGTGAGGAAGTTTAAGAGATGGGTTGTTTTATTTTCCACGAAATTCCTACATCCTGTGCGATTAGTTTTAATAGAATAAGTTAGATTTAATTTTAGATATAAACATTGTAATACCATTGTGTTGCAATTATTAAATATAAGCATATATTCCCTGAATTCGATAAAATCAAATTTTTACTGCCTAAAAGGTTTAAAGGCTTAATCTCTCTGAATCCGCGGAAATTTTCAAACAAAATTATAATCTCTCTAGTTTATAAAACCCATTTAGTGGCCCGCCTTCATTAATTTGCCTCTCTTGAAAATGACTGTCAAAAATCAAAAACTAAGAAGTTGTTGTTGTATTTATATGAATTATTATTTAATATAAATGACAATAAATTGTGGTAAAAAACATAGTAAGTATTTTATTCAGTGTCTGTATTGTGGATGACCGTCATCATGATTAGATAAATATAAATTAAGGAGTAATTCAGATTTTGTTGGAAAATTATTAGCGTTAGCATTAATTAAAAAACACACTTATAACTTTGTTTGTATAACACTTAATTTATTTTTGTGACTTAAATTTCGGTAACTGCACGTAACATTTTCAAACAAAAAGTAATTTGAAAAACCGATTTTACGGGTATAAATAGTTTGTTGGAATCCCTGAAAATCCAGAAATAGCGCTAGTCCAATTCTTAACGACCAGCTGGATCTTATATACACCCCTATTTTGCGCTCATGCAATTATCGTAACTATTTATACCTGTAAAATCGGTTTTTTAAATTATTTTCTGTTTGACAATGTTAGAAGTGTGTTTCATTTTTATTCAGCATGTATAACGAAGTAGAAGCCTTCAACATCAATAATGTATTCACATTAATACTGTCTTAAGTAAATACAAAAAATTTAGCACATGATTGAATTACCACTAATAAAAAAATCAATTATTTGTAAGATTATATTATCACTTATCTTATCTGCCTATTGATAATTTGTAATGATTATATTTCAACGAATGCAACTGGTAGTCCACGTCATGTCATTAAATCATATAGTCTTATTACTATGTAAGTAAATTATTTTTTTTTATAAAAAAATAAATTTTTAAAATTATTTTAAATTATAGGTAGTGCATACGCTTTAGGGTCTGCAGATTTAAAGATTGAGCCGAAAATAATTGGAGGAGTGGCTGTTGAGGATTTGTCCGTATTCCCTTATCAGGTAATGTTTTAATTATTAAAGCCTTTACCCATGCGTAAACCCACGTTCGTTTTTACATATCCCCCTCATCATCTTTATATACAGATAATAAAATTCAGTTGTTATTTAGCTAGATCTCTAAGAAACACATTCTAACAGATAATTAAATGCCGCATTCCACAATCACCATGCCCATTTGGCAAAAACTCTCTTAACACACTTTCCGACTAACCGACAAATCCAACCTGTTTCTTCCCAGGTAAAGTCATAACTCAAACAATAATCACACACCAAAAGCACCGACACGTCCCAAGAAAATTACTTCGGTCTAGTATACCCCTTAGTTTAGCGCTCATATAAATTAATATAGTTATTGCAGACTTAACGTTACTTCCATTCACTTACTAAAAGCTTTAAGAACCCTCATATTGGCTTTAAATAAATATCATTGCAATTATTTTCATTAGTAGTATGTTATTTTTAATTCAATTAAATATGGGACTAAAATAAAATAAAATAAATCTAGTAAGAGGTTATAATCTTACAAGAAATACTTGTTAATTAGTATGTAATAAATCATTATCAAGATAAAGTCATTAAAACTAGGAAACAACTTTCAACTATTTTGTAAATATATCTATAATTACAATTGTTTAGTAATAGTTGGCTTAAGATTACATGTTCACTTTAATGACTCTTAAATTATACAGGGTGTCCCGTTAATGCGGGGAAATGGCTGGACCATAGATTCCTGGGGTCAAAATATGAAGATTTAACACAACTTATCTATATCCAAAAATTTACGGTTAAGCCGGAATTTGTCTTCAAAGTTTCAAAAATTTTTATTTCTTTTGTTTATAACAATTGAACGCTATATTCGATTTGAATGAAATTAATTATTAATAACTGCCTTAGTATAATACATCATTTGAGTTATTATGGACATTAGTGATTAACAGGAAATGTAGAAAACAGTAGTACCACCACTTAAAACCTAAAATATTTCTTTATTAGTGCATCCAATATAAACTAAAAAAAATACTGCTTAAAAGAGAATTTGATTTTAAAACTTTTTTGTCTCTTAATAAAATTTGATATCTTGTACGGCTTTTGCACAAAAAAATAAAATATATTTTTTTATCTAGTAAAAACAAAATCTAGTTTTCCATCAAATCGAAAATCTATGTTTTTCGTGGCCGTCTTTGTTTAAAAAATGTAAATTATGTAAACTAATAATTACTGAGTGTCTTTAAATCATTTACTGTTAACTTTATTAAAGTTCATAAATATTAACATTTGCAGCAAACAGATTACTTGCTTGTATTAGGATTTTGCGAAGAAAATTGTTTAAAAAGTGTTAGATGCTGTTTTGATTTATTGTAACAATTAATATTATTTAATTTTTATTCAATTGAATAAGTTGATTTACTTATTAATAAGTGAAAATCTGCATACTATATTCATATATTATTTTCTTGTGCAAAAACCGTAAAAGATATCAAATATTATTGAGATACAAAAAAGTTTTAAAATTAATTGGTCTTTCAAGAAATATTTTTTTACCTTTTATTGGATGCACCAATCAAAAATATTTTAGTTTATAAGTGGTGGTACTACTGTTTTTTTATACTTCCTGCCAATCAAAAATGACCATGTTAACTGAAATTATGTATTATATTATGGTAGTTATTAATAATAAATTTCAATCAAATCGAATAAAGCGTTCAATTGTTATAAACAAAAGAAATAAAAAAAATTGAAACTTTGAAGACAAATTCGGGCTTAACCATACATTTTTTGATATAGATAAGTTGTGTTAAATCATCATATTTTGACCCCAGGAATATATGGTCCAGCCATTTCCCCGCATTAACGGGACACCCTGTATATCTCAATAGAATCTGTAAACGGAAATTAATATTTTAGAGTTACTTTATTTTGGTTTTATATAGTAATTTAAATAGATAGTTACATAAATAATTTGTGTAATCTTTATATTTTATAATAAATTCATTCTCTTTTAAATAATAAAATAATAAATAAATAATTTTAATAATAACAGTGACTTAGATGCTGACCTGATAAATACCGTATTTAAATGATTCATTATCCTGATCCAATTGTATGTTATCGTGTAGTATGAAAATCAATTGATATTCATGAATCATCTCACATCGCGACATTCTGATAATCAATTATATTTTGATCTCTTCAGTATAGCTTTATTATAAAATTTAATTTAAATACAAATAAAAACATTTACAAAATTAATAAAATGAAAAAAATAAAAACTTAGGAATGTACGGCAACTGAAACAATAATAAATGTTGGTGGACTGAAGAAATCGAATAATCGATACACGTGTCTACAGATAATTATAAACTTGAATGGTAGATTATTTAATTGCTTTTGCTAGTTTGATGTAATGAATTCAGTCTAAATTCAATATTTTTTATAAATTTTCATGTTATATTCACTTTCAAACAGTATAAAGTACATTTTGTTATTTCTTAGTTTATTCAACAGAAATAACTTCATTTAAATTAGTGTTGCTTTGATAGTACTATTTGTAACAAGCATATTACTTTTGTATCATTCAATATCTGTCGAGGTATTAGCCAGAGAAGTCCTTGTTTCAACAAGTAATTTGTTTTGTAGTCTTAGTAAGACTCATTGTTGTAGATTCACGAAGTGTTTTCGTATTTTTAAATTAATATTGGACCGTAATAATAAGCGAACGGCAAGATTTAGTAATTATATCGATAAATTAAAATAAATATTTAATTTATTAAAAATGTCCATACCGAAATTTAAGTTGTTATGGACCATTACAATTCATAGTTGAGCGTTATACAAAAATATTCCTCTTTGTCGTCAACAATTAGAACGTAAATAATGCTAACTACAGAGATATACAACAAACTGTAATTGTTAGATTGAACAATCATAAAAATAAGTTTTCGCATGTAAAATTAGTCTCTCTATCCGAAGGCTACAAAGAAAAATTAGAAGGCTCGATAACATTTTTAAGCAGCTTTTCTAAATGTATGTGTTTAATAGAGATTTTAACAAATAAGGTGTTATATAGGTGTTATGTTAGTTTTAAATTTTAGAAACTAATCAAAACTAGTCAAGTATTAGGGAAAGGATGCATAATGTGCAGATTAAATTCAATTTCACTTGGGTTGTTTCACAACTTTTCTCTATTTACTCGACTAGTTTCGCATTATTAACAGTGAGTTTCAGAAGAAACTGACAAGGTTTTTGTTTTTGTTGAATTTTAGGTTTGATAATTATAAATATGTAATCGCACCTTTCAGATATCAACTATATAGAAAGAATTTCTAAATAATTGTTTTGATCATAAGATGGACATGGTTAGGAGAAATTATTTCAAAAGATACAAGAGTTAGGAAAAAATGAAAAAAATTTGAAAGGCTTTTGAAAATCTACTTATCTGCAATAAATTAGAATACACAGGGTAGAACACAAAATTGTGGTAAATTAAGATAACATTTTTTAAATACTGGATTGATAAGTGTGTTACTTGTTGAAACTCCATATCACTTAATAAAATACTGACAAAGTACATGGTTTCAAAAATGTTGTTATTATTTGTGAAAATGTAATTTCGTATTTCGCGCCCTAAGCTTGCGCCCTCTAGGCGGAAGCATCCCTCCCCAATATTTAGGCCATCCTTCAACAGGTTATGGGCCCAGTACCCTAGAATTGAAGTGAATAGACTGTTCAGTAGTGCGCGAGGTGTATTTTCGCGTTTGTGAAAGTGTTTTCCGGCGAAATTGTGAAAAGTGATAGTGGTACCACGTGGCAAAGGCTGTAACAGAAAACACAAAAATGGCAATTAATTATTTGTCAAACTTGCCCCGTTTAGTTGGCAGAGAAAATTACGAAGACTGGGCGTTTGCCGTCAAGAATTTTCTCGAACATGAAGATTTGACAGGGTGCATAGAGGGCACCGAAATAAACCCAGAAAAATTAAGAAAAGCCAAGACAAAGCTTGTCTTAACCATAGATCCGAGTGTATAT
This sequence comes from Ontholestes murinus, assembly GCA_963969525.1. Lineage (NCBI taxonomy): Eukaryota > Metazoa > Arthropoda > Insecta > Coleoptera > Staphylinidae > Ontholestes > Ontholestes murinus. The sequence continues at coordinate 46,380,624 of OZ018388.1, read as the reverse complement.
GTGCACGTAAAGAATGCGTCTACAGCGAGGGAGGTTTGGGAAAACCTGAAAAAGGCATTCGACAGTGAAGGATCTACTAGAAAGTTGGGGCTGTTGCGAACAGTCATGAGCATGAAACTTGAGCATTTTGACAAAATGGAGGTCTACGTCAACACAATGATGGAGAAGTTACAAAAGCTAGAAAAAATTGGCCTAAATATCGACGATGAGTTGGCAGGTTCTATGTTGCTGGCGGGGTTGCCGAAACGTTTCGAGCCAATGTTAATGGCTTTAGAACATTCCAACACACAAATATCTACAGATCTTGTGAAGACAAAGCTCCTCGACATGCAGTTGGAAGATCTACCGGAAGATGGCGCTAGTGGAGCATTTTTTAGTACCAATTGTCGGCAGAAGGGGCGTTATAGTCAGGCAAAGCCTCAAGATGGCGCCAAATCAAAAAAACAACTCAAATGCTTTATATGTAAAAAACCGGGCCATTTTGCTTCAAAGTGCAATTTAAAAAACAGTCAGAGTGTGCAAAAAGGAAATGCATTTAGTGCAGTGTTTTCCAGTGGTGTTTTCAACAAAGGCGAGTGGTATGTGGACTCGGGGGCCAGCATACATCTAACATGTAATGATAACTGGCTCGAAAAGAAAAGAAAACCAACTGTGAATAATATTACCGCAGCTAACAACGAACAATTACATGTGGAATGTGGTGATGATGTCAAAATCGTAACTCAAGTAAATGGTAACTATGAAGTGGAAGTTAAAGATGTACAGTACGTTCCAGGATTGACAACGAATTTGCTATCAGTCAGCAAACTAGTAAGCAAAGGAAATAAAGTTATGTTCGAAGGACTGAATTGCTTTATTTACAATGGAAAAGGAACATGTATTGCCAAAGCATGTTTAAAAGATGGTGTTTACAAATTAGTGAAATCCGAAAATTGTTTCGTTGCTAGCGAAACAACGTCGTCGTGTGATGCAGAGTTATGGCACCGAAGACTAGGCCATATAAATTCTAGTGCCTTAGAATTAATGAAAAATTCACTGGTGGATGGCATCAACTACAAGGGTACAGCAAACATTAATTTGACAAACTGCAAGGTATGCTGTGAAGGAAAACAGTGTCGTATGAAATTTGGCAGGTCGCAAAGCAGAGCGACAGAAATTTTAGAACTTATACACACCGATTTGGCAGGGCCAATGGAAACACCTTCAATTGGTGGCTCAAGATACTACATAGAGTTCCAGGACGACTTCAGCAAAATCTCATTTGTGTATTTTTTAAAACACAAGGACGAAGCGTTCAACAAGTTTGTAGAATTTAAGAATTTTGTTGAAAAACAAACAGAAAAATCCATCAAATCTATAAGGTCAGACAACGGCAAAGAGTATATAAACTCCAAGTTTGAAAGTTATGTGAAAAAAGAAGGTATTTTGCATCAAAGATCTACCTCGTATACTCCAGAGCAAAATGGACGTTCAGAACGATTAAATAGATCGTTAGTGGAGAAGGCCAGGTGTTTGTTATTCGAAGTGGAAATGGAAAAAAGTTTTTGGGCTGAAGCTGTCAACACAGCTTGTTATTTGCGAAATAGGTCTGCAGTCACAAATCTACCAAAGACACCTTATGAAATGTTTTACGGACGAAAACCAAATTTAAAACACGTAAGAACATTTGGAAGCGTAGCTATGACCCATATACCAAAAGAAAAAAGAAGAAAATGGGACAAGAAATCCATTCAACTTAAATTGGTTGGTTTTTCAGAAGTGGCAAAAGGGTATAGACTGCATAACCCTGAAACAAATGATGTTATAGTCAGTAGGGACGTAAGAATAATGGAAAAACCAAGTTCTAAAAATGTTCAAGAAAAATTTTTCGAACAAGAAACCAATCATGACATTGAAAATAATGAAAATGATACTTTTTTAGATGCTACATCAACGTCTCAGGTCACCGATACGTCAGATGAAGAATATATTCCAGCTGATTCGATGGAGAGAGCAAGGACACCGAAAACATATGATGACTACGTAACATATCTTGCCATAGAAGAGTCTACAAATTCAGTGAGAGACGTCGAAGACCCTACTACAGTCGAGGAAGCGCTAGAAGGCCCGCACAGTGCCCAATGGAAAGCTGCGATGGAAAGTGAGTTGCAAAGTTTTCAAGATAACAGTGCGTGGAGTGCAGTAGACCTAACAAATGGTCAAAACGCAGTAAAGTGCAAGTGGGTATTTAAAAAGAAAACAAGCGACAATAATGTTATTTTTAGAGCGCGGCTAGTTTAGGCTTAAAAATACGAAATTAAGGAGGAGTGTGAAAATGTAATTTCGTATTTCGCGCCCTAAGCTTGCGCCCTCTAGGCGGAAGCATCCCTGTACTACTTTTGTATAACCTAACATATAAAATAGTTCCTGTTTAGCCTTGAAACGAGCAAGACGTGTTTTATTTTTCCTTCAATATTTAGGCCATCCTTCAACATTATTCTATTATTTTTTATCTACCTGACAAAGCCATTGTGCGGTGAAACATTGTCGTAGAATATTCAAATATATTTTTGAAATCTTATACTGTGTAAGTATTTTATTAAATATGTTTTAAATGGAACACACCGGATATTACTATTTATTTTGACAGTTCTGCCAATTTTGAACACTTTTTATTAACCATAGGTTATACCTAAATAATCGTAGTTACCTGACCAACACAAATTAAGTATGACCTTGGAAGATAATCTGAAAGTTAAGTTCTGTAAAAATGTTTTTTGTTTTTTTCCGATACTTTTTTTTAAAATTATAATACAAATATTTAAAAACATTTAAAATAAATTTATATTAGAACATGAGAGAGCTTAAATAAAAACACTTTTAAAACCAAACGTCAGGTTACATTTGCATATAGATAAAATTTAAATTATTTTTTCCCTGCCAATAATAGCTACGGACCGGCTTTGACATATTTTCCCTAGCGCAGCGCAATCGAAGACGGGGAGACTGAATATTAATAAAGAAAACGGTGATGTGGCCATCATAGTACTTTCCCTATATTTTACTCTAAAACTATGAGGTTTACGCAAAAAAAGTATTCTTTATAATTTATTCACTTTTAAATTCTTTACAACTATTTGTTAAATAAATTTCATGTAACTCCAATAGTTTATTAGAAATTGGGGAAAAATATCAAATGTTTCAATTTTTATTTTTTTTTCTCGAATTTTAATAATTTTATGAAAAATATGTTTTAATAAAACTTATTCAGTTTCTCATTCCCTTTAACTTTTGTTTAAAAAAATTGTAATATTTTTCATATTAATTTAAAATTAATGTGATTGCTATATTTAATAAAAGTAATGTTTAATTCTAGGTTTCTTTGCACTTTAAGGGCAGACACATATGTGGTGGAAGTATAATAAATGAACACTTTATTCTCACAGCAGCCCACTGTTTTGGTAATGTCAAGAACATTCGCAATATACAAGTTGCTTACGGTATCCTTAACTTAAATGACAAATATTCATTACACAAAGTTAAAACTGTACATAAACATGAAACCTATAAAAGCAAGACAATGGAAAATGATATTGCACTGTTACAGGTCTGTATATTTAGCATCAATTAATGACATAAAAATTGCATTAGGTAATTTCAGCTAATGTCTCCAATAAAGTTTAGTAAAACTGTGAAACCCATCGAATTGCAAAACTCCGATGTATCGAATGAAAGGCACTGCATTGTTTCAGGTTGGGGGGTTACAAATAGCGTATGTTCTTATTTGTTTTATTTATAATACCAAAATTTGATTATCAGTTTTCTAGGGAAAATCCTCCAATCGTCTAATGAACGTTAATGTAGACATTATTCCACAAAATATCTGTGGGTTACAGCTTCGAAAAGGTATGATATGTGCTGGATATTTCTCTGGAGGAAAAGACGCTTGCCAGGTAATTAAATAGAATTTACACAACTTACCAAATTGTATATTACATAACGAGAGTTGTAAGTCATATATTACGTACGAGTGGAAGAAGTTACGCACGAGCCGCTAGGCGAGTACGTAAGTGACTTACAGCTCGAGTTGTGTACTATACTTTTTCTACTCCCATTCATTAAAATTTGGAAAACTTTGCAATATTGAGGTTATGTTTCACTATTAAAACACTTCGCAGCATCGAATACATGGCCCAAAGAGATAAAGGTTTGTATTTCTTACTTATTTCGCTAAAATAGGCTAATAACAAATTTTCCGAAAAATACTGAACACTATTATTACGCCAATCCATGAAGGGAGAAGATCCTAATTAATAATTCTAAAGAAGAGTTAATTGAACAAATAATATCCGAATTTGGCAAATTAAACCACAACGAAATCAGTAAAGTCACAAATAATGAAACAATCTGTAGAATTTTGAAGTGCTTAGAACAAAAAGGTGGCCATTTTGAACATTTATTAAACTAATTGTATGAACTACTAGAAAGTGGATTGATTGAACTGAATATTTATTTTTTAAGGTTTTTATTAAATAATAACAAATTAAAATCTTCTATCTATGTAAAATGTCACAAAGACAGTTAAACTGTTTAAATGAACAGGAATTGTTTTTTGTTTTCTTGGCTCGCTTAACAAATTAAGTACCCATTGTTTATTGGCATATTTTTACAAACATGTTAATAACTTTAAAAGTAAAGAAGATATGTATAGGGAACGCTAGTATAGATAAAAGCACAATTAAATGCTGCGTTCGAATATGTAAAAATATACATGTAAAAATATAAATATAAAATATTTAAATGCAGTTTGAAATTTTGAACACCCTGTATATTATTTTTTCAAAAATAATTTGATATCATTGGATACCCTTAGGTATCGGCTATATGTAGCCAATATTATAGCCTTTCAATTTTATTTTCGTCGGAGATATGTATTTTTAAAATAAACTTTGAAAAAGCACAAAATTTTTAAAAATATTAATTATCTCGAAAACGCTTAAATTTGGATGTTATGTTACTTAATAATTTTTTTCACAGGATTTTATGTAAAATCTAAATACGTATTAAACAATATAGTATTCCATTTTAAATAAAGAAGTTGGTGTTGACTTCCGGTACAACCGGAAGTCGTATAATCTTTTAAATATTTTAATTAAATAGAGCACACTTGATTTCATAAGCCATGAAAATTTCATAAAAATACATTCACTAGAAGCCCATAAACTTTTGATGTGCGGTTTCGGTGGGACGTATTTTTTTGAATTTTTTTTGCGGAAATGTAGAGTTTTGAGGTCCCCTGAGTCCATTGCACTAATTTTTGGGGAAAAAAATTATGTCTGTCTGTCTGTCTGTCTGTGTCTGTCCGAGGCCGCTGTATTTTAAAAAAACGAATGAACCGATTGAGACGAAACTTTAATCTTAGGGTTTTATCGTAAAAAAGACGAACTGAAAAGCTTTTGGTGAACATTCATAAACCGGAAGTGGATGTTTACTCGGGGCGTTTTTTTTGTTTTTTAGCGATATTTTTCTAAATATGGAAAATATTAAAAAACTTTTCAAATAAAAGTTAAAGAGAATGAGAAAATAAACAAGTTTTATACGAACATATTTTTTGTAAAATTCTTAACATTCGAGAAAAAAAAAATTGAAAATTTTGACATTTTTTGCCAATTGCTATTAAACTCTAGAAGTTACATGAAATTTATATAACAATTAATTGCAGAGAATTAAAAATTGAACAAATTACTAAAAATAACATTTTTGCGTGATGATGGCCACATCACCATTTTTTGAAATGAAATACTTGGGTAAGATTTCAAAGATACAAACTTTTGAGAATTATTTGTATGTACGATCTCTGTTTCTTCTATGTAGTTAAGAACTTAGGTGTATGGTCAAATCAAGTTAATAAATCGATCCAATTAACATAATTAATGACAACTATAATTTTAACAAGCCACACCCATTTTAAATATTGTTTTTTTGTGTCGATATGCCTAAACTCTTATATATATTTAGAAGCTTAATATAATGAAAAAAAGCAATAACTTTGTTCAGTAGCAAGTTCAAATACCTACAATACAATTTTAGTAGTAACAGTAGTAGTGTTTGGCTATCGCCACGTGGTCCTTCCGCCGTATCATTTATGTATTTGTGTGTGTGTAAATGAGCTTGTTACTTTAAATGATCGATCCCCAAAAGGGTGATTTGTTTCAAGTAAATAGTTTGCGAACGTTGAATTATTCTTTTTATAACAAAATAATTTTTCATGCTCATTTAATCTAATTTTAAAATTACGACCAAATTGGCAGACGTACACGCGATTACATTGCGAACAAGTAAGTCTATAAATTCTAGATCTATTTATTATGTCTATTTCCGTTTTACAGTTAAATATTTTGACGTTAAATTTTTCAAGAATTTTTTTTTATTTTTCAGCTTAAAATTCCAAAACAAGTGATTGATTTGAATGATTTTTTTTACTGTTTATGGTTGTGCATATAAGTATTTGCTAAGACGCTTATTTTCAGATTTATTAATTAATTTATTGATGGTCGCTTCTTCGTATCCATTATTAATTGCAATATTTTTTATTGTGCGGATTTCGTTGAAAAAAGCTTGTGAACTAAAGAGAAATATTGAGGGGTCTATTAATCATTCAATTGAAACTTGGTAATTTGTGTTTTTGGGGGTGTCGGGAATAATTTGGAATAGTGGAATCGGTATATGTAGGTTTTCTGTAAATGTTAAACATTAATTTATTGTTTATTTTATTAATTCAAAGATCTAGGAAATTTATTGAATAATTAATAATTTTGTTTTGTTACTTAAAATTGACAACTTTTATTTAAAGGTTATTGTATTTTTCTTTTGTTTTTCTAACAAGGATTTTTTACATTTGTAACTGTAATACGTATAGTCACCCTATGTATTAGTACGATAAAATAAAGTATATTGATTTATATCAAAAAAGGTGGCAGTCGTACAAAACTATTATATACTGGCCGCCATAAGTAAAAGAACACCAAGAATTTGTCGCTCAATTTTTATGAAAATTTCAGATATTACGTAAACAATCCACACTAGGAAATAATTAAAATTTCAACAAAAAATCAAACCTTGGAGGTTTGTCAATTCGTGATATTACCCAACGAATTGACAGAAGTGTCAGTACAATATCTCGACGTTTAGGTAGATGGACAAGAACATCGGCGGAGAGCCCTAGAATGGTTCAACTAACCAAGGAATCTCCGTTCGATCAGTTTACCAGTGAATTTGATCATTTGGTCTCAAGTCGTACCGTCCTTTTCTTTGTCTGCCCTGAGACTACTATGGGTGGATCAATAGAGGCAGGTTATCTTTAGCAATGAATCGAGATTTTGTTTGTTTGTCCACGATGGTCGTAAAATAGGTATACGTCCCCGAGGTGAATGAGGAAATTTACAGTTTGCAGTGGAACGCCGTACAGCTCTTACACGCGGAGTGATGGTATGGGGGTGATCGGTTATCGAAGTAAATCTCCTCTTGTGTTCATTCCAGGAACATTAAACGCAAATCGCTACATTAACACATTTCTAGTAACAACATTAATGTCCTATCTGAGAAGGTTGGAAAACTCAATTTTTCAACAGGATAATGCAATGCCGCATACAGCTACTACTATGTAATTCCTGGAACTAGCTAATGTTGATTTACTTCAGCTATCCCCACTCACTTTACCTGATATTAGGATGCAAGAAGCTTGGGATTCAATCCTTCAAGCTGACATTGACAATTTGATTTCTAGTATGCCTAGGCCAGTTGCTAAGTGCTCCAGAAATCGTGGAGGAGCCTCTAGTTATTTAAATTAAAGAAAAAGTTACCATGATTTTTGTTGTTGAAATTTTAATCATTTCTTAGTGTGGATTATTTACGTATTATCTGAAATTTTCATTAAAATTGAGCGACGAATATGTGAAACTATTAAAGGTTTCATATTTTTTCGGTGACTCATATTATGCAATATTTTTCATTTATTTCCAATATTAAGTATAATAATTTAATTATTTTTAGGGAGATTCGGGTGGACCTTTAGTGTGCAATGAAAAATTATCAGGAGTTGTGTCCTGGGGAATAGGTTGCGGAGAACCTTATTTGCCGGGTGTCTACACCGAAGTTGCATATTACTACTCATGGATAAATGAAACCATGGCAAAGTCATCTAGTACACAATTTAAAATTAATACATTACTTATGATATTTATTTTACTTTATATTATACAAAATATTGATTTAACAACACGTTTTTAGTTTTTTTTTCTATAAATTATTTAGTATATATATAAATCTTATTTTGACACTATTATATTTAATACACATAATTTAATTACATTTATTTTATATAATCATAGTTTCTACTTTATTGAATTAGAAAATGTCTAGTCAAATGTATTTAACGCAATATATGTAGTGGTTGGAGCTGAAGTAAAAATAATAGTGCATGTAACGTTTCGAAAGTAAGCATGTTAATGTTAAATTTAGTGGTGACGTTGATTTATTTAACAGCTTGTTTCACTAATTCAATAACTGTTCTTCAATTGATCGCATTTATTGAAAACATTTGTAGAAGTAGAGTAGCGAAGACAAATGAATTTTTGTTTATATCCTTCGTTTAAAATAAAGCCTTTATTATAATTAAATATTTATTATTTTATTTATTCTTTTAAATATGATAACAAGTTTCCAGTATTATTGTTGCGACACTATATAAATTATATTATAAATAAATTACAACAACCGTTCTCTGACATTTCCACCAAGTCACAAGGGTGTTTTATTTTCAGACGGTGGTCCTTGGAAAACTGCAAGATTTTAGCCGAACTGTAACCATGAACAAAAATAATCTTCGTGAAGGTATTTGTACCAAAATGGATGTCAAATTAGATATATTAATTTAATTAATGAATTAAATGAATAGCTATAATGTAGGTAAAGGTTTAGGGTAATGTAATAAAATAAATTAAGTAAATTGGAAGATATTGCCACAACTATTAGATTTTATGTAGATAAATTCGGATCAGTCGGCACCAACAATTAAACTACCAAAACAACAAACATAGAGGGCTCTCCGGAGAACACTACCTCCCCTGATGCCGCCATGGCCAAACCTGAACGACCTAAACAGCATTCGGGGGCAGCCAAACGATGGTAGAGGAGAGAGAAATGCCCAGAGGGCAGGGGCGTCTAGGCAAAACTTATCTCAGGTAGACCAAACGTTAGGGGAGGGGATGCATTCTGCACCAACGTCGGCACCAGGCTCGTCAGGAATACAGAAGCGAAACCTGTCGAGCAACAGCACACCCCCAGGATTTCACAAAAGACCGGCGAAAACCCCGAGAGGGGGAGGAAGGCCTCCGTCAAAGAGGACCTTCAGCTACGTCCTCACGGGAGTAGCACTCGGTATAATACCGAAGGGATTCCCAGAGACGAGCATAAATGCAGAGGAAGCCGAGGACATTAAAGCCTCATTAATCCAAAGCATTGATGCTACGGTAAAAGGACAAGTCTCACTGAAATTTCAGGAATGTACCCACAGAGGGGGATTTATGAGAATAGTATGCTCCGACATAACCAGGACATGGCTCGAAAGCATAGCCATGGATACGAATCTCCTGTAAATAATGTTCAAATTACTACAAATTAATATATACCACTCTATTGCGGCATCTGCTGCCCTCAGTGCTTATATCATCAAAAGAGAGAATATTGACATTGCACTTGTACAAGAGCCACGGCTTCACAAGGAAATAGTAAAAGGGTTAAACATACAAAGCAGGCAAATGATTGTGGCCGAACCTATGTGTAACCCACGTACATGTATAATAATAAACATGAACTGAATTTAATGCCATTATGAGACATATGTTACAGAGACCTAGTGGCAGCACGGTTGGAAGTAGTGGAAAAGGGAACGCGGAGGGAGTTTTTACTTGAATCCGGTTACCTTCCCTACGACCAACCAGGCCGACAAAGGATGTTCAGCGGTTGATACATCGCAGGAGCCACAATAGAATACGCACACCACATTATATGTGGACATCAATTAAAGAGTTAAGAAATCATCTTAGAGAATGACATTGAAATAGCAAATATTGAAAATGTACCCACGGTCGTAGACGCGGTGCGAAGCGAAGTAATTGACATTACACTTTTCTCTCACAAAGCAAGTAAAATAATAAAACTTTGGCATGTATCTGATTACTCTCAGATCATCGATATATACGATTCGATATCGAATCAGAAAAACATCGGAAATCCAAAACAGAAACCCGAGGAGCACTGACTGTACAAAGAGGTACTAGCCAGCCGAATTGAGGACTATCCAACTGTAGCAAAAACAACGCATGAGATGAAGTTCATGGTGCAAAGCATCACGGTGTCCATCAATATGGCGTTTAAAGCAAGCTGCCCTGAAACTACCACACCTACCTCAACCAGGGTCGTCTGGTAGAAGAAGGATATTGATAGGGCAAAGACACGTACTACAAGGTTATTTAATATTGCCAAGAGAATTCGTACTCAAATCAGTTCGTGGTTCATATGTCCAGGCTAAATCCTACAGACCGATCGTCTCGTCATCATTTATTCTAAAACTGCTAGAAAAACGGCGATCGCCCCCTTCACTAGGAGACAAAATACCGGTGACATAAAATCACTATGTATGTAAGAAGTGGAAGCCCCAATCAAAAATGAAATAAAATATTTAGGGACCATACTTATCACTAAATTGAACTTCTACTTCCACCTGGAGATCATCAGCAAAAGGGCGTTGAGATCCAGTATGACCAAATGGCTATATACGGTGGCCATAATACCTATAGTGGCATACACGGCGCTCGTTTGGAGAGAAAGGACCCAAACTAAAAGCGCAGCACAGCAGTCATGGAGCACATGTGTTTATTTATGACCTGCATACTCAGGCTGGACGCACTGGCGGCAACAAGAAAACGCAGCTAGTATGGGTACCTAAGGACCAAAGAATTATAGGACACTTGCTGACCAAACAGTGGGCAGGTATACCCTATAAAACCTAAAAGGAAATAATCCGATGCAAGCTAGCCGAGAAGCCCAAAAAGGTTTGGCATAAGGAAAAGGTAATGACATACGAGACTGTTCCTAGATGGTCCAGTACCTGACAGCATGCTGATGCTATCAAGACTGAGCAGATTAAAACTAAGACAAATCACAGGACTAGTCGCTGGGTACTGTGACTTGAATAAGCACAAACAGAGGATGGGAATCGAGAAAAGACCCCTATGCCGTGGATGTCCGGAAGAAGAAGAAACTCCCCAATACCTACTGTGTACATGCGAAGCATATAAACAACACACGGTGAAATTAGGGAAGCATGTACTTCCCGTAGAACGGCTAAAGAGCATCCCCTGGCAGAAACTCCTGGACTTCATAAATGACAAAGGAGTACATTGAGAAGCGTACAAAAGGACCACCGCTGTGCAGATGCTAAGCGACACCATCCCATGATAAATAGACCGTTGAAGATATTAACCAAATGATGAGACCATTATCAAACCGATCTGATGATAATTTAGAAACGTATCTGAAGTTTAAAATATACCATCCTTATATCTTATATAATATACCTTGCATTTTTCCCGTATTCATAAAATCAATATTTAACAAGAAAGGGGTATGAAATAACAAGATTTTCCAAACTTTTAAATATTCTATTAAACTACTAGCCATCTAATAATTATTATTTAATTTTCAACAACATAAAAGTTTTAATACTTTTTTATTACTGATCAAATCTTTAATTTACAAAAGACAAAAATTTACAAAATAGGAAAGCGTAGTAAAATAGGTGAAATTATCTTAAAAGGGTAAATTAAAATAATTATGATATAATTTACCATTTTAGAATGAACTTACTACATAGGAACGGTCGCTACCATAATTTGCATAAAATTATCTTGTCAAATAAATATAAAAAAGAAATCCTGTAAATACTTATTTGAGAAATAGTCTTCAAGTTATATTGACTACAATAATCGATGCATTTATACAATTCTAGAATTTTCTGTTAATTCTGACTAAATGGTATTATGTAAGTTTAAAATGGCAATTCTGATATTTTCAATGTAATTAATTAATACATATTAGATTCTCTCAATTCAGGACCCAATTTTTATATTACTCTACAAAAATGTAATTTTCTTTATATGTGGAAAACTAGTTTCACCCACCATATATTTAAACATCGTAACGAAAATAACATAGGTTATAGGTTATAGGTTATACGTTATAGATTATAGGTTAAGTAGGGTAGAGGTGTGTTAGCCTCTCGTGAACTGCGACCTAACAGATCTATTGTTCTACCCTTAACCAATCACTTTCCAAGCAGTCCCACGTCCACCATGAACCTAGTAACTATCTTGGGGGTGGTACTGCTCACTTCTTCGGGGGATAATCGGTCCCTGTCGAAGAGTGAAAGACGCTTGTGAGCAATCGCGACGCAAGTGCATAGTATCGCACAATCTGCAGTTTTCACTTTCCTCTTTTCCCATTTTCCACAAATGGTATCGGAAGGCACAATGCCCTGTCATGAGTCCGGTGAAAGTTCTTAGCTCGTTCCTTGTGAGTTCAAGCACCTTGTGGCTGTGATCGAGTTTCATGAGTCGTTTTGACCTAATACATTGTTCCAATGCCTACGTCTTCTGTCCTCTTCCCACTTTTGCACCACCTCTCTTCTATGCGCCATGGGGAGTCCACAAAATGGCTCTGGTCCTATAGGAGTGGCATTTGCACCTCTTTTTGCGAGTTCATCGGCCACTTCGTTGCCTTTAATATCCCCGTGCCCTGGGACCCACATGAGGCTCAACAAGTTGTTCTTCGCTAGTTGCGAGAGGCTGTCACGGTTGGAACAGTGAGCCATTGAGTCGGTACTAGCTGAAATTGTGTTTTTAGTCACTACTTTTGATCCCGGAAAGTGAGTACCTAGGAGTAGCTCTAAATTTTCCTGTTGATCCTTGGTGTGACTGCCGTCAGTTCGTTTTAAGATGCCGACTGCATTGGTATGGTCCTTTGATAGGACCTTCCGGAGTCTATTTGCTAGGATCAGATTGTCGATCTCCTCGCAGTAAGTCTTCCAGGCCTTTCGTTTAGACTCCCTCAGTTGCTTATTGAATTCAGTCAGAGCCTGTCTGTAGGCTGATCAGTTGCCTGTTTTCTTGGCGCTGTTGAAGGATTTCCGGGCGAAAGTCCTAAGTCGATCCAATTCCTTGTTCCACCAAAGAACATTTCTCGAGAAGTTTACCTTCTTTACCAGGCAGCTGTTTTCATAGGCTGCTACGATGGTATAACTTAGGTGTAATGAGGCCTATTCTAACTCCTCTGTAGTAGCGATGTTATATTGGGGGCCTTGAAGTTCGGACAGTAGACACTCGTTATATCATGTCCAGTCCGTTTTTCGTGGCACTCTGCACTCTGCTATTTCCGTACTCCCAGCTTCCATATCGAACGCAATCGTTTGATCGTCCTACATGGAATGCTCTGGGAGTACACGCCAATTTTTTATCAATTGCGCGCCGCACACTGTGGCTAAGTTCAAGTCAAGTACATCTGGCCTTATTGCGTTTATAAACATGGGTTTATTCCTCCTGCTTATGATGTCTAGATTGCTAGCGCATACATAATCAAGAAGGTACTTACCCTTTTGTCCCCAAAAAATGGCATCATACAGTCAGGCCGTAAAAGGACTGAAGGTTGGTGTTATGGCAAAGGACTACCCTGCCTGTCAGTGGAACAAATAGAGTCCACACTGGAGTATATCATGGATATAGTCCTAAAAAAGGGGAATGAAGAAGACTCTAGATTCCTTGGGATTCACAAGCGACCTGAGTGGATCGGGATCACCTGCCGCAACGAAGCTACGGTAACGTGGCTGAAGTCGCATCAGGATGAGATCGTCCCCTGGGAAGGTGCAGCCCTAAAAGTCGTTGGAGCGGAGGAAATGTCGCACAACGATATCCTATTGGGATATTTTCCGGGCAGTCAGGAGTACAGGGACGAACGTATCCTGCAACTGATTGCAGTCCTCTAACTGGAGGGTCTTAAGAAGGGTGACCGCTGGACCCACTCAAGAGGTTACCTTCTCCGTGGATGCTTTGCCCATGGAGAAGGGGCAGGAGCCTCAAGCTCCAAAGAGCCCCTGGATCAGGGTAAAAATCCGCCGTTGCAATCCGCAACTGGTTCCGAAGAGGCCAACAAGCCTCCAGGGATCAGAATGGCTCTAAGCCTGACCAAGAGTCCACCCAAGAAGCGGGCTAATGTGCGTCCAAAGGGCAGGATTATGCCCTAGGACAAACTGAAGGATGCCAGGGGGGGGGGGTCATTCCAAGGCCCAAAAATGAAGGGTAAGTGGCAGTGCCTCCAAATTAACCTGCAGCACTCTAAGGCAGCATCAAGTGCCTTAAGCAGTAGGCTGGCTACGGGGAACGTCCAAATAGGGCTAATTCAAGAGCCCTGGGTTCACGGAGGGGCGATTAAAGGATTTAAGGATTTCAGAACCCATCGTACTATCTGGTATGCTCCCATTCCACAGTTCGTCACCCAGGACCTAGTGGCAGCGGTCGTGGACGTACCAACGGGAGATGGCAAGAGGCAAATTGTATTTGCCTCAGCCTACTTTCCAGGGAACGAAGACAACCTACCACCAGAGGCAGTAAACAACCTCACGGACTGGTGCCGCAGGAATGGGAAACACCTTATCATGGGCTGCGACGCTATTGCGCACCACACAGTATGGGGCAGCTCAGATATCAACAACAGGGGTAAGTACCTTCTTGATTATGTATGCGCTAGCAATCTAGACATCTTAAACAGGGGGAATAAAGCCACGTTTATAAACGCAATAAGGCAAGAGGTACATGACTTGACCTTAGCCACAGCGAACGGCGCGCAATTGATAAAAAAATGGCGTGTACTCTCTGAGCCCTCCATGTCGGACCATCAAACGATCGCGTTCGATATGGAAGCTGGGAGTACGGAAATAGCAGAGTGCAGAGTGCCACGAAAAACTGACTGGACATTATATAACGAATGTCTATTGTCCGAACTTCAAGGCCTCCAATACAACATCGCTACCATAAAGGAATTAGAACAAGCCTCACTGCACCTAAGCGATACCATTGTAGCAGCCTATGAGAAAAGCTGCCGGTAAAGAAGGTAAACTTCTCGAGAAACGTTCCTTGGTGGAACAAGGAATTGGATCAACTCTGGACTTCCGCCCGGAAATCCTTCAACAGAGCCAAGAAAACAGGCAACTGGTCAGCCTACAGACAGGCTCTGACTGAATTCAACAAGCAACTCAGGGAGTCTAAACGAAAGGCCTGGAAGGCCTACTGCTAGGGGATCAAAAGTAGTGACTAAAAACACAATTGCGGCTAGTACCGGCTCAGTGGCTCACTGTTCCAACCGCGACAGCCGCTGTGCTATGCAGATGACATCGCCGTAATAATCAGGGGCAAGCATGAAGGCATTCTTACAATCCCAATGAAAAAAGCACTGAATAGCATCAATAACTGGTGTGTTCGGGAAGGACTAAGTATCAACCCGAATAAAACGATCATAGTTCCATTCACGCGTAGAAGGAAGCTGCACATAAAGGCTCCCTCGCTGAATGGAATAGAGATAAATCTCTCCAACGAAGTAAAGTACCTCGGTATAATTCTGGATACCAAACTGACTTGGAATCAGCATGTCGACAAAATCATGGCAAAGGCAACGATGTCGCTTTGGGCCTGTCGGCGGCTTATGGGAAAAACCTGGGGATTAAAGCCCAAAATTACGTATTGGCTGTATAGAACGGCGGTGATACCCATTGTCACCTATGCTGCTCTCGTGTGGTGGCCGAAGACCCAAAAACTAGACACGCAAAAGAAGCTGAGTAGGCTTCAACGTTTAGCATGTCTAAGCATCACAGGGGCCATGCAAACGACCCCAACCGCGGGAATGGAGGCAATCATTGGTCTCACACCGCTCCATCTAGTGGTACAAAAAGAGGGACTTGTGGCAGCCCTCCGACTACACCAGAGGAAGAAAATACTGCCGGGGGACTGTACAGGACACTTAGAAATACTGCAGCAAATCGACCCGGCCCTTCTGTCCAAACCGACGGACATTATGTCCAGGAAGCTCGAATTCGAATTGCCGTTTAAGGTGTCGATCGAGGACCCCAAAACGGCTTTGATGAGAGTCAAGGAGTTTGGACGAGGGATATCAGCCTGGTATACGGATGGTACCAAGAATACCAGAGGTACTGGAATAGGCATTTATGGGCCTAACCAAAACCACAGGAGCTTCATGGCTCTGGGCACGATGCCCACGATTTTGCAAGCGGAAACGATTGCAATTGATATGTGCGCCAGAGAATGCTTGGATAGGCACCTAAATGGCGCGCATATATACATCTGCTCAGACAGCCAAGCCGCATTAAAGGGCGTTCGAGCCTATAGTCACGGCTCACGGACTGTCTGGGAATGTCGAAGATCCCTCTCGCAACTGGCGAAGAACAACTTGTTGGCCCTCATGTGGGTCCCAGGGCACGGGGATATTAAAGGCAACGAAGTGGCCGATGAACTCGCAAAAAGAGGTGCAAATGCCACTTCTATAGGACCAGAGCCGTTTTGTGGACTCCCCATGGCGCATAGAAGAGAGGTGGTGCAAAAATGGGAAGAGGACAGAAGACGTAAGTATTGGAACAATGTACCAGGTCTACGTCAATCAAAACAACTCCTGAAACTCGATCATAGCCACAAGGTGCTTGAACTCACAAGGAACAAGCTAAGAACTTTCACCGGACTCATGACAGGGCATTGTGCCCTCCGATACCATTTGCGGAAAATGGGAAAAGAGGAAAGTGGAAACTGCAGATTGTGTGATTCGGCAGATGGAACTACCGAGCACATACTATGCACTTGTGTCGCGATTGCTCACAAGCGTCTTTCACACTTCGGCAGGGACCGATTATCCCCCGGAGAAGTGAGCATTATCACCCCCAAGATAGTTACCAGGTTCGTGGTGGACGTGGGACTGCTTGGGAAGTGATTGGTTAAGGGTAGAACAATAGATCTGTTAGGTCGCAGTTCACGAGAGACTAACACACCTCACTAAGACCCTACTTAACCTATAACCTATAACCTATATACCCTTTTGTTGATATCTGAGCTGCCCCATACTGTGTGGTGTGCATTAGCGTCGCAGCCCAAGATGAGTTGTTTCCCATTCCTGCGGCACCAGTCCGTGAGGTCCTTTACTGCTTCTGGTGGTGGGTTGTCCTCATCCCCTGGAAAGTAGGCAAATACAATTTGTCTCTTACCATCTCCCTTTGGTATGTCCACAACCGCTGCCACTAGGTCCTGTGTGACGAACTATGGAATGGGAGCATAATTAGTATCTTTCCTGAAAATCAGGGCGGCCCGTGGCCTGCCGCACCAGATAGTACGATGGGTTCTGAAGTCCTCTAATCGCCCCTCCGTGAACCCAGGGCTCTTAAATTAGCCCTATTTGGGCGTTTCCCCTAGTCAGGCTGCTGCTTAAGGCACTTGATGCTGCCTTTGAGTGCTGCAGGTTGATTTTGAGGCACTGCCACTTCATTTTTGGGCCTTAGAATGACCCCCACCTCTGGCATCCTTCAGTTTGTCCTGGGGCATAATCCTGCCCTTTGGACGCACATCAGCCTGCTTCTTGGGTAGACTCTTGGTCAGGCTTTCCCTTGGAGCCTTCCTGATCCCTGGTCGTTTGTTGGCCTCTCCGGAACCAGTTGCTAATTGCAACGGCGGATTTTTGCCCAGATCCAGGGGCTTTTTGGAGCTTGAGGCTCCTGCCCCTTCATCAGGCTTACCCTGCTTCGCCTTTGTGCGAAGCTGTACTTCGCCATAACGATACCCAACGAGGTAATTGCGTTTTTTTAACTTCTCCATGGACAGTGGTTCTGGACTGTAATCAGTTGGAGACTGCGGTCGTCCCTGTACTCCTGACTGCCGGGAAATATCCCACTAGGATATCGTTGTGCGGCATTTCCTCCGATAAAATGACTTTTAGGGCTGCACCTTCCCAGGGGACGATCTCATCCTGATGCGACTTCAGCCGGTAACGTGCTTCGTTGCGGCAGGTGATCCCGATCCACCCAGGTCGCTTCTGTATCCCAAGGAATCTGGAGTCTTCCTCATTCCCCGATGTTAGGACTAGATCCTTGATACACTCCAGTGTGGACTCTATTTGTTCCACTGACACGAGAGTAGCAGGATAGTCCATTGCCATAACCAAACTTCAATCCTTGGACAGCCTAACTGTATGATGCCATTTTTTGGTGATTTTGCTTCCCCTCTGTGACGCCACTCGGGCTTGTGCTTGTGAAGGCCTTGGTTTGCCCCTGAACCCGCTTGAGTGGTGATATGCCGCTCGTGGAGGGCTATATAGTCCCTTTCGCACGTTGGGCTGGCGTACCCTTCGGTAGGCTGTCGTCCGAACGGGTACGTTTTTCGGTCTTTTGCTTTCGCGCTGGACCGATGGGCTGTAGGGCTTTTTGAGCTGCCTCTTCCCGCGTCATGCTCTTGCTGATGAGGTATTTAAACCTCTTCTTCCCAGCTCCGCTTAGGCGTGGCTTACATGTCTGGAGGTCTTCGGACTTTTGCCCAGCCTCTTCTCCACTGCTGGCTAGGAGTAGTTCCTCGCTGTCGGTCTCAGGCGCTAAGTCCTCTCCCGTGACAAGGATTTCACACTCCATCGCCGTAGTTTTGTCCTTTGAGGGGGACGAGCCCTTATTTAATGGTTCTAGGTTCATATATGATCCCACGAGAAGCTAGGGAAATAAACGGCCACCTGCAGCATAACCCCGCATGCCACAGGAAGGCTACTTGAAACCGGAGGTCGCCTGGTATCCGGAGTTCGCATACTAAGACTAAACTTCCCCTTAGCCATGCAGCCTTCGGCATATGCTGTTCGACATTGGCTTGAGAAGTTTTTTATTATGGCTCTCCTTTCACTTGGTCCATGCAGTTAAGCCCAGACCCTCTTTCGCTCACTGCCAGCGAGACTTGACTACGTGCAGCGGTGAGTTTCAGATACAACCTGCCTGGTGGCTTTACAGCCAGTTTGCGCAGGGCATCATACCCTTTAGTACAAGCTCTAAGCCACAACACGACAGCTGAGCAGGGTGGGCATGCTGCTTAGTTAGATCCATCATCTATGTTCTTTCCAGCATGGGTATCCCTATCGGGAGCTGACGTTCCCGCTGTTGTAACACTTAGGATCATCTGGATACGCAAGCTCCCCCACCACGTCAAGATGAGCACACACGGGGGAGACGAAAATAACATAGAGGGATATAGAGCAGTTTGTATTCAATTAGACACTAAACTAACGCACTTGCTATGTTTCAAAACGTCAAAACATAAGCCGTGTGTTTTTGTACCATATGTATATATACAGGGTCCTGCAACAGTGCGTCAAGCTTTCCTAGCGCCTTTCTCGTAAGAGATAGAAAAAACTGTTTCGTATAAAAATTTATTGATTTAAAAATCTCTATGCCGTAAAATTATTTTCAAATATACAGGGTGTCCCAATTTTGCGGTATAACAAAAGCAAACATTTTTTTTAAATGGAACACCCTGTATATTATTTCATTTTCTAATTTGGATAATTATTCGATTAGATTAGAAAGAAATGCCAAACTTTGCAAATAATAATATGTCTAAACCCCATAATTATTGAGATATTTAATAGTTTTCATAAAAATAACTATTTAATTATACATACTTCTATGTACGGAGTTGATCATGCTGAGGCAAAATAACTAGCAAAATGCAAGTAAGTGTCAATGTGAGATAAACAGAAACAGATAATACGATTCATTATTTTATTCCAAAGCCGGGAAAGATAACAAAATTATTTACTACAGTAAATGTTCAAAATGTCTTCAATTTTCATTTAGGCACAAATTAATTCGCCGCTGAAAAGACCTTTCCACAATTCGTTGATGCATATTAATTGATGCTGTTGGTGGTTCCTTAAAAAACAATCTCTTTTAAGTATCCCCACAAGAAAACGTCAGGTTTTGTTAGATCCTTAGATCTAGCAGGCCATTTGGTGGATCCATTCCTACCAATCCACTGGTTGGGAAAAATCAAATGCCCTCACGTCTTACGAAAATTGTACAGGTGCTCCGTCTTGTTAAAACCATGCCCTGCTTCTTGTTAGTTAGGGTATATTAGCTAACGTTCCGGGTAATTAAATTCAGGAAGTGCAAATACATAGGCCTATTGAGATGGCCCTCGAAGAAATGTGGACCTACTACATGGTTTCCAAAAATTCCGCCCCAGACATTCAATGACCGTCGATGCTGATGATCAACTTGTCTCATAACATGCGGATTAAAAATTACCTGTTGACAGATGCGTTATTATGGGATGTCCTGAATTTCCTGTCTTCCCAGATACAAAATTCGGAACGAAATTGAAAATCAGTATTACTCAGTTTTTGATGTAGCTGAATATGGTATGCATGATATCGATTTTTCTTCAGAATGCTTTTTACTGACTTCTCGCTTATGCCAGTTCTTGCTCAGTTGCTGTTAATAGCACTGAAAGTTGGTTTTCCTCGTTTCTTATTTTTTGTAATTCACACTTCCCATTTCAATAAATCTATTGAGTAAGTTCCTAAAACATTTCTCCTCCGTTCGCCCTTTTCGAAATCCATGATGATAATTTGCTGTCTACTTATACCGCGAAACGGGGAGAATCACTTTGCAGCAAATATCAGAGATATTTACATGTCAAACTAATTGTTTAATTGACAGATGCATATTTTCAGTCATGGCTATCTATTCCAAAACAAATTCGTATTCAAGGACCGTTTGAAATATACATTCTTTTATATCTTGAAAAATATCACTTTTAGGTATAGGGTATGCTTAATATTTTTTGTAGGAAATTAGATGCAGAATAATATCAAATTTAAAAAAATATATGATTCCATTTAAAAAAAAAAGAGTTACGACATTTTGAAATTTTAGAAAATGGCGTGTCTGATTCAAAGGCAGGGATCCTCCAAAGTGAAAATTTATAACACTGGTACATAAACAGTACTTATGACCAACCATAGGAAAAAGAAAATTTCTTAAATTTTAAATAGAACATCAGAATATTTTTTTGTGAACCTCCACTTTTTACATTTTTTTTCAGAAAAACGTCAATAACTCGGAAATGCCATATCGAAATTAAAAACCAGAAAAAGGTTAAAGTTATAAAATATTATCCAAATTAGAAAATGAAAAAATATACAGGGTGTTCCATTTAAAAAAATGGTTGCTTTTGTTATACCGCAAAATTGGGACACCCTGTATATTTGAAAATAATTTTACGGCATAGAGATTTTTAAATCAATAAATTTTTATACGAAACATTTTTTTCTATCTCTTGCGAGAAAGGCGCTAGGAAAGCCTGACGCACTGTTGCAGGACCCTGTATATATATATATATGTTGTAGCTGGTTTTCGGGTTATACTCCGCGTGGTTTGTAAATTATATTCACGACGTTTCGATGGTCTCTCTGCCATCTTTTTCAAGTGTTTACTCTTGTTTGGTCAAGGTAATACTTAGTATTACTTAGTATATATATATATATATATATATATATATATATATATATACAGGGTTATTCACGCTATACGGCACGGAATATTGTAGACAAAATACGTGACTTTGAAAAAGTTTCACTTTGGGGATATATGGGGGTCTATTAGGTCTACTTTTTAAAATTACTTTCATAATATACAGGGTGTCCCAAAAACCCTAAAAGTATCAAAGTTGTGTTTTTTTAATGAAACACCCTGTATTTTATTGCATTTTTGGATCCTTCGATAAAAATAAGTGTGTGTTTTAATAAGGTTTTTATTACATAAACCTTAAGGTTTTTGAAATAATTTGAATTTTGTAAAAATGTAACCTAATTTTCATGTTTCAAATACTTAAAAAATAATTTAGTTATGCATACCAAATTTACACTAAAATGTAACAATAGATCATATTTTATTTTCCAAGTATAATAAACTTGTCATCTTATGCCGAATGTAAAAAAATTGGAACTAAACAAATGAGAACTTTAAATGGCTATAACTTCATTTATTTAAATGGAACGCTATATTTATTAATTTATCAGCAAATGCATGTTTTAATTACCTTTCGAATAGTATTTAAATCTTAAGTGTTAAGTCTTCTTGTTTTTGCAGAAAACGCCAAAATATTGTTTATTGCACCGTTTTAGTACTTTTAAGTAAAAATTTGTATGTATCTAGTTTTCTATGGTATTTAAAAACGTCAGATAATTAATTTAGTCTGTCATTTTAGTTTAAAAAGCCTGTCTTTTGCTATAGTTGTCTTGTTTTGCATTTTTGTGTTAGATCGTTAGTAATCCTTATTGTTTGAACATCGATGTTGTATTTTTTTGTAAAAAATGAAGATTTATTTAAAGGAAGGGGTTATTGGCAATATTTTTATGCTTGGAGAATGTCATCAAAATTGTTTATTGACTTGTCTAGTTTATACTTAAAGGTTTCCCGAAAGAAATCACCCTAAGCCAGCTATTTTTGAGAGACTATTAAACCAGTTTAAAGAAATTGGAAGTGTCAGTTATAAAAACCTCAGTATAAGAAAATCTGTGTAAATTTTCATTTTTTACAATGAAATACAACAACCATGTTCAAATAATAACGATTACTAACGATCTAACACAAAAACGCAAAATAAAACAACTATAATAAAAGACATCCTTTTTAAACTAAAGTAACAGACTAAATTAATTATCTGACTTTTTTAAATACGATAGAAAACTAGATACATTAAAATTTTTACTTTAAAAGAACTAAAACGGTGCAATAAACAATATTTTGGCGTTTTCTGTAAAAACGAGAAGACTTAACACTTAAGATTTAAATACCATTCGATAGGTAATATAGCGTTCCATTTAAATAAATGAAGTTATAGCCATTTAAAGTTCTCATTTGTTTAATTCCAATTTTTTTACACCCGGCATAAGAAGTCAAGTTTATTACACTTGGAAAATAAAATATGATCTATTGTTACATTTCAGTGTAAATTTGGTATGCATAACTTAATTATTTTTTAAGTATTTGAAACATGAAAATTAGGTTACATTTTTACAAAATGTAAATTATTTCAAAAACCTTAATGTTTATGTTATAAAAACCTTATTAAAACACACACTTATTTTTATCAAAGGATCCAAAAATGCAATAAAATACAGGGTGTTTCATTAAAAAAAACACAACTTTGATACTTTTAGGGTTTTTGGGACACCCTGTATATTATGAAAGTAATTTTAAAAAGTAGCCCTAATAGACCCCCATATATCCCCAAAGAGAAACTTTTTGAAAGTCACGTATTTTGGCCACAATATTCCGTGCCGTATAGAGTGAATAACCCTGTATATATATATATATATATATATATATATATACAGGGTGTCCCGTTAATGTGGGGAAATGGCTGGACCATATATTCATGGGGTCAAAATATTATGATTTAACACAACTTATCTATATCCAAAAATTTATGGTTAAGCCGGAATTTGTCTTCAAAGTTTCAAAAATATTTATTTCTTTTGTTTATAATAATTGAAAGCTTTATTCGATTTGAATAAAAATTATTATTAATAACTACCATAATATAATACATCATTTCAATTATTATGGTCATTAGTGATTGACAGGAAGTATACAAAGCAGTAGTACCACCACTTAAAAACTAAAATATGTTTTTATTGGTGCATCCAATAAAAGCTAAAAAAATATTTCTTGAAAGAACAATTAATTTTAAAACTCTTTTGTATCTTAATAATATTTGATATCTTTTACGGTTTTTGCACAAAAAAATAAAATATGAATATAGTATGCAAATTTGCACTCATTAATAACCAAATCAACTTATTCAATTGAATCAAAATTAAATAATATTAATTGATACAATAAATCAAAACAACATCTAACACTTTTTAAACAATTTTCTTCGCAAAATCCTAATACAAGCAAGAAATCTGTTTGCTGCAAATATGAATATTTATGAACTATAATAAAGTTAACAGTAAATGATTTAAAGACACTCAGTAATTATTATTTTACATAATTTACATTTTTTAAACAAAGACGGCCACGAAAAACATATAATTTCGCTTTGATGGGAAAGTAGATTTTGTTTTTACTAGATAAAAAAAATATGTTTTATTTTTTTGTGCGAAAACCGTACAAGATATAAAATTTTATTAAGAGACAAAAAAGTTTTAAAATCAAATTCTCTTTAAAGCTGTATTTTTTAGTTTTTATTGGATGCACTAATAAAAAAATATTTTAGTTTTTAAGTTGTGGTACTACTGTTTTCTACATTTCCTGTTAATCACTAATCTCCATAATAACACAAATGATGTATTACACTAAGATAGTTATTAATAATTAATTTCATTCAAATCAAATAAAGCGTTCAATTGTTATAAAGAAAAGAAATAAAAAAAATTGAATCTTTGAAGACAAATTCCGGCTTAACCGTAAATTTTTGGATATAGATAAGTTGTGTTAAATCATCATATTTTGACCCCAGGAATAATATGGTCCAGCCATTTCCCCGCATTAACGGGACACCCTGTATATAACAGCCGCCACAGTTAGAGAATCTAACTGTGACGGCTGTTACATCCTACAATATAATTACAGATGGGTTTCTATCGTGAAATATATATATATATATATATATATATATATATATATATATACAGGGTGTCCTGTTAATGTGGGGAAATGGCTGGACCATAGATTCCTGGAGTCAAAATATGACGATTTAACACAACTTATCTATATCCAAAAATTTACGGTTAAGCCGGAATTTGGCTTCAAAGTTTCAAAATTTTTTCTTTCTTTTGTTTATAACAATTGAACGCTCTATTTGATTTGAATACAATTTATTATTAAAACGTACCATAATATCATACATCATTTCAGTTATTGTGGCCATTAGTGATTGACAGGAAGTATAAAAAACAGTAGTATCACCACTTAAAAACTAAAATATTTTTTTATTGGTGCATCCAATAAAAGCTAAAAAAATATTTCTTGAAAGAACAATTAATTTTAAAACTCTTTTGACTCTTACTAGTTTTTGATATCTTGTACGGTTTTTGCACAAAAAAATAAAATATGAATATAGTATACTCATTATGCACTCATTAATAAGTAAATAAACCTACTCATTTGAATAAAAATTAAATAACATCAATTAATAAAATAAATCAAAACAACATCTAACACTTTTCAAAGAATTTTCTTTGCAAAATCCTAATATAAACAAGATATGTTTGTTCCAAATATGAATATTTATGAACTATAATAAAGTTAAAAATTAATTGTTAAAAGACACTAAATTATTATTATTATACATAATTTACATTTTTTAAACAAAGACGGCCACGAAAAACATTTATTTTCGATTCGATGAAAAACTAAATTTTGTTTTTACTAGATAAAAAATATATGTTTTATTTTTTTGTGGGAAAACCGAAAAAGATATCAAATATTATTAAGAGATGAAAAAGTTTTTAAATTAAATGGTCTTTCAAGCTGTATTTTTTTAGTTTTTATTAGATCCACCAATAAAAAAATATTTTAGTTTTTAAGTGGTGGTACTACTGTGTCTTATACTTCTTGTTAACTAATAATTGTCATAATAATTGAAATGATGTATTATATTATGGTAGTTATTAAAAATAAATTTCATTCAAATCAAATAAAGGGTTCAATTGTTATAAACAAAAGAAATAAAAAAATTTTAAACTTTGAAGCCAAATTCCGGCTTAACCGCAAATTTTTGGATATAGATAAGTTGTGTTAAATTATCATATTTTGACCCCAGGAATCTATGGTCCAGCCATTTCCCCACATTAACGGGACACCCTGTATATATATATAAATTGATTAATTAATTTTGTGCTAATGAATATAAAAAATTTAAAGGTAATATTAATTTATAAATAATCGCCCTAAATACTCCATATACGGACTAAGCTTCTATTATAGGCATTTTAATTAACGCATATTTATAAATCCATTTCTAGATCCTATTGTATTTTAAAAATCTATACCATCTTATTTTATTATAAAAACAAAAAGATTTGTTCAAGAAGTGGCCTAGTTTTATTCCACTTCAATGTTCGTTATACACTTTATCATCGAACAAATGACTATAGACTATACCCCGTATTAATTGGGTTGTTTGAGTACGTGAAAATGTTGGTATGAGTAAAAGATACAAGTTTGGCACGTTTTAACCGAGATGTCAGTATTATAGTAAGTAAAACTAAATTTTATTTAAAGATGATGTTTATAAAATACTGCTGCTCGCAATGTGATTCTTAAGAACATACCATACACCTACTATGTATTGCTACAAGATTAAATAATATTTTTGTTTCGTTTTATTTAGTCTGGCATATATGCTTATTTAATAATTACTAAACTAAGGTATATGCATATATAATTACTACTTAATCCTATTAATGTTTGTTTAATAATATGAAAGTTTGGATAGTAGACCAATAAGAGCGTTTCATTCTATTCCGAATCCAATCAGTCGGTTCTCTTTATTGTTTTTTCTACTCGCAGATTTTAATATGTCAATTATAATTTCAATAACTGTATTTATTCATTATTCATTATAACACCAATTTTCACTATAATTCAAATTTTTAACCAATAAAATCGCGAGGCGACATCATGAAAAATTAGTGTATACAACTTAAATGGCCATTAAGATGCTCGTATTCTTTACTCTCATACTCGCATCTTAATGGCGAACATTAAATGCTCGTTGTATAGTATACTGTTTTTTAATTATTATATATTATATAATTATTTTTTCTTAAATTAGAGTGCTGCTTAGTATTATTATTAATGATAAGAATAATCTTATTATAATCATGTTTTCTGCTAGGTGATTTCCCGCTCCCCATGTTACTACTTTTTGTTATATATTGTAGAATTAATGTATCGTTAATAAGAGTGCAGATTATTATTATTATTCTGTTACTATGTGTAATATGTCAACTTGTTAAAATCATAAATTGATTAAATTTTGTGAAATGTAAATTATTATTTTTAATTTTTCCATAAATGTGAAGACGAACGAATAATTCCTTCATTTATTGTAAGGTTTTCGTAGCAAGGTAAGTAATTTATTGTTAATTTTAAATTTGTAAACATTAATCATAACCTTTACCTTTAATTCCGCGGTTTTCTAACCATCTGCATGTTTTTAATAAAAGTCAACACGATCGATTCTGTGACCACTGTGGAGTTTCCTCTTGTGATTTCCTTTCGTTCCCTCTGCTTCTCCCTACATATTAAATTTCGGTTGATTTAATATAATGAATCACCTTTGCTACCGCTGCAAGGTTGTCGATTTAGGAATTATAGTCTGTTCGTTGGATCTTTCGTCGTACGTCACAAACTATCGCTTCAAAAAACGACGAAAGTTTTACAGTGCGTTCTTTTTCTAACGCATTTGGTTTACTTTATCAGACTGAATGTTTTTGCGTCGTTTCTCGAAGCGATAATGTGTGACGTACGACGAAAGATCCAACGAACAGACTATACTTGCATTGATTGTAATATTTGCTTTTATCGTGGTATACCCGCACTACAAGCATAAATGAAATTGTGTGCGACCCTTAATGTTACATTCACTCGCCCGACTTAAATGTGAATTGTTATCTCTAAAGGAGTATAAGCAAACTTCCAATATGACTACTATTCAGAATTTATTGATCAATCTACGTAATGGGTTAAAGTCAGAAATACTTTCGCCTATTGCTTCTTTATTTAGCAATTCCGGTTCATAACAGTACTATTTCTACATTCCCAAAAGAAACTATAATAGTAATAATATCTCGAACATCGAGAAGACAGTGGACTGTCTCGGATTTATCTGCCGAGAACAACCGCCGAACCTGCAGTCTTACAACCCCTGTTTCCACGCCGAGTTCATCTTGCATTAAAACCGTGAGACCCGGCTCAAACAAGAGAAGAAAAATGCCTTCTCATTCATTTATACCGGAATTTCGGATAAACGCACTTTCTTTCATGTTAACAATTGCTCTCCCGATCAGTCCGCTGAAGACGTTAACTCGCTTTTAAGAGATAGTATTGGAATATCGGCATTCATTAATTTCCCGCGCACTAGAAATAAAATGTACGCATCATTTAAAATTCGAATTAACCCTAATCTCGTGGACTGCTGCATCCAGTTAATTCGGACGATTAGACCTTCCGCAATAAACTCAGTGAATAATAACAATAATGACTACCCTTCAAATATGCCTTCTTTATTGAATTTATTAAACCAGAATGTCCGAGGTCTACGTACTAAACATGAAGAATTACGGATGTCTACAGTTTTACCTTTTGTCGGTGCCATCTACATCCCACCCGGTTCCGCCGTGGCAGCACTGTTCAGTTGAGGAAAATTTGTGCGCTTTGATGCCCGACCATCGTTTATGTATTACATAATACAATAATTTCCGGTCATGAAAATATAGTCGGCTTATTCGCTGATTTTTTCGGTTGTGTGTACAATCTCCAAGTCTTTCCCATTTTAGCTCACAAATATACCAGTGATACACATCTTAACTTACATAATGGACCAGTCAACAAAATCTCCTCTATCTTACACGAGCTATTGAATCTCAACACAAATAAAACAGGGAACATTTCATTCTACCTGGAAGACTGCTCTAATAACATCGATTTTTAAAAATGGCTCCAGAAATATTATCACAAACTACCGTCCAATTTCATTCTTTCGTACATTGCGAAACTATTTGTAACTGAATACTTATCGAGCTCTTTAGGAATTTTCCTTCATGAAAATTAACATGGTTTCCGAGCTGGGTGCTCAACGACTACTAACTTATTGGTATATATACGTGACTGATGCCCTGGAGAAAGGTAACATTGTTGATTTATACTGACTTCCCCAAGGCGTTTGACACCGTTGACCACGAAATTAATTTTAAAATTGACTCGTATGGGCATCGGTGGTGTCTTGTTAAGGTGAATCCAGTACTTTAAACATTCTGTTTCTTTTGTACGCCGATGATATCAAGATCTACTCGGTTATTAACAATGTAGTGACTCCTGGACATATACAGGATGACCTTTATAGGTTTGCCGGATGGTGTCAGCTTAACAGGATGCGACTAAATCTTGATAAGTATCATAGCAGATACTATCTGGACGGGGTACTGTTAAAACGTGTTAAAAAAGTTAAATACCCGGGTGTTATTCTGTACTGCAGCTGGAGTTTCTCAGCTCACCTTGCCAAGATAACCTCCAAAGCAAGTCAGTTGGTGGGTTTCATTAGAAGGTATACTGTGCTCTTATTTAGTGTCTTTATAAAGCCAAGGAGATATATATATATATATATATATATATATATATATATATAAGTTAAATTTCGTGGTTCACAATTGTGTTTTTTAAAAAGGTTTATTTCCGAAATTTACAATTAATTACATTACTTAAAACTTAATTATACGGAGAATAATTGATATGTGAAGCGTTACGGTACTAATATAATAATGGATCTGAATCTCATGCGGTTAATCTATTTATGTGAACTAAAACTATGAACTAAGCATATTGACATCTGGCGGGTGATGTCATCCTAACTACGCATTAATTAATAAAATATATTTCTAATTAATAAAAGTAATTATATTATAACAAAGAAATGTCTATTGTGGACGCCAGGTCACTCCTCTCCCCCTAGATCCGACACACCTGTGGAGGAGAATCATCATCTTTTACAAGGGTGGCTGCTCCTCTGCGTCTTAAGCGTCTGTAAATCAAAGTCACTACACAAATTATTATGAACGAATAAAGTATTAGTGTCCATGCACTGGGTTTTAGGGGTATCACCGAATTATTTATATCGGGTATCGGGGAATACACTGGGATGTCTTCTAATTGAAGTCTTTTCAATTGTATTGTAAAGTTATTTATATTATAGTTCTTCAGTTCTGGGGTCGAAGCACTCACGAGCACTGGGGTTCCATACGTTGTTTCCATTTGGGGCACCTTATAGTTCCGGAAGACTAGGTCGCATTTGTTGGGTTGAATGATGAAAATGCCTTCCAGGTCACGGGTCTCTTCTTGATTCGGGCAGGTGATCTTCAATTTTTCTTTTTTCTTAAAAACGGCTAGGAACTGGTTGGTATTGGGTATATTCTCTAAATGGTTCTTTTCGATTTCTAATTTTGTAAATTTGCATTTTTGGGTGGTTCCATTGACCAAAAGCTCTGTTTCGCAATCAGCCTGGTAATTTAAGAGCAAGTTATCGTTGCATTGGAATTTCTTATTAATACCCAAGCATATGTCTCTTAGAGGCCATGTTTTTGAGTTAATTTTTGATTTTAACATTACTTTTACATTAGGAATTATAGTTACATATTCGGACTTATATTTCAGCGGTATAGGGTATATTTTATACAGATCAAAAGGATGTTCATAATTAATAGAAAGGGATAGGAAGTAATAGATTTTTGATTGTTCGATTTTGCAATCGACTGATATCGCGGATTCAAAATCTAAAATGTTTTCTAATTTAAGGTCGAAAGGCAATTCCTCATTATAGTGAACAGAAATCTTTTTTAGTTCATTAAATAAATCTTGGGGCCTAATTATATCTGGACTAAGAATTTTTAATTTGCAAAATGTTAATGAGTTAATAATTTCTTCCAAAATATTTTCGATTATTGTGTAAAGTAAAACGAGTTGATTATACAGATCTTTAGTAAATAATACGTGCTGGTGGTCTATCTCCTCTTTATAAATTGCGTGTAATTGCATTATTCTGGCCTTGAGCAAGTTTTGGTTATGTGCGATATCTTTGATTGTTTCATTGAAATTTTGTATTATTTTTTCGTTTATGCTGTACCCGAATTTTATTTGGTTCTCAAAATTGTTCTGATTAGAAATTAAATGTTTCAGGATTCCATTAATTTTATCCTCGTCACGAGCGTCCATATTTCCGCTAATCGTTTTAATAATAGTTCCTAAGCCATTAATTAAACCTCTTTTCGCACGATTTTTCCCAGCGCTTAATTCTACTGTTTTAATTTTGTCTCTTATAGCATTCTGCGAATAATTTAATAGTTTCTCATAATTCCCAAATTCATTTTTAAATTTCGATATGTTACTCGTAGTTTCCCTCAAAAATTGATACTGGCAATTTAAATTTTCGAATTCTTCATAAACAGGATTCAAGTCATAGTGGTGTACGAAAATGTGTTTGGTCCTTTCTAATTTGGCTACTCCTAATTTTATAGGTAGTAGTCCCGCATTCTCCGAAATATCTCTGATTTCGAAAGAAATCACAGGAGTGATGAAGATTAGCCTAAAAGTAATAAATCGTATGAGTAATTTTGAAAGTTTTAATTTAGTACTAAATTTTGGTATATTCGGATTTAGTATAGTTCTCAAAAAATGACTTTGTTTGCTGGACTAAACTAGGATTTTGAATTATCGAAGATGATGGGCCTGGTACTTCGTCATCAATTTTTGGTGTACCAAAATAGATTTTAGAATTTTGAAAGATATAATTTATCATAGCTTTAACTGAATTATAGTCTAATTGGTCTAGGCCACAACCTAATTTGGGAATTGCTAATTTAGTGATGTTTTTGTCTAAACAGAATTGTTTTAAATTTATCAATGTATGAAACAAACATTCTAAAGTGGGTTTGCCGAAATAATTTTCTTTAGTGATCAAATAAATAATATATCTACCTTCTTCTTTAATATGACAGAGAGAATATAATTTTGCGTTCTGTTTTGATAATTCTCTAATTTTTCCAAATCTTAATTTAAATTCACGTGCTATTCCTGCACTCATTTTTAAATCTCTACTCACACAGTGAGCGAGTGAGTATTCTAGAGGGGCATTGAATAAATCATCCGAAATTTCTCTTACGTTTTCATTCTTTATTTCTTTATCATTACTTAAAATCTCAATAAATGTTTCAAAATTTGGAGTTTGTTTTAAATTAGATCTTTTGACTCTGGGACGTTTAATATTTGACAAATGAATTTTACTAGATTGATTATGATGTCTGGTTTCTATTTCTGCTGTTTTACGATTAGGATCAATAGTTTGAATGTTTTCTTTTTGATATTTATTTTTAGTTTTTGATTGTTTTTGTTTGTTTTTAATAAATACTTTTTCTGGAATTTCTGGAACTTCCTCTCGCGTTAAGTTATGTTTTTCAATAGTTCTTGTTTTATTTTTATTTATTGTTTCATTTATTTGTTCATACAACAATTTGACTTTAGTTTTATGATTTTCTACATAATTGTTTGTAATTAAGGTTTCTAAGTTGAGGTCTAAAAGAGATTCGTTATCGATGTGTCCCGAAATAATTTCAGAAGGTCTTAATTTTGTAGTCGAATGGATAGAATTATTATATGCTAGTACGGCGTATAAGGTTTTAATTTCTATTGGTTCTTTTTTAAATGTGTCTTGATTATTAAGGAGCCGTATGTGTTCAATGATCGTCGAATGTACGCGTTCTATTATTCCATTAGATTCTGGGTGTTGGGAACTAATAAAATGAATTTTGATTTTATGAATTTCCAAAAGTTCTCTAATAACAGTGTTCTTAAATTCCAAATGATTATCCGAAATAATTAATTTAGGGATTCCATGGTGACAAAAGAATTTTATTAAATTGTTCGCTACTTCAACAGCTTGGTAAGAATTTAATTTGTAAAGTTGCGTATATTTAGAAAATGAATCAATTATAGTAAGAAATTTGGAACTTTCGAGAGCAATACAATCTATGTGAATTATTTCAAATGGTTTCATAGCTGTTGGGGTGTGATTAAATTTTAATTTAAGTGGTTTGCGATCATATTTAGAAACTAAACCGACTTCACAATCATTAATATATTCTTGGATTGATTTCCTCATACTTGGCCAATAATATATCCGTTTGAGTTTTAATTCAGTTTCGTCTATGCCTCGATGATTTGTTTTTCCCTCATGATAATTTTGGATAATTTCCAATATATCGTTATTATTTTCAACATCCGTAAGCAAATTATTACATTTAGTCATTTTAAGTTCTGAATTTTTAAAATAATTTTGGAGAACGCTACTGAATTTTTCGTAAATAGGACTTTTGAAGTATAGATAATAATTTATTTTGGGAACAATATATTCTTTTACAAAACTAAAGACTTCATTCACAAAATTTCTTTTAGAAAATTGAACATATATTCGCATTTTTTTGTTATTAAATAAATTAGTAATTTTCGGTTTAGATGATGAATGTTCCACCTCTGTAATTATAATTTGGTTATCACCAACGTTGACCGGTTTATCTGATATTGGTATACCAAAAATAGGGTTTTCCGAATTTGAATGAATTGTAGCGCCATCATTTTCAATTTCATTTATACGAATGGTTTCCGGGGGTTCTGCAATAACTGATGACTGATCATTTTCAATCTCATCAAAATTTTTCAAATATTCTTCTAAATTTTGGGTTATTCTTCATTAACATTTAGTTCGATCCTAGATAGTGCGTCAGCATTTTTGTTTAAAGTACCTTTTTTATAAACAATGTCATAGTCATATTCTGACAATTTCAGCCTCCATCTAACTAATTTTGAATTTGGTTCTTTGATAGACATTAACCATTGAAGTGGTTTGTGGTCAGTGATAATTGTAAATTTACGCCCAAATAGATATGGTCTAAAATATTTGACAGCCCAAACAATAGCGAGTAGTTCTCTTTCAATAGTAGAATAACGCGTTTCAGAATCGTTTAACGTTCGACTAGCATATGCGATTGGTAAATCTGTGCCAATTTTACCCTGTGATAAAACGGCACCAAGGGCTTGAGTACTAGCATCTGTGGTCAGTATAAATGGTTTCGAAAAATCTGGATATTGGAGTAATGGCTGGTTAGTCAGGACGTTCTTGCACAAGTTAAAAGAATTTTGGTAGTCTGCATCATTAATATTAATAACAGTTCTTTTTCAAACGTTTTGTCATTGGTTTAGTCAAGTCTGCAAAATTTTTAATAAACTTTCGGTAATATCCTAACAGTCCGAGAAATCCTTTAATTTGTTTTGTCGTTTTGGGGATGGGATAATTTTGAATGGCAATAATTTTGTCTGGATTCGGTCTGACACCTTCGGGTGTAATCACATGTCCAAGATACGCTACTTCTTTACGAAGAAATTCCGATTTATCTAATTGAACCTTGAAATTAGCCTCTCTTAACCTTTTAAAAACTTCGTTTAATCTATCGATATGTTCTTGTAAGCTAGTGGAAAAAATAATTATATCGTCCATGTAGACGAGACAGTATTCGTTTTGAATTCCCCTCAAAATATTGTCCATGACGCGCTGGAAAGTAGCTGGGGCATTTTTAAGCCCAAATGGCATTCTTAAAAATTCATAGTGACCGTTTTCTGTATTAAAGGCAGTTTTTGGGACGTCGCGTTCGTCGATCTCAATTTGGTGGAAGCCTGATGCCAAATCTGTTGTAAAATATTGGCATTTCCCTAATTTATCTAACAAGTCATTTATATTGGGAAGGGGGTATCGGTCACCTACAGTTTTATCGTTTAATTTCCTATAATCAAATACAACGCGCCATTTTCGTTGACCTGAAGCATCTAATTTTTTGGGAACGATCCATATAGGAGAGGACCATGGACTAAAGGATGGCCTAATAATGTTTTGTTCCAACATTTCATTAATTTGCTTGCTTACCTCGGCTTTGTGCACTTCGGGGTAGCGATACGTTTTAGTATAGACCGGAATCTCATCGGTCGTAATTATCCTGTGTTTAATATTATTAGTTAACGTTAAATGATTCCCTTTTACATGAAAAATATCGGCATACTTATTTATTAATTTTTTAATAACAGCTTTTTCTTCATCATTCATATGATCAGTTCTAATACTTGAGAAATCGAATTTAAATTTATTTGTATTCATCATATTCAAATTATTATTTGTCCTAAAATCTTTCTTACTTAAATTACTATTTTCATTATAATTCTGTTCGTGGGGTACCACATCATATCCGCTGATGGGGGTAACCACGACAGGTCTTTTTAATGTAACTTCCCTATCTATGTCAGTTTTATTAACTACAGTACAAAGAGCTCTATTTTTTAACTATAGTGACGCATTCAGGCACTAAGAAATTCGTAACGTCAGTTCTAGGAATTACGGCCTCACCGTTTTCAATATTTAAAACTTCTACTTCTATTACCTGTTGACTCTGAGCGGGCACTAATATTCGCTTAGTGACAGGCGGAGCAACAGGAATACTATAATTATTAACATTAAGATTATTATTACTAATTCTAACACTATTATTTTTATCATTATTTTCATTGGATATGCCTTGGTCATTCCGAAATTTAAATGGTATTTCTACGTTAGAGGTTACTACTGATTTCCTTTTAAAATCTAAGCAAACGTTAATTTTTGTCATGTTATCTACGCCTAACAGGATATCAAAGGAAGAATGAAAATCGAATATATAGCATTTTATTTTTGCAGCAAAGTTACTTTTAAATAATTTTTGTAGGTTAATAATAACGCTGTGTGTTCCGCGGGACGTGCCATGAGCACTTGTTACTTCGAAAGGATCATCCTTAAATAAATTTTTGTTTAATTTTTTTGCTAGGCGAGAACTAATGAATGATCGCGTACTACCGGAATCTAATAAAACTTTTAATTTTGTTTCGGGGTCTACAATGAAAGGTAAATTACTAAAGTTATTATTAATGCTTAAAAATTCAATAGGTGGTTTGCCAAGGCGACTTATTCTAAAAAATTATCTTCATTTTTCCCGTTCTGGTCAATGACGCTGTTACTTCGTGTACTAATATTTGTAGAGCACGTTGGCTCATCTAAATTACGCAATTCTTGTTTATTTGTGTAAATCGTCGAGGTTGACATGGGTATAGGATTTGGTAAACGCGGGGGAATCTGTCCAGGCGGCTGATTATAGTTTGCATAAAATGGATTAAAATTCCGATTAAAATTTTGACTGTAATTATTATAATTTTGTGGTCTGTTAAAGTTGTGATTTGGTGGGTTTTGAGGTCTCCCAAATACTTGACTGTTAGTAAGGAATCGTGGTTGTTGTTGTTGTTTAAATTGAAAACTATTAGGCCGGTTCATAAAGTTATTTTGCGGTCTAGGGTACTGATTGAAACGATTATTATTATTATTAAAATTGTTGTTGCCAAAATTTAAATTACGCGGTCTAGTTTGATTATTAAATTTATTATAATTTGGGTTGTTAAATTTATTATTATTTTGATTAAAATTTGATACATTCGGCGTATCGAGCGTACTCTAAAAATTATTTTCCTCTATAAGATAGTTCATTGCCTGCTCTAGTGTGTCAGGGTCACGTAATCTGATAATACTTTGTATGTTGCCGCGAATTCCGCGTAAGAACGTCTTTAATGCTAACTCATCATAGCTACGTTGATGAATGCGCTTTGTCGCGTCCGGCATTTCCACTGCCGATAAGGAGTTAATTTTAGAAGATAGTCTACTTCGCAAAATTTGTATACGTTCCCCGAAATCTAAATATTTTTCATTCTTAAAAGGTCTCAAATTAATTAAATCCTGAACTAAACAATCGTAATTTCGCAGATCGCCAAACCTTTGCCTTAAATGGTTTCTAATTTCAGGCCATGTGTTTAATTCTATACGCGAACCTATAGCGACCAATGCTTTGTCTTTAAGTTTACTTATTACCGCGTTTATTAAATATGTATTCACCAACTCGTTATTTAAAGGTCTAAATTGATCTAGTACGGCATCGCATCTTGAAATAAATATTTCTGTGAGTTCGTTACTCCCGTCGAAATAAGGAATCGTTTCGACATTTAATTTTAACAATGGATAATTAATATTTTCCATTTTTAAATTTTCGGTAATTACTAAATTATCTAATTTATTGATTAGGTCGTCGAGTACAAAATTTACTGGAGAATGGACGCGGTTTAGGGAATTGAGAATTTGTGGTGAAATTGGGTCCGAAATGTATCACTTGCGTACATAAAATTTTACACGCGAACAAAAATATGGAAAAACCTCTAAAAAACAATGCTTACCACTCAATAACGAAGATCACGCTGTCCATGCCCTGATATGCCCTCAGTGGTCCTGGATCTGGTGATGGGGTGTTCCTCGTTCTGCTGCCCTCGGGGTGTTAGTCCCTCGATGTTCGGAGGACCCTCTGGTGCTGCTTCGACGTGGAACTTGTTCGATGCCAATTTAACCGTAAAGACGGACGGTGCACTATTTTGATATTCCCTCAAAAGTTGTGCCCTTATGACATCCTACCGACTGCGCCAGTTAAATTTCGTGGTTCACAATTGTGTTTTTTAAAAAGGTTTATTTCCGAAATTTACAATTAATTACATTACTTAAAACTTAATTATACGGAGAATAATTGATATGTGAAGCGTTACGGTACTAATATAATAATGGATCTGAATCTCATGCGGTTAATCTATTTATGTGAACTAAAACTATGAACTAAGCATATTGACATCTGGCGGGTGATGTCATCCTAACTACGCATTAATTAATAAAATATATTTCTAATTAATAAAAGTAATTATATTATAACAAAGAAATGTCTATTGTGGACGCCAGGTCACTTATATATATATATATAGGAACCGTGTGTCCCGTTTGAAGACGCATCATAGGGAATTCCCATGTAAAATTTTCAATTGCAGTTTGTATCTCTATTATTGAAGGAAAATTATCAGAATAAAATTATAATGATTACTTTATCTACTGAAGGTATTTTGGAGGTTTTATTTTTGTTTCATTTTCATTTTTAGTCAAAATATACCTTAAAATGTGTCAGCAAATTTTTGATAATAAGATCCTCAAAATAGTAGTTGCTGTGAAAAGTCAGTGCGTGTCATCTAAATTGTATAACCCACAAATAAATAATTAAATTCAAAATGAGTGTTTACAACACAGAAGGAAAAGTTCAGTGCTTTGAAAAGTCAGTGTATAACATCTAAAATTACAGATGGCGAGTTCAAAGGCACAAATTCATTATTCTTGTTGAAACAAGTTATCTTAAAGGTAAAATTACCCGAAACAGAATAAAACTCTTTTTAGTATTTCTCAATTATTTTGTACAAAATTTCAAAACCGCATTCTGTTAAATTATAATTATTATACTATCCAAAATTTAGAAAGAATGCTTATGTAAAGAATAAACATAAAGTGAAACCGATAAATACTTTAATTAGCTTTCAATAAAAATAAAACTAACCACGCTATTTTTAAAAGCCGATACATTAAGTTTTTGTGGATATTCACTTCTTGATGTTACAATTCGAAGAACATTTTGATACCATTGACGATTATTTTGTTCGTTATTTTCAGACACTAAATAGCAAGTACATTCATGTGTAAAACACACACTATTTGGAAATCTCTTATTCTCGTTACACATTTCCATAATAATTTAACAAAATTTAGATCTTGAATCAGGATCCACTGCTCAGTTCTTTATGGTTTTGGCTTTTATAGTGTCGGTAACTATAAGCTTACACTTTAGATGTACTGTTATGCTTGCAACAGATGTGTTACAGTTTCTTCAGATTTCCTCCCTTTATTCCTAATAATTGTTGATTGACACGGCACTGCAGAGGTTTCAAAATTTATACTAAATAAATCGCAAATGTCCGCCAAAACTCAATTTGATGATCTGAACTTTTTCTTTTGTGTAGTAAGCACTTATTTTGAATTAAAATATTTGTTTGTGGCTTAATCAATTTAGATGACAAACACTGACATTTCATAGCAACTACTATTTTGAGGATTTTATTATCGAATATTTCTACAGACTTTTTAAGCTATATTTCGATTAAAACTAAAGATTAAACAAAAATAAAACCTCCAAAATAATCTTAGTAGATAAAGGAATCATTCTAATTTTATTTTGATAATTTTCTTTCAATAATAGAGATACAAACTGCAATTGAAAATTTTACATGGGAATTCCCTATGATGCGTCTTCAAACGGGACACACGGTATATATATATCGTTACACAATGTTCCGCTAATCCTGTATTTGTCGATCGATTCATAAGAGCGGAACATTGTGTAACGACAGGCCACCACATGGGCGAGATAATCCCAATTCACATTTGCCGAAAAGGACATAAGCTTCATCTACTAGAGGGCTTAGAGATTAAACGGGCCATCAACAGTGGGGATTTTCTCCTTAACAACCAGCACGAACTATAGACCAATTCATGAGTAAGGGCGGTTTACGAACTAAGTTCGGAACATTCAAATAATATTGGTATCCTTTTCTACTACCTGATAACCGAGCGGATATTCCCAAGACGTACGATTTCGTCGGCCGTATCTAGAAAAGACACACGCGGCCTGCGTAGCTCGGTCTTAGACCGAGCGGTAGAAGGAGAAAGAAATAGTTTACGGTGTCTCCTACTTATCGGTTATTTCATAGGCGCGCGCGATTTAGTCAAGCATTGCAATTACGCAGGGTAATTGAAAGAACATATATTTTTAATGAATTTATTTGATACGTTTTAGCAAATGTGGAAATGGATATAAATACAAAAATACTTATTCTAATACAATAATATAAATGAATTATGAAATAACTAATATGAAAACATAACAAATTTGTGACATTCATTTTATTTAGCCGCGCACGCCTATGGTGGAAAATTGCAACGGACACTACTTGATTCGGACGGACATGTCACCCCGACCGCCATCTCTCCTGAATAGCTCTATAATCAATACGGACAACATCATTACCGCCGGAATTTCCGTATAATTAGCCATAATCCTTCACCTATATATAACGCCACACTTTCATTTTAAATTTAGTTTTAACTTTAAGAATGATCCGTAAGGACCGAAACACGTGTCAGTTACCTGATAATAAACAAATGGAACATAACAAGTGTATTACTTCTCCCAATATGAAAATTTGGTCCCATCAAGAATGTAGCAAAACAAGTATCGAATGTATTGTTATTTTTCTAATATTATGTATGTACTATGGTATTTGCCGTCAATGTTGATTGTTGTTTGTTTCCCAATCCTCATTCGTCTATTTATCATATTTATGACTATACATTTTCTAATGTTTTGATATTGCATTCCTCTACAGTTTTCAACTTCTTTTCGTCTCATTTTTCTAATGTATCTTTGTATGTTCTTGGCAATTCTTTAATATTTTTTTAATTTCTTACATATTATATAAAAAACTAAATAACATTTCATTTGTAATAAAATAGGTAAATACTACGATGCAAATAGTAGTTCACACATAAAATGTAAGAATACATTCCATCATCTAAATGAGATGAAAATAAATAAATATTTAAAATCATAAGTATAAAATGTCAAGAGCTTTTGCTGCAATAGTTATATTTATAAGAAATTAAAATTGGAATAGATTATGATATTCCTTAAATGGCCCTTATAAATATTAATTATATGCAAATATCTCTTATCGGTAATCCACTTATCAGCTATGTATATAAGGAGAACACTCTTCGTCACAGTTTTAGTCACGATGGATACGGTAAATAGAATATTACTCATTTCTGCAGGTTAGTCACAAATTTATTATGTAAAAAGCAAATAAATCATTTAAAATACGATGATTTTATTAAATAATGAACTCCGTTTTATAATGAATTTTTAATTTACAGCCCTAGCAGGCCATTGGATGCCATTTACAAATGCTGGAATTGTTGACGAACATCTAGTAAAGAATATATCTACGCACCCGTATATGGTGATGTATTCCAATTAACCTTAATAATTTATTTTGAAATTTTCATTATCTACGTGTTTTTAATGTTAATTTGTTAGCTCATACGTAGCCAATGCAAATATTATTTTAACATACATTTCTACATTGTTCTAAATAATTTTATTTTTTCAGGCTATAATAAAATTTAACAACACATTAAATTGCAGCGGTGTAATAATCAACTCAAATCATATCCTGACAGCTGCACACTGCGTTAATGTATCAGGTTGGTGTTCAATTTATTTCTTGCCTTTTTATTTGCTCATAATTAACTTTATTTTATTTAAAAATTAACTACAATTCGGCTGGAAATTATATTTAAATTGCAATACAAGAAAACAGTGAGGCCAAAAATCTAGATCATGACATAAAGTTTCCTTTATAATATAGAGACACTACTACAATTATTTCATTATTTATCTCCCTAATGAAGTCACGGTGTGGTGAAACAATTATTGGAGACAAAACAAAGCAAAACTTTTTAAACAATCGTGTTTTATTGAATTAAGTACATAATGGAGTTCCGCTCATTATCATTTAATAATTATTATCACTTATAGGATCTTGTGCAATTTTTCTTATAGTTGTGATTTATCTAAGATTTTATTCCTTCATTAACTTCACCCTGGGGAAATAAAATAATAAAAGCAAGCATTTGTATGCAAAATCTTCGTATTTATCAATAATTTATCACCCCAAGAAATTACGACAGTTAATTCCTTATTTATTATCCCAGCTTTTTAATTATTTATTTAACTAAATCGATGTGTGTGTCGATTTTGGTTTAATCGAGTTATTTTTTAAAATTCTCCTTTTCATGATTTTTATTAAAAATATTGCTATTTTGTGCGAACGACATTTTTATTAACTCAGCAACTTTTATAAAGTATATTTCAATTTACAATAACTAAATCTACATTTTAAAACTAATAAAATTGGAACAATAATTACGTGAGCGAATAACTGCCTAATCTGAATAGCTCGCAAGCCACGTCTCACGGTATATTTTATAATATGCCAACGAGTGTAAAGTTATCTCTAGACTAGACTAATATGTAAAGAAATTGTAAGGCTAAAAATCTTAAACAAGTCTTCAAGTAAGGCCGCCCAGAGTGAACATTTATCAATTTAAAATGAAATCCAGATTTGATATTAAAAGTCGTATTTATCGTTATTTGATATAAACAAATTCATGTCCCATTGCTTATTATATATAAATTCGTCGATGCTGTGTTTTATTAATCTTTATGCATATTTTTACTTTCCCTATATGAATTATAGGGGAAGTATTGTGATCGTGATTTTTTTGAATTTTTTTTTTGCGAAAATATTCGTTTTGAGGTCCCCTGACCCCATTACACTAATTGCTGGAAAAAAAAAATGTGTCTGTGTGTGTGTCTGTCTGTCTGTCGGTGGGCGCTGTATCTCAAAAACAAATAATCTGATTGAGATTAAACTTAAGGTTTTATCATTAAAAACTTGAAATGAAAAGCTTTTGGTAAACATTCATAGACCGGAAGTAAATGTTTACTCGAGCCTTTTTTTTGTTTTTTGGTGATATTTTTCTAAATATGAAACATTTTAAAAAGCGTTTTAAACAAAAGTTAAAGAGAATAAAAAACTGAATGAAAAAAAAATGAAAACTCTGACATTTTTTGCCAATTGCTAATTAACTGTTTGAGTAGAATAAATTATTAAGAATAGCCTTTTTGCCTAAATCTCATAGTTTTCGAGAAAAATATAGGGAAAATACTATGATGGCCACATCACCATTTTTTACTTATCAAATAAATATTCTTTGATAAAAGGATTAGCAATTACAGTGATTGAAGAACGCATTTTCATCATTTCAGTGACAATATAATAATAATATAATTATTGTAATAATAATTAATTTATTTGATGCAATCGCCTTTTTATGTAATAATAGATTATATATATTTAAAACAAATTACACGAAAAATACGCCCAGAAAGAAAGAAAATAGTATTAAAGTAAAATATATTATATAAAAAATGCACTCTTATAATCTAAACGTGTATTTTTGCATGATATACGAATATTAGTTCTAATAAATAAGGAGTATCGATAAATCCATTAATAGTTTTATGCAATAAACAAAGGTCAGCATTGGTCCTCCGATCCTGTAACGATTTTAAATTGAGCTGATTCATTATAGATGCATATTCTCCAGGCATGTTTCCAGATTTAAATTTCATACACATCAGAAATTTATTCTGCACACGTTCAAGAAACTTCATATTGGTTGAAGTATATGGTGTCCAAATCGGAGCATATTCAAGGTGGGATCTGACCAATATCCAGTAAAGAGTTTTAAGGCAATCATTAATTAAATTTTTGTCATCTGCATTTTTAAAACTATTAGGTATTTGATTATTAAATAAAACTTTTGAATAAAATAAAATCCCCATATTTTATGTTATCGTTAGAATTAATATTGTAGATATAATTATGAATGTTTTTACACAAAGATAACGACATTGAGGAACATTTTGATGTGTTTAAGAATGAACGATTATTGTTACACCAGTCATTCAGACGGGCTAGATCATTTTAATTGCGTGTTACTTTATATAACTTTAAATAATCGCTAAAAGCAAAAAAATTACAATTAATAATAACCTCCCAAAGTCGTTAATAAAAAATATACATAAAATCGGCCCACAATGGGACCCCTGAGGTACATCGAATGAGACTTCAATTGTTTTAGTAATTAAATTTTTAACTTTTAGAAATTGAGTACAGTTATTTAGATAAGAAGAAAACCAACGTACCATATTTGAAGAAAACCCTATTAAACATAACTTATTTAATAATAAAGTAATATCAATTCAACAAAAGCTTTATGTATATGGTATCTACTTGACAAACAGTGGTACGATCGTTTACAAGTCCATGCTGCTTGCTGGATATAATATGTTTCTTCTCCAAACAAATTGTATGGATATTAATTTATCGAATATTTTGGGTATGCATGATTGTATACAAACGCCTCTATAAATCTGTGCAAGGTTTCTTGAGCCAGATTTAAAAATTTAAATAGTAAAACTAGTCTTCCATATTGATGGAACTTTATTAAAAATATGATAAATTAGCCAATAAAGCGAATAAATACTATTTTATAAAACATGATATTTTATCAGAACCGTAAGAATGGGTTGGCTTAAGATTATTTGATTACTAAAACCTGATATAGAATTAGTTTTGGAAGAATTAGAG
Source organism: Ontholestes murinus (assembly GCA_963969525.1). Classification (NCBI taxonomy): domain Eukaryota; kingdom Metazoa; phylum Arthropoda; class Insecta; order Coleoptera; family Staphylinidae; genus Ontholestes; species Ontholestes murinus. The sequence continues at coordinate 46,336,415 of OZ018388.1, read as the reverse complement.
TTAGGTAAAGTTTACTGCACTATTCTCTATAAAGAAAATGCACAATAATTTTTGTAAGAGCAGTTTTGTTGAATGAGCCCTTTTCTCTCTGAGGATCCTTGAGATCAACTCCTTAGTGAGTGTAGTAAGTATTACAATAAAAATATTTAAAAGGAACAAAATTTTCAATTTTAAAAGCATCATAAAACTTATTTACTATTGCATCAGTGTCATTAAATGTTTCAATGAAATGATGATGTTATATCCTTTTTCACAGCAATTGGGACTCCATCACCACAAATTATTGAATGATTTGTAAATGAGACACAATAACTTTGATTTACCGCTATATTTTAAACAATTACAGTGACTATAGTTTCGACTATAAGCTAGTCATTATCAAACTAAATGTAGAAATACTGTCGAATGAACTAGTTAAGCTATACAGTAGAAGTCTAGAGTAAAGAAAATAATAACAGAAGAATGCCGATGTTCGTTTTTTGGGTTTCGTCAAGGGTATATCAATTTAAATGACACTATTGTATCGTTTCTTCACACTTTGTTTCTATGCTTAGATATACAGTGTGGAAAATGAAATAAATTAATTATTTTGGTTATTATACATATTTATAGAAAATCCCGTCAAATTTAAATTATAAATTGACATTATTCAACATAAAAATGTCATCCCTACCTAAATGTGATTAATAAACTGAATCATCTTCTTAAGTCAATGAAAAGTTTCAACTTGTAATGATATGTTGCTTTATTTTTATCACTTACATATAATGTTTATGTTTGGCTTTTACGTATTTGGCTGTCTCAAATCTAAAATATCTTTGTTTAATTCTCCGTTTGACAGCTTACCATGATACTTTTTCCTCATCTAAATCAAGATTATAGCCATAAAATTACTTTTTGCAATTACTATTATCTCATCTTTGATAAAAATTTCCTCTGTATATTAAAGTTGTAAATAAGTAAGATTTTCAAAATGTGTGTTTATTTTCACTACAATTGTTTCGCAAATTTATTGCTTCTTCAGGTGAATGAAAGTTTATTGTAAACATCTCAACGCCTTATCTATCAACCAACAAAAATTTCCTCTTAAAAAACCATCATTTCAGGTCAGGGTTTTAACTGATTACAATACCTATTAACTAATATTAAGATACATGTCTTATAGTTAGAACGTATATACACTTCTAGTATATTAGTGCCTAGTTCTGTGTAATTTACAAAATATTATGTAATTACTCTTGTAATTCATAAAGTTAGCGCTAAAATTATAACAAATTAATATATTTTTCTAAAAATAGGTGTGGTTGATTTAAAAAAACTAGAAGTCCTTGTTGGTGGTTTGAATTCGACGGCAAACACTACGAAATCATTCAAGGTCCATGAGTTGTTCGTTCATACAAATTTCTCCGGTAAAACTTATGATAACGACATAGCGATTTTAAAGGTAATTATGTAAATATTTATAACTAGCATTATTCATAACTTAGAAAGAATTTTTAGATGTATGGGAATTTGACGTCTGTCAATGGAACGAAATCGATATCTTTGTGGAATAATACTGCAGAACACACGACCGATTGTACCTTGGTTGGATGGAGCTCCTGGAAAAATAATAATGTAATAGCTTTCGTATACATTTAGAGTAAAAGTTATTAAATTATATTTACAGGCTACATACAACGAGACATTATTCAGCAGCAAGGAAACTATACTAAATGAAGATGTATGCAGGCGAGAATACATCAATTTATATACGCCTAAGAAGTATTGTGCTCAAGATGAATTTTCTATATGTTTGGTAAGATTAAAAAAATATTTTAAGTGCTCCGACAAACGCACCATAGGAATTTCAATGTATTTTTATAAATGTGCAATTATTTTCTCCCCATGACATTTTAGCAAAAAAAGACAAGAAAGCAATTTTGTAGATATTAAAAAGATACGTTTAAATCATGGTACATCACAATTATTTTAAAACGAGATATTTAAAATTATAAAAATATAATTTCGGTCTAGTTTTCATAATTTAAAATGCATAGCCATGGAATGTCAATGTAAGGCGTGAATTTTATTATCGGCTATGTTATTGCTAAGCAGTTGATAGAGATTTATTTGAACATTTATTATAGTTTTTTTGTTAATTTAAAGGTAATTAAATGAGGTTTGTGTTAATTATATTATTTATATTATTAAATTTCTTCTAGATTGATGCTGTAATACCATTCCAATACATTCAATGACTATGCATTTTAAATTATAAAAATTATTATTTTATAATTTTAAATAACACGCTTTAAAATAATTGTGGTGTCAATGAATAGGTGATTTAAATTTATTTTCTCAATGTCTACAAAATTTCTCTCTTGTGTTTTTTTGCTAAAATCACCTGGGGATGAAATAATTGCACATTTATAAAAATACATTAATTTTCCTATGGTGCATTTGTCGATATATATACAGTGCGCGTCTAAAGTATGGAACAAATTCAGTAAAAGCAAAACAAAAACTGTTTCGGTAAAATCCTCGAACAGGTTTGAGGAAAAATCTATTTTCGTATGTCATTTGTTTGTGAGTAATGACGTAATCAACTTTTTTTCAAAGTAACCCCCATTTTTTAAATTCATTTTGAGAGACCCTTTCATTGTCGAATTGACAGTATAAAAATGTTGCCACTTAAAAAAAAATGAGCACCTAAATGACAATTTAATGTTTAGTACAAACAGTAAATATAGTTTTCATTAATAATAAACAAACATTTCTTTAATAATAATAAAAATAAGTTAATTAATAATTAAAAAAGTGGTGTAAGATCTGAGATCTTGCAGGCCATTTTATCAAACCAAAGTTTTTTATCTGAAATGTCAGGTTCATTGTCATTTGGTAAAATTGCTACAAGGACTGTAACTAGGTAATTTTGTAAAAACTCCAAAAATCTTCCATTTTTAAGAGTTTCTTCGAAGAAAAGAGGCCCTATTATTCTGTTTGCGACCATCCCCGTCTACACATTTAATTGGTGTGGATGTTGAGTATGGGCTTCAATCATCCATTGTGGATTCGTCTGACTGCAATACCTATGGTACAATTTTGACGGTTGACTGTGCCGTTTAGGCAAAACGTAACTTTTAAGTATAAAAAAGTATTTGCTGGTGTAAATTTGGATTTGTTTGACAAAGATTCATCATCGTTTCAGAGAATTGCAGTCGCCGGTCGGATTCGTTGAGTTCTTGCACGAGCTGAATTTTGTAGGAACGATATTTTATTTCCTCGTGATACGTAGCACTGTCTGACTAACTTTGTTTTCTGAGGCAACTCGTCTATTTTCTTCCATAGTTTAAAAATGTCAATTGTTTATTACATTAATTAATCAAGTACTTTCGGCACTATCCACACTGGGGAAGACCAAGAGTTTGTAGATAGCTAAACTATATTTTGTTTTAACACATAGTTTATTTGACATTTTACTTCTTTTTTATGGATTTGTGGTTTTAGTAAATGTTGGCTTTGAATTTTAAGTATCGATTTCGTGCTTTATTTTGTTTGTAAACAATAATTGGTCTTCTTCTAAAAAATGTTTTTAAATGTTAAACAGATGTTTTTGGGCTTCAATTTCTGGAATCGGTTATAATTGTAAATTGTAAATTTATTTTATTTTGTATGTAGATGATTTCCTATAACATTGTAAATTACTTTTATTTATTTTATAAATATTTTTATTTTCTTATTAAGGATTATTAATTTGGTGTTTAATATTAATATTTTGTTTGAGATGTCAAATTTACTTTTTTAAGTCAATGCCTACGAGGCCACCAAATGCAAATTTAAAATTGATTAAATCATATTTATGAAATTCATTTTCTGACGATTTCATTAAAGCTGAATGTGTTTTGTGTTTATACTCATTTATACCGTAATTCATCTTTTCTAATTAAAATAACTGGAAAACCTTTCTCCTTATCTATTGAAATAATTTTGTCTAGTTCTCTAGCTGTAGTTGATTCTGATATACCAATATGAAGATTCTATGTGTCATAGAATTAATTTAGCAAACTTATGAGACAGAGGATGGTTTGAATTGTATTATTTCCAAATATTGATAAGTTAAACTAAATTACACTTGGTTAGTTTTCAATTTTTTTCTATTTACTTGACTAGTTTTGCTTCTTAAAGCATTTTCAAGAGTGAGTTACAAAGGAAACTGACAAGTTTATATATAATCAGGTAGTTTAATTTAACATGCTTCGCCAAGTAATAAATGAGAAAATCATTCAAGAAACTGATAAGTTAACATTTTTACATTTTTGCAATTAATGCTCTAGGATTAATCTCTTAGAGATGATATAAACCTTTTCTAAAATCAACGCATCTTAATCCGCTCTGAACCGCAATCAGATTAATGAAAATTTTACGACTCACTATAAATTGTTAATACCATGTATTTTTTATATGTTTCAAAAATTGAAAATATATTGTAATCTTCGTTTGTGTTTATTGTACTATAGATAGTGATATAAAACGTTAAAATTATTTTTATTTTATACCACATAGTAAAGGTCACCACTATCATTTTCTTTCTGTATTGTAATTGCCAAAAAAATTATATTATTTAAACCTATTAATTACTAAAACATATTTATTATAACTAAATAACCAAAATATTTTTTACAAGTTATTTTTCTATATATAATAATGAATTAAATTATGTTTTCATTTTGTTAAATACTTTTTCAGCGAGGGGGACCATTGATTTGTAAGAATGTTGTTTGGGGTATAGCATCACAACCAAATCCATGTACAAGTGGGATGAACATTACCCTGTTCACAAAGTTATCTACATATGCATTGTGGATCAATGCAACCCTATCAAAATCGGGAGTAAGCTCAACCTTGCCATCTATATATTTAATTGGAATTAGTTATATAACATATTATATATTTTCTAAATGAGATGACATGCATTATTGGACTAATTACGAACATTGTAATGTAATAACATTTTGTAATTGGCACTATGCATTAAATTAAAAAACTAAATATCCATTAAATATTACCTATAAATAAATAAGAGCTATACCAATTGCTTTAATAGTTTTAGGAATTCATAATTGTAATAATTTTAATAATCTATAGAAACACTATTTTTCGCTAATAAATTACAATATTGTATTTTAAAGTTTATTACCCAAGTTAAAATAATAAATCAGTAGAAATGGTTTCCACGGTATCATTCTCTTTAGGAGCAAAGAATTCTCAACTATTGACGAATAAGCATATTCCTTTTGGTTTGACAGAACTCTACCTACATGGACTACCTTCAACCAGGATGATTTCTATCTGAAAAGTATCACAAACCTCTTGCTGGTATCCTTGCGGTTGTAGCGCAATTTTTAAAAATTATAACTATTTGATTGATTTCAATTTATTAGGAACATATTCACTCGCGACCCAACTGCCTAGCTGTGCACACATGTTTTTCAAACTAGCGTTTTATTAACGAGTTAACAGTTAATTATAAAGGTGTACCCCGCTACAGCAGCAGCGAAAGCAAAGAAAAATAGTAAACGTAAGAGAGGTCGGCCTAAGATAAGCGACAGAGAGCAGGAGAATAAAAAACGCCCATCCTCGCCTGCTTATGACTCCGACAGTAACTCAGTCATGGACACCTCTTCTCTTACGGCAAGTAACACCGCACTAACATAGTCTGTCCGTTGGATCTTCCGTGTACGTCACAAAATATCGCTTCGAGAAACGACACAAAAACATTCAGTCTGATAAAGTAAACCAAATGCGTTAGAAAAAGAACGCACTGTAAAACTTTCGTCGTTTTTTGAAGCGATAGTTTGTGACGTAGGACGGAAAATCCAACGGATGGACTATATGATATCAACTCTTTTAACATCCACACAACACATATAAACAACACAACAATACAACAATACATATAACTTTAACACAAGCACCGAATACGCCCGACTACACATGGTCCAACTATGGATTACTAATATAAACGACAAAGAGGCCATAATAATTAAAACTAAAGTGGGATTTATGTAAAATCTAACCGCAACAGAGCCACGTGCGAGAACAACTTAAAGATTTTAAAGAAAAAAACATCGTCCGTTCCTTCGCTGTGGTAACTGCTGCGCCTTGTGAGCGCAATCCTGCTGCGCCGTTGTATGCGTGCGTCATCAGATCGCTCGAGCCCGAAATTAAAGACGCATCACATTTAAATTCTACCGGAATTGAACGCAGATTCTGCCGTAGAATCATTTCGAAGGCAAGCGGATTGAAAACCAGAATGCTTAGAATAATCACGGCATCACACCCTACTCCAACATCAATTCAAGTATATATGTAAGGTTTACCCTGTCGAAGAAAGCATGGCACCGCAACCCTTTTCTGCCCCCTGCAGCAAATGCTCCAAATTCGACCACACAACAGCGGTTGTAAAAATAAAAATCTTTACGACAATCGCCCTCTGCAACCCATAGAAGGAATTCCAAATGTTAAAATTCACTGTACGAACAAAAAATCATCCGACATAGACGACAACAACATCAAAAAATCTCGCATTCAGAAACCATTCACCCTTCGTGATGATATTCACGACACATACATTGCAGAAGTAAATAAGCCTACTAACACCGACAGACATGCACTACTTAAAAAACTCCGTGATCGTTTCATCAACTCTAATAAAGTAGTCACTCACGCATCATTTGTTTGTTTGTGGTCATGTTCGATCAAACTGCCCGCAACATTATCCCCACTGCCCCCATAGAAGGCGTTCACACAAGCTACTCAGTAATTAATGTTCAATAATCTTAACCTTATATAATCCAACATAAACTCGGTAGCTAACAAATTCTATATCCTTTATAATTACCTTTCATATAATCAATAAACGATGCTTGTCGAAATTAAATCCCAACGTCCTTTCTCCTATCATAACTGGCCATTTTTGCAAATACCAGCGAGCGTTCACAATTATAATGTCAGAGGGGGTTCAATAGCAGCAGCTCACCCTTCTATTAAAATCGGAAAAGCCAATTCCCCAAGAATAAACAACCCACTAAATGTCTCCACGTTACCTTATGATTTCCCTCTTTCCAAATTAATTTATTCCTTGTATATATATACATCCCCATGCTCCAATTGATGATTCCATTTTTTATAAGCATCCCTATATAAAAAATTCCATCATTTTAGGTGATTTTAATTTGAACAAATCCAAATCGCGTCATATGTCTTCTTTCCTTTCCAATTCAAATTTCTCCCGTATTCCCACTTAACCACATTCATCATAAACGACCTACAAGCCACCACCACTCTGTACACAAAATATCCGTAACCTTATCCACTCCGTTAACCTAGTTCCTTATCTGCGTTAAGATCACCATTCGCGATTCGTTTCCAAATAAAAATCCCTTTATATCCTCCTCAACAAATCCCTAATTTATTTTACAACTTTGAAAAATACAACATTGAGAAATTCCAACAAGAAATATCAGAAAACATTACTGCCAATCCTATTATTAACGCCAACTCGATTACCCAATTCAATGAAATCCTCTCTTCTTCCATTATTCAAAATACACATCAAATATCCAGACAAATTTATAAATATCCCCTCCCAAAATACATCCTACGACTCATTAAATTTAAAAGACAATTGTAGAGAGACATACAACTAACGGACATAATTGAACTTAGACAAAAAGTTAATAAACATAACAAATACATTAAAAGACTCGTAACTGAATACTTGTAACAAAATCAATGATTCAAATGGATCTGGTCTGAGATTCATAAACTCAGAAAATACAAAAAGACAGATAACCTACAGAGCATTTTCGACCCGTTAACTAAAGAGACCATCACCGACTTGGACGTAATGGCACAAACGTTTGCCTTATGATTTATACAATGACACAAGACCCAAACTATGACAGCTTACCTTTACATAGAATAAATTACTGGTACGTTAAATATTTCGAAAAAAATAATTGTTCAGAACCGACGGACATTTTTACACACGACGAATACTTTGAGATTTTAAAGAAAGGGAAAAACAGCGACAGGACATGGCCATATTCACAGACACATCTTCAAATTTCTTTCATTCAATATACACCACTACATCCTGAATAAAATTAACTTCCTATACAAAAAACAATATTTCCCAGAAGTGTGGAAAATTATTATTTGAATCCTCAAACGAAACCAACCCTCTTCCTTAATAACCAGCTATCGCCCCAACTAACCCCTCCCTGTTAGTGGAAAATTGTATGAATTACTTCTTAAAAACAAAATCCTTTCTTTAATTTCTAACCACAGCCCCAATTTGGTTTCTTTCCCCGTCGATCAACTTCTCTCTCTCCAACATTCAGACTGTCCACCTTGAAGGCAAAGCCTCTGCAGCTTTATTTCTGGATGTCCAGAAAGCCTTTGACTCTGTATGACACCAAGGCTTATTGTACAAATGCCACCTCCTAAACTCTCCTCCTCCTTTCCTTTATAATAGATCCCTAAAAGTTAAAATCTACACCTCTTTCTCTTCTTCTTTTACCCCCGAACAAGGACCTCCCCAAGGCTCTCCTCTTTTACCTCTATTATACAATATTTTTAGCTTCGACATATATAAACCTGATCCTCTCTACTTCAATCCATCCAAAAATCTCTTGCAATTTGACGATACTGCCCTAATTGCCCATGCTTCCACGTTACCAAAAGCCCTTTAATTCCTCCAAGAGCTTATTGACTCGATTCAGCATTGGTTTGCATAATGCCGCATTAAAATTAATCTCCATAAATCACAGCTCCTTATTCCATACCACCGCACCAATAATTCGCCTTACAATGTCTCAATTTCCAAAACCATTATCCCCCCCTCAGTTTCCGTTAAGTACTTAGGCATAACCATAGATCCCAAAATCAATTTTAAAAAACACACTGCTATAATTAAATAAAAATAATGGGATTACTACTAAAACTGCAGTAAAAATATATAAAATGATTTGTCGCCCATTACTTGACTATGGTTGTGTCCTCTATCCCAATAACACCAATCCAACCTCCCGTAATATTCAAGTTAGCGAGCGAGCATCCCTTAGTACTCTAACAAAACTCCGTCATCCTCTCAATCCTTTACATAATCCTTCTAATCGGCTCCTTTATGATACTACCTTAGTTATTCTCATCCAAGAACGCCTTCGATTCCTATAAGAAAAATTCCCCAAAAATCCTTTCAACTTTCACATATTATCTCTATACTGTATTCCTAGAAACCCAAATTTAATCCCTAAATTTAAAAACCCTCATTTTACCATTTTTGATTTCATTTCATCATTTCATGCATCTACTCATTCAAGATTGACGCCATATGACTGGACAAATCAAGGCAGAAAGACCTCTGGTCGATAGCGTTTTGACAGATACTATTACCTCATCAATTATTTATTATTTAAATGTTAAATTTTATTGTACACATTTGTCAATAAATATGTATATACTACTAGGAACATATTGATTTATCATATTTAATTTGATAATTTTTAAAATATTAGATAATATTAAATTAGAACACTTTTTAAAAGAAGTAGTCGACGACCACCACCATTATTTTTTGGTGGGAACACGTGACAGCGGTAGAACCTGGAGCAATGTCGCTTCCATCGCTTGTATATTGTTGTATTTATTTTTATAACATATGTTTCGATCAGCGACGATCATTTTTCAACATAACTTATAACAAACAAATAAGCATTAATAAGTAATAATATATTTCTATTTAAGGATAAAAAAATTGCTACAGGATTACTTTATTTGTCAAAACAAGTCTATGAAATTTAATTTAAAACCCCATTTATCAATCCTCTCATCTTCTTTTTGTCCGTATCTCTGACTACTATGTTGATAAGCAGGGTAACATATCAGATAGTTCGCATAATTCAGTATTAATTCAAATATTATAAAAAATATGTTTTAACAAACCGGTTTAGCAACTGGCGGTGTCATTTATGTTATCTAAAATTTGAATTAAGTACAAAAACCAAGGGCAAGGAAAAAAGAAAGTATGCTACATTACCCATTTTCAAAAAGAATTCCAGAACTAATTCAGAGATAGGAGGTTACAATTATTGAATGTCTGATTTCGAAAACTAAATCATAAAGAAATTGTTCATGATACTACCGATCTAAATTATATATTTATCATATAATAATCAAAAGATGTATTACCGTGAGATCCTAGTAGTATAAGGTAGTACGATCTCAATAATGATAATCAGATGATTACTTTACGAAAATTACTTAGCAACACCTTTAAGATATCACATACCAAGTTTCCTTAACAACGTATGAACCAATGTAATGCATACTACCTACCTTTTCTATCTACTGCCAATTCTGACAACGATATATTGTAAACCATAGAATTAAAAATTAAAACTCTAAGCCAACAAACTATAACTATACAATAAAAATATACTTTTTTCTACTACCCTTTATAAAAAGACAATTTTCGTCACCGAATACTCCAGCGAAAATTTGAGTTCCGTCACTAGTGAGAGAAAATCCCATAACGCTAACTTTCGTCACTAGGGACGAAAGTTACTTACAAATTTTCACCTCCGTCTAGTTGCTTGCTGTCACTATATCGTGTCATTATTAAACGTCAGTTTTTGAATTTGTACTGTTCGTAACTTCATCATATCATGATTTCTGATTCAGTAAGTGATTTAGATCTTCCCAATACTGTACCAGAAATAGTAAATCAAGCTGAGAAAACCTATGTGTTTATTATCAGAAAAATCGAAAACGAGGTATGAAGAAATATATGCAAAGTTCATGGAATTTAAGGCAGATAATCGCGTAAATTCATATTCACTGTGCTGTTTGCATATCTTGCAAAGTTGTCGGTAAGTAATTTAAATATGATCTGTAGTTTTGTAATTTTTAATTCAAAATAAAGTATTTGTTTATATAATAAAAGTTTGTTAGTATCATAGGTAAGGTAATAGAAACAGTATAGTGTTTAACTCGTCGAAAGCATTTTTTTAAACTCGCTTAAAAAATGTTACTTTCGTCACTCGTTGAACAATATACTATATTCCATTTGGCTTTTCCACACTGTATATTAATTAACAAATTATAAAAATAATACATGAAACTAATTTTTAAAATAAAGAATGTAGGACACAAAATACGTTTTAACAATATACGATACTCAATAATAGTATATTTATTGTCAAATTTATACAGGGTGTCCCGTTAATGCGGGGAAATGGCTGGACCATAGATTCCTGGGGTCAAAATATGATGATTTAACGCAACTTATCTATATCCAAAAATTTACGGTTAAGCCGGAATTTGTCTTCAAAGTTTCAAATTTTTTTATTTCTTTTGTTTATAAAAATAAAACGCTTTATTCGATTTGAATGAAATTTATTATTAATAACTATTATAATATGATACACTATTTGTGTTATTGTGGCCATTAGTGATTGACAGGAAGTATGAAAAACAGTAGTACCACCAATTAAAAACTAAAATATTTTTTTATTGGTGCATCCAATAAAATGCAAAAAAAATCTACTTGAAAGGGCATTAGATTTAAAAACTTTTTTGACTCTTACTAGTTTTTAATATCTTCTACGGTTTTTGCACAAAAAAATAAAATATGAATATAGTATACTCAATATGCACTCATTAATAAGTAAATAAACTTACTGAGTTGAATAAAAATGAAATAATATCAATTAATAAAATAAATCAAAACAAAATCTAACACTTTTCAAACAATTTTCTTTGCAAAATCCTAATACAAACAAGATATCTGTTTGTTCCAAATATGAATATTTATGAACTATAATAAAGTTAAAAATTAATTGTTAAAAGACACTAAGTAATTATTATTATACATAATTTACATTTTTTAAACAAAGCCGGCTACGAAAAACATTTATTTTCGATTCGATGAAGAACTAGATTTTGTTTTTACTAGATAAAAAATAATTATTTTATTTTTTTGTGGGAAAACCGCAAAAGATATCAAATATTATTAAAAGATGAAAAATTTTCTAAATGAAATGTTCTTTCAAGTAGTATTTTTTTAGTTTTTATTAGATCCACCAATAAAAAAATATTTTAGTTTTTAAGTGGTGGTACTACTGTTTCTTATACTTCGTGTTAACCAATAATAGTCATAATAACAGAAATGATGTATTATATTATGGTAGTTATTAAAAATAAATTTCATTCAAATAAAATAAAGCGTTCAATTGTTATAAACAAAAGAAATAAAAAATTTTAAAACTTTGAAGCCAAATTCCGGCTTAACCGTAAATTTTTGGATATAGATAAGTTGCGTTATATCGTCATATTTTGATCTCAGGAATCTATGGTTAAGCCATTTCCCCGCATTAACGGGACACCCTGTACTTACATATTTATATTTATATAATAAATGAGGTGTTAGTTTGTTTTGCCAAAAGGCTATCACTAGAGGCCTTTCTGCTTAGTTTTGTCCAGTCATAAGGCATCAGTCATTAATGCCTACATAGATGAAATGAAATAAAATCAAATATTGTAGAATTTTTTTTTTTTTCAATTTAAACCTCATACTTGATTTACTAATAAGACAGTTCGAGTATAGGGATAATATGTAGAAGTTGAAAAATTTTTGGAGAATTTGCAAAGAAGTATTGAATTCGTTCTTGTATGGGCATAACTAAGGTAGAATTCTAGAACAGTTATAAATATTATGTAAAGGATTAAGAGGAGTTTTGTTTGTATACGAAGGGATGCTCGCTCGCTAACTTCAATATTGCTGGAGGTTGGATTACTAGGATTGGGATAGAGGGCACTACCCCAGTCAAGTAATGGGCGGCAAATCATTTTATATATTTTTACTGCTGTTCTGGTAGAACTACCATTATTTTTATATGCAAAGCTTCTGAAGTATTTTGCTCTGGAAGTAATTTTAGTTTTGATTATAGCAGAGTGTTTTTAAAGTGATTGTTTTAATCTATTTAACGGAAAGTGAGAGATAGAGAGAGATGATAGTATGAGCAATTAAGACTTTGTGAGGTGAATTATTGGTGCAATGATATGGAATTAGGAACTGTGCGTTTAAGGAAGTTAATAAGCTTTTGAAGAAATTAAAGGGCTTTTGACAATTTTGGAGGCATGCTAATAAGGGCAATATCATCTGCAAATTGCAGGAGATATAAAGTAAAGAGGATCAGGATTATAGGCAACAATGCTAAAAAGTTATATAATAGAGATCAAAGAAGAAAGCCTTGGGGGAATTCTTGCTCGGGAGCAACACAGCACTCAATTATTATGTCTTATCGCAATACATATCTAAACCATTACCTTCACAAATTGAATCACCTTTAAATTATATTTAACACAAAATATTATGAATTAATACGCATGATGATCCCAATTTATGATGCTATACTATTATGACAACTTTTTTCATTAAAAATAATGAATGTACATTTATTTAAAAAAAACTACAATTTAATTACTACTAATTATATCTTTTAAGATATTAATGATCGAAGGGGCCCGTATGCTAAAACTTAGGTAATCATTTTCGAACATATGCATAAGTTTCTCTGACTGTAAAATAGTGCGAAATCAGCTTTTATCCAACAATGGTGATTGATCTTAAAATTAATCTGAAGGTACAGCACCGATTTTATCACTATTGAACTTATTTTAAATATGTGCCATTTATTAAACACAAGGGCAAAAAAATGGTATTAATACAACTCACAAACTTGTACTTTTAACATTTTTTCGTGTCTAACAATTTATGTTCGCATGATGTTTAATTTCCATTCTTCTCGCTATTGGTACAGTATTTTAAAATTCTCATTGAAAGAATGTTCTACGTCCAGAAAGTGATGTTCTTTGAAGAAAGTTCCATATATTTAACCCTTATATGTCTTGTGGCAGTCTGTCTATTACTACATATTTGGAAATCCATCTTTTGTTTTTTTTTATTATAATGCCTAAATGATCATTGGTTCTGAATTATCCATTTATATTTTTGTTTATTTAATATATTTACATATTTTTATTATACTGGTCCATGAATGTGTTATTTTTTGTCATTTATTAATGGGTAAACTGAATTCAAAATTTGTCATTTTTTATTTAAAATAATATTAATAACTTTTTAATGCTTAAAACTATATTGCATATAACCAAAGACAATTCATATTAAATAAATTTTTAGCCAATATTAAAACGTCATGGCCAAGACGAAGCTAAAATCCTAAAATTGATCATTACTTAACGGAACGTGCCAAGGATTGGTTTAGTAAGGGGCAAACAAGGTTTTAAACTAAATGGTATTTCAAATAATATTTTCTTAGTTTTTTATACTTCTTGTCAACCAATAATGTTCATAATAACTGAAATAATAAATAATAATAATAATAAACTTTATTTAGCACTGTTGCTATATAAAATATAGTTATAAAATTCATAACAAATATATATATATATATATATATATATATATATATATATATATATGAAATGACTTATGTTATTAACTTATAATATATCACTTAATCTTAAAATGTTGTGTTATATTATGAAAATCATTGGTAATAAATTTCATTTAAATCGAATAAAACATTCAATTGTTATTAACAAAAGAAATAATCTTTTTTGAAACTTTGGAGACCAATTACGGCTTAACCGTAATTTTGCAGAGCTTACGATAAAACTTCACCAACGTGAAAAATAATAAGTGGGTTACAATTTAAAAAATCACATTACACCAACAAGCACATGTAAAAATAATGTCAATAAATTATTATATATATAGAACACATCTAGTTTACAATCCCCAATCGCCAACAGCGTTATATAACAATTATAGTTATTAACTTTTATTAAATGTTTTCTACAGTTAGGAGAAAAACAAAAGTATTCTATAATTCCCTTGAGAATTATGTTGATCAGCCCTAATTTTGCTGTTATGATTATGTTATTGACCCGAGTATTTTATTTGTAAGTGTTATTTTTAAAATATGTAAAAACAATATTATTAGTCTTTTGTGCAGAATATAATGATTTATTCATTATTTTTAAAATGATTACTATTCTATTATTATTCATTTCCGTCACTGTACTGATATTTCTATATCACAATTTTTAATTACGTTTATTCCTGATATAAATGCAACTTGTAAATTTTCCATAAGTAAAGACGCATCGACAACAATTATACAAGAAGAATAAATTATTATCTAATCTCCGCTCCGTTTCTCAAAAATGAGATTACTCGGTATTTATCTAGTCTGGGGATTAAGAAGCTTCACTTAAAATCCTGGCGATTTTTGAATAATTACATATCAAACAAGTCGTGTCCTCTATCTCTATTTACATAGAAATAATATCTATTGTATCACGTACGCTGCACTAAATGCCAGAAATTAGGACTTCAAAATTACTTCGGTTTTCGCGATGAGCGTACATGAGACGGAAGACAGTGCATTTGAACAAGTTATCGGTGCTGTGGGAAACGATGGACCTTTCCAAAAACGATTCAATTATTTATTTAATTTCGTTCTAGTGATATTTGCGTCGATGCCATATTTAAATGTGGTTATCGCGTTATCTGTACCTGATCATTGGTGCAATGTGCCTGGCAGGGAGTTTACGAATTTTTCTATCGAAGAATGGAAGGATATGCATATTCCGAAGTAAGTTCCTAGGAAAAATTTTAATTCGGATAAATTGATTTGTATTAATCATTAGGGAAAATGATACCAGAGGAAAACTTAGCCACAGTAAATGCCGAATGTACAATGAAACGGATGCAAATAAATCTATAGTAGGTAAGTGGTACTCTATCTTAGTAGTATTAATTAAGGTAGGGTTCACACTAAGTGTTACGTGTTTATTTTTTTATTTAGTTGCATTAAAATATCACTAATATTGATAATTAATATTTATGTATAAATTAACAGTTTTAAATTTGGTTGAAGGCCAGATATCTGAGGAGTGGTACATCAAATATTTAGATAGTACTGCACGAGGAAAGTCACGACCTAAATATATTTTTCTTTGATATTAGCTGCGATACAGTTTTTTTTACAAATTCTTGATACGAGGAAAATTCTTGCTAGTACTATTAGATTCCGGTACTAGGAATATTATATGACCTAACGTTATACCAAAAACCACAAAATTATTGATCATCGAGATAAAAATTAGGCTCTACACTATAAATTCAAATATGTGATAGAAATATAAAAGATTAAAAGATTAATTTATCCTTGAAATGAGGGTCTATAATACAAAAGGCTTTCAGTTGAGCCTCAAAAATACAACATTAAAAATTAATGTCAAGTAGTAGATGGACACTAAATATGTATAAAACCCTGATAGCTTTACCAGGAGATTTTGATTATTTGTTCTAATTGCCATCAACGATAGAATGTGACTAAATAGAATAGTTAACTACTACTAAACGACATTTGTCGTATTAAGAAGACCTGGTTGCTATACCTATATAATATAAATGTGATGGTTAGATTATTCGTATCCATGACCAAGTATTAGTAGAAGCTACAGATGTCATTGTGCTACTAAATTGTAGAATAAATACCGTGGTATACATGATTCATTGGCGTGCAGTGGAATTTTAAAGTAGGGAAGCAATCAATGAAAGTGTATTCTGAATAAGTGAAGTAAGGAATTTTATTTCGTTCATTATAATATTATAATATAATGTCTAAAATTTGGTGTTTTGGGATAGGTTCATGACAAAATCTATTTCTATCGATAGTATACACAAATTTGAAAGCCTTTCTTCTTCTGTAGAATTTCTCACAAGGTCTAGGCACTTCACAATATGCTTAATCGAGTCCACTTTCTTTTAGAAATTGTAACATTCCTAGGAGATTTTTTGTAGCTGCTTCAAGAGTTGTATATAAAACCCAAAGTTATATATCAAAATAAAAATATTATAATTAATTTCTAAGGAATGTAAGGGTTATTCAGGCGAAAGCGAATCTCTGTACTTATTAAAATTTCACAATTTCACAAATTTTAAATCACTAAAATTTTTAAATCTGTCTCGTATTTGTTGAACCATATTACCAAATATTTCCACAAAAATCCGCAAATACAAAGTTGTAAGATCGCCAACTTTGTCAATTTGAAGACGTTTATGTGGAGATTTCGAATTTTCAGTCTTCGTTCTATTCTAGACCAACTCAAACTTGTCTTGATGTCGAAGGACATTTTGTTCAAAATCATCAATTTTTGTAATACAAAACCAATATCATTTGATTTTGTTTGTAAAATATCGTATAAAACGTCAATATATGGAAAAATGTCGTAATAGTTATTTACATTGCAAGACCGTTATACGGAAATTTACAGGCGAGCACAGAATAACTTTCTGTGCTCTACTTTATCTGTGCGAGCCTGTAAATTTTAGATAACGGTCGAGCATTGTAAAATGTTTTATGAGCATTTGCATAGCCAATATTTAATAAAATCCATTAAAATAGTGTTAACAATAATGAAAAAGTTGGCTTTATCGATTGACAAACAAATGTCAATTTTATTTAAATCGTCAGATTAAAAGGTTAATATAGCAGAAAATCGTTTCAAATAAGATACGTTGTCATGGTATTCATGTCAACAGCCCGTAAATTTTTTCTTTACAGTTCAAATGCCCATAAAACAAGTTACGTAAAAAATTAAAATTTAAATCATTCTTTAATAACTTTAAATAACCTCTTGCACCGTTTGTAGTCTTGGGATCCCAGTCGCTTTTGTTATTTAATATATTTTCAAATAGTAATATTAAAGATTCTCGATAATCATAAACTGTACCAATCATTATAATTTCAGCGTGTTGAACATACCTTTGAAAATCTTTTTTTACCATTTCATTTTAACGCGTACGTTTGAAATAAATGAAGTCAATCCACCCAAGGTTAAAAAAATATCTTGCATTCTTTAATTCAGCGAATGAGCAAAACAGTGTACAAAAATGGCGGTATTATAAGTTTCTTTTAATTTGGCTTGGACTTCACCTAAGTGTCCTGCCATTACAGCTGCTCCATCGTAGCTTTGAGCTACTAATTTCGTACCACTAAGGTTATTTTGTATAATACTTCATACAATTTTATACATCTCTTCAGCCATTCTACCTGCCATGATATCCAAAAATCCGTAAGACCTCTCTTGAACAGTTGCATCTTTTTTCACATATCGCACAACCACAGAAAGCTGACATAAGTTAGTAATGTCTGTAATTTCGTCTAAGATAATGGAACTAAATGAGACATCTTTAATTTCATTTTTAATTGTTTCCAATATAGGGTCCGCCAATAAGGGTGCGTGAACTTTAAAATTGAATAAAACAAGTTGTGTTTGCTTGTTCACATACCCGTTCATCCAGAAATGAGTCTCGTCGCTGAAGATGATTTTTCGGCCAAAATGGGGGTCTGCTTCCAACTGCTCCAGAGCCCAGTCAGCGAACGCCCGACGCTGTCTGTGGTCGTTTATCTTGAGCTCCTGGGTCAATTGGATTTTGTACGGGTGCAGACCCAAATCCAGATGTAAAATTCTGCGAGTTGATGTCTCCGAAAGGCCAAGTTCCTGTGCACGACAAAAAATGGACTGCCTCGGGTTCTCGCGCACACTCTCACGGACAGCAGCGATATTTTCGTTCGATCGGGCGTTTCGTCGACGTGTCAGTGTTGGCTGGTTGTTTACTGAACCAGTCGACTCGAATTTGCCCACCAATCGACGGATAGTCCACTCTACAGGCCGATCATCGCGACCGTAAAATGGGCGAAGTGCGCGGAACGTTGCTCGAACTGATGACCCATTTTCGTAAAACAATTTAATAATTTTCACGTGCTGCTCGACACTCAAACTTGTCATGGTGATTTGGGGTTATATACTGAACAAATGACAGCAACTTTGACGGCTCTACCTCGAACAACATGGCCGCACCCTTCCGGCAAACTTCGCGCGTCCCTATTGGCGGACCCTTTATTACTCAACCTGAATAGTTTATTAAGTGAATTCGATTAGAGATTTCGCGAAATACTGTGGAGGGCTGATCCAGATGGTGGTTTAATATTTCACCATATTTTGCCAAAAGATGAAGTAAAGCCATGTAATTTCCTCGGTTTGAGGAGTCATGACCTTCATCGTGCCCTCTAAAACTGACTTAACTAATTCATTATGTTGTCTATGACTTAAACTGAGTTGAGAATCAAAACTATGTTCAATACGTGTTTTAGCGACCTTAATTTTTTATCACTATTCTTAAAGAGTATATCAAGTTACACATGTGTGCCGAATTTCTAATTTTTATATTTATATTATGGAATGGCTAATACTCTTTACACTCAAATATGCGTCGAATGCGATGCTACCCTTGTTGCTTGTTTTTATAACTAAACGCCAACATAATAAACGTTAGTTAGACAAAAAATGATAAACCAGCACTTTTTCGCATCCCACTTTTAAAATACATAAAAATTGAATTAAGTTGACTTAAATTTATTCATTCTTCAAATTAGATGTTTGTTAAATATCTTGTAAATGACAGCAAATAAAAATTTGAAATCTGGCACACATGTGTAACTTGATATACTCTTTAAGAATAGTGATAAAAAATTAGGATTCATATTTGGGACACGCTGTATAAAATTGTATTACACTAAAAAGAGAGCAATTAAACTAATCGACCTATCCGAACATATTTTCAAAACATTTTTTACTGAATTTATTCTAAGTTAGGGAATTGCCCTGTATGTAATGCTATAACAAGCGAAACTAGTCCAATAAATATAAACATATCAGTGAAACAAACAAAGTGTTTATTAATTCTCTACCGATTATTTCATAATGTTTCACCAAGAGATAAGTAAGACAATTATTAAAAAAAAAAGTAATGATGTCAATTAACTAATAACCCCAACTAATTTTATTGCATTATTTTTAGCTAACAATTCTCGGCGAGAAATAAATCGACGCTGCCAGCTACAAACGTTTTAGTCGTAAGATCATGAACCATTTCCAAGAGAAGTGTCTGTTGCCAGTTGACTCTATTTCATCAAAAATGGTCCCCTATAATTAGCTCCCATTTTACTAAACGGTGGCCTCTGATGATCGCCAATTTATTTTCTCTGGTCGTGTTTTATTCTGAAATCGGTCCATACTTTGTCCGAATTTTCGTTATTGTTACCTGAGATCATACATGTAAATGTACTATCAACATAATGACAAAGGCAACTAAACTAGTATCCCACTTTAGTTGTTGTTTGCACACACGTTCTGTGTGATTAGCTTAATTATAATAAACCCTAATAAACCCGAACGATATCTCGAATAAACTTAAGTGCTTAATTATTCATGTAGATTAAAAATTAATTATTTATAGAAATTTATATCGTTATGTGCATTCTATTGTACTACCAACTTTTTTATTTGATGCTAAATTTAATATATGCTATTTTTCAAATTATTTAAATCCCTGATATTTGGATGCACAATTGTAAGAGTTTTCCCTATTAATATATCGCGTAATTATCGAGCTGCTTCCTCAGTGAATGCAAAATATAATAATGAAAAATCTTTGAGTTTCTTGGGAAGGTAAACTATCTGGTTTATCTTTCGATTACTCTTTTAGGTGTCGAACCACCAACTACGAAGCCTAGCATGTCCCGTAAGTATTATTTAATTAATTACTTTGTATTGACAGATCACCTGACTCGTCACAACATTTGCTGAACCTTACGATCTAACTCGTGATCTATAATTTCTATAATTTGGCTAAACATCTTTTCTATCATCTGTAATTACGTACTTGTAAGTGGATTATCTAATTAATATGCCAAACAAGTTGTTCTGTAATGTAGAACTGGTTAAGATCAAATCATTTTATAATACTGGATTGGTAAGGCTTTCATTTGTCGAAACTCCATATCACTTAATAATAATACTGTGTCATTATTTTATTAAGCATTTTATAATAATTTAGTGTTTAATTTAAAATGCATAGCCATGAAATGTCAATAAATGTCAATGTAAGATGTGCATTTTTAATATCTACAAAATTTCCCTCTTGTGTTTTTTTTTGCTAAAATGACCTGGGGAGAAAATTATTGCACAATTATAAAAATACATTGAATTTCCTATGGTGCGTTTGCCGACGAACCACCCGCTATATCCTGAATCAAACATATGATTTTTATCCTGAAAATCCCTGAGGAACGGTATCCACTTGTAAAAAAATCTAATGAGTGTTATGTAATTGTTATTTTTCACTGACAATAGTTTGTAGTTCTAAATCAATTTTACTTGTACCAATTATTAAAAAAGATTTAAGATGCTCATCGGTTAACTATTTCATTTTGGAAAATGTTTTCTAACACACGTAAGTAATAGCAAAATCAGAAAACAGCCCAGAGCTAATTTATGTAAATTATCAAATTGTGTCAGAGAAAGGCTCTTATAAAACTCCAACAAAGATGGATTTATAAAATATATGTTCTTGCACTGTGAATCAATAATTTACTATGATTTAAATGTCAGTATCAAAAAGATTTTGAAAAATCTTAATTTCATTTGCAATGACACCAAAGTCTAAGAAACGAGTATCAAAATTTATCTTCAAAGCACTCAAAACTTCGACTGCAAACTGAAACTATTCTCAGTAGTGCGGCTGAATATTTCACATGTTTTAAAATGTGTGAAAATATTTTTTACGTAATTGTGATTGTGAAACAATATTATTTTCTGCCGGAATGATTCGATTTTAGTATATGGATCAGGGAGAAGCTGGTTTTCTTTTCAAAAGCCAGAGTACGGCAGTATGATATAGTAAATCTTGTTCTCCCATATCTTCAATAAACTCGCGGAATTATCGGTGTGATATAACTGGTTTTAAACTTCAGACATATCGAAACATTTTCCGCACAAGGACTGTTGATGAATACTACAATGTAAGACTAATGGTTTTTAACCACCATTATTTTCTACTGCCTTTGACACAAGTGCAGCCACTCCTCTATTTTTACCACACATGTTTTTGCCTCCATCAGTTGTAATAGATTTCAAGTTTTTCCATCGTAGGTTACTTTTATTAATGTCAGCTCCCTTAAAAATATCTTCCCCAGTAGTTGTGCCGTAATAATATCAATATCAAGAAGTTTTTTATACACTTCATAGCTTTTATTTACTCCTCCAATAAAAATCAACACCTGGACCGTATCTGACACATCAGTGATCTCATACAAGGCGAGAGAAAACTACTCAAGATGTTTTTTTTTATCAGACAGTTGAGACGATATATTTTCTGAAATGTCTTGTACCCTCCGTGCCATGGTGTTTGCTAACAAACTGAAAGTTTTAAATAAATTTACCTTTTCGGAGCACATTTTTTCGGATACTGCAATTACGCATTCTTTAATAATTTTTTGATCGGTGAATGGTTTTTCACGTTTTGCGATTTCAAGAGTCACTCGAAAACTGGCGAGAGTTGCAGCCTCTTGTTCAGTATTGACTTTCGTAAACAAAGATTGCGGCAATTTCAATCCGCGCTTCAAAGCTTCAAATTTTTCTATCCGCAGACTTCCTATATATTTTGAGTAATTTTGAAAATGTTTCGTTTCATAACGACATATAATGTTATATTCTTTGAGAACGGCTATGGTTTCATTACAAATCAATCATAGCACCTTATTACTGGACTCAAACACGAAATATTGAAAGTTCCATTGATATTTAAATTTTATGCATTCACGGTCTATTTTTCGCTTCTTTTCCATACTAATAAATCACACAAAAAAATATAAGTTAGATCAAAATACAGTTACGTTACGGCGCTAAGTGATGACTATTTACTATTAAACATTTGCTTTAAAAATTCTCCCTTAACATTTATCTAGCACCCAAAAAAATTTATAATTGGATAGTTCTAGCTACCTTGTATTTTGACTAAATAGAGATAGTATTTGTTCTTTCTGATTTATCATAGTTAAACTTGTATTATTTTTATATAATGAATTATAGGGTTACCTTTAAGAAAGCAATTTTAAAATCCTGCAATTTACTTACGGACAAATACTTAACTTACTTTCTAATTTTTCTGGAGAATTAATTAATTTGGAAATTCTTTAAGAAAGTTATATATATACCGGGTGTAGAACTGTCCTCTCAGTAATAGGGATTTAACATGTAAAATCACACTTATGCAATTTCCTGCTCTCCTAATTGTTTTAGAACAAAAATATAAGAGACCAAAATTATTTAGAATTAAAAATACTACAGAAATTGACAATCTTTCAACTTCAAAACCTTTTTTGAGGAACGAAAACAAAGAATTTTTGAACTTTTGCCCTAAATCATGGAAAATGTGATTTTCGTAAAATTTTAGCTTTAATTCTTTATTTTCGTTGAAAGATTATCAATTTATGTAGTATTTTTATTTCTAAATAATTTTGGTCTTATGTTTTTGTTTTAAAACACCCGGTATATATATATATATATATATATATATATATATATATATATATTTTTCAAAATCAACTTCAGTGAAAAATGAATATATATATATATATATATATATATATATATATATTCATTTTTCACTGAAGTTAATTTTGAAAAAATATATAATTAATGCCATTTCATAGGATTTAAACGGCCATTCAATTTGTTTTTTAGTTTATTTAAATCGGTTTAATAAATAACAAAGTTATGGCGTTGGGCGTGTTTCATCGAACACCCGGTATACCGCGTGTTCAATTTAAGTGAAGACATTGAAATATCTCGAAAACTACACATCGAATAAAAAAAAATTATAATTAAAATTTGTTCGCCTCGGAGGGGGACAACTAATGATATGAAACTCAACCCACTACCCTCAACCGCCTAGGGGGTTGGGGGTGAGAAATAGAAAAGTTAAATAGGAACCCCATTTTTGTACGGATTTGAATACACCGGGAAAAAAATAAGAAAGTTTTATCTGAATTTTTTTTTGTATTCGTGACAGATGACGCTATAATCGACAAAATTCAAAATTGGCAAAAATCGTTGAAAAAGTGGGAATTTCCTGAGAAATACGAGGGGATTCGTAAAATAAGGTTTCCTAGGCTAATGAGAAATAATGCGACATGCTGGAAGAAATGTAAAACACTGTCTTACACTGTCAAATCTCCCTCTCTCTATTCCCACCTCTCCCGCCACGCTACATCGCTCAATGCCGGTCTAGCAGCCTTCGAAGATGGAGCTCCCTATCGCTGTTACCGCCAGATGCGAAATTCGCGCTGTGATACGTTTTTTAAGTGACATTCTTCGTCAGTTATTTATTTATTTATTTGCTTGTTTTAATTCTGTGCTAACATAAAAAAACCTAATACGTACAAAAATAATGTAAATAATATTCATCCAAAATTTAGAATGCACACGAATTGGTCAGAATTCATCCTAGATGATCTTCCACTCATACCCTACTTCTTCTGCTGTCGCTTCTGTCGTACAGGAACTCATCAGAAACCATTGAACCATATTTAGGTTTATTTTTGCCAAATATTCCGGCATTTTTGTCCCTAATGTGGGAATTATATGTTAATCGAAGTTTCATCATCAAACGACAATGAGTCGACTCACATCCGCATCTCTGACAATTATAATTTTTTGTTTATTCGATGTGTAGTTTTCGAGATATTTCAATGTCTTCACTTAAATTGAACACCCTATATATATAACTTTCTTGAAGAATATGTTTAATGCTTGAAGCCATCACTTTGTGATACATCTTGAATCAGGAACTTTAAATGAAAATACACTTCGTTGATATCACACACAGGATTTATTACGTGACTAT
>OZ018388.1:46030433-46311323 GCA_963969525.1 Ontholestes murinus | reverse complement strand
GTTACGACGATTTGAAATTTTAGAAAATGGCGTGTCTGATACAAAGGCAGGGTTCCTCAAAAGTGAAAATTTTTAACACTGGTACATAAACAGTACTTATGGCCAACCATAGGAAAAAGAAAATTTCTTAAATTTTAAATACAACATCAGAATAATTTTTTTTGTGAACCTCCGCTTTTTACATTTTTTTCAGAAAAACGTCAATAACTCGGAAATGCCATATCGAAATTAAAAACCAAAAAAAAGGTTTAATTTATAAAATACTATCCAAATTATAAAATGAAAAAATATACAGGGTGTTCCATTTAAAAAAATGTTTGCTTTTGTTATAACGCAAAATTGGGGACACCCTGTATATTTTAAAATATTTTTACGGCATAGAGATTTTTAATTCAATAAATTTTTATATGAAACATTTTTTTTCTATCTCTTACGAGAAAGGCGCTAGGAAAGCTTGACGCACTGTTGCAGGACCCTGTATATATCCAAATGGTAACGGACATAGTGAATATCAACTCTTTGAAATTAACGGGTGAGAGAAATCCAATGTAGTGTATTAGAGTGTAGGGAGCAAAGAATACACGATGGTGGTTGTGCTCTAGTCCACTATATTGTTATATGTACATGCTAACGTTTCGCATACAACATGTATGCATCCTCAGAGCCTAAAAGTAACAATTTGTGAGAGGTCTGACAATGATTAAAATTTAAAATGTTAACATTGAAAATAATTCTAACATTAAAAGTTACATTTTAAAATAAAATAAAATAATGACATTTATAAACTAAAGACTAAATGAAGATAAGACTTACAAGTAAACAATTATAAGTGTATGTCCTACACTGTGGAAGACCACATGGCCGCAGCAAGATTTTTTGAGGTTAAGTTCTTTCCCATTATGATTCCTTATCGTTAAAATTGAAGACGTCATGGAAAACTCAACAAATAGAATTTTGAGTTAAATTAAACCGAAACATTATAAGTATTTGAAATTTAAAATTGAACTAAATTGATAGAATTAACATGATGTAAAAAGATAAGAGAACAATTACTGAAGGTAGACAAACACAAAATGGTCGGTCTTCCGCAATTAGACTGTGAAGTGAGCGGTGGAATGTTCGACACATCGAAATTTCGTCCTAACGAACGCACGAAAGTACGATTCACGCAGGAGAAACCTAAACCAGGGTCCGAGAAGTTGAAGAGGGTAACCGACATATCAAACCCCTTAGTAAGAACCCCAAGGGAGATAACCTTAATATTGGGAGTGGAATAACCACCCCAATTTCAGGCAACCCCAAGCAGAATACTCGATAAGAATCGGAAAAAGACAAGCCAAGGGTGGAACAAGCAGTGCAGTTCCCCAGTCAGTCACTGAGGTGGTTAGACCTCAGCAACCGAGCAGGGAGCGAGAACACAAAAGCAAATCCCACCGTATGGTGAAATACCGAGGTACGGACCTACTACGCGATGTGAGAGGTGGTTGTGACAGAAAATATTACCTTCAGTAAATAGAAGTGAAAGAATTGAGTAGAAAAGTGAAAGAGAAAAAAAAACAAAAAGAGGTAGAGACAGTTTTTAAGATTAAAGATCAAATAAAGAGTAAATTAGAAAGCAGAAAGAAAGAAATTATATAAGAATAAGGGTTGTAAAAGTAGCCTAAGAGAGGGAACAAGATGAAAATTATGTTATTACGGAAAGAACAAAAATATTAGACAACAGGTTAGGGTAATAGGTATTGAAATCAAATAAACATGAGCGTTACTGAAAAGAAAATAAATTACTATAGATATTACTCAGGCCATCAATGTCCTTTTTAAAATTCATACTATGTTTTTGTACTTGTATATGGCTCATCTCAAGGAAACATCTCTTAAAAGTGTTACGTTCAGAGCACACAACTTTCGTGTTGTCGTAATCTGGTGAATGGTCAGTGTCATTACAGTGTACACTGAGACCAGTAGAACGAGGTTTACGTTTTATGTCACTTTTATGTTGTGTGAGTCGTTTGTTAAGTTTTTGAGATGTCTGTCCAATATATACTAAGTCACATTGTTGGCAATTAATTGAATAAACGACATCATGTTTCTGAGGGTCTTTTAAACGGGTGAAACAAAGAGAGTTAAGGGAACGATAGTTGGTATAGGCTACCAGTACATTAGGAGAGACAGAGCGAAAGATGCTAGTTAAATGTTGAGAAAGACCATCAACGAAGGGCAAAGTAAGATAGGTGGTATTATCCGGCACAGCCACATCACTACGCGCAACAGGAACCTCGCGAGGCAAGTCTATCCGATTTGGGGAACGATATATCAGTCTCTTCAACAACTCAGGTGGGTATAGGTTATTCCACAGAATATCAAACAGTCTAGCTAAGTTCACAGTGTGTAATGATGGATGTACGATACGCAAAATTCTATTTTTTAGAGCTAACACCGTGTTGAGCTTGTGTTTCTTAGGGTGGTAAGAGTCAAAAGAAATGTACCTTCCAGAGCTGGTGGGTTTAATATACCAATCTAAAATAATTATGTTGCTAGTTTGACACTCTTGTTTGCAGACTATATACATAATTTACATTTTTTAAACAATGACAGCCACGAAAAACATTTATTTTCGATTCGATGAAAAATTAGATTTTGTTTTTATTAAATAAAAAATATATATTTTATTTTTTTGTGGGAAAACCGTAAAAGATATCAAATATTATTAAGAAAAAAAAAAGTTTTTAAATTAAATGTACTTTTAAATAGTATTTTTTTAGTTTACATTTGATGCACCAATAAAAAAATATTTTAGTTTTTAAGTGGTGGTACTACTGTTTTTTATACTTCTTGTTAACCAATAATAGCCATAATAACTAAAATGATGTATTATATTGTGGTAGTTATTAATAATAAATTTCATTCAAATCGAATGGAGTGTTCAATTGTTATAAACAAAAGAAATAAAAAAAATTGAAACTTTGAAGATAAATTCCGGCTTAACCGTAAATTTTAATTAATATGTTTATTTAAATAAATATTTTTTTTACTGCAACAACATTTTTAATTTATTTGTATTCTTAAAACATAAAGGTAAGAGTATACATTTACTAAAACGTGAAGGCAAGAGTACACATTTGCCGGGAAATGTACATATACATTATATTCAGTTCACATATACCTCTTTTTGGGAAATGTACACATTTTAGGGTAAAAGTGTACATTTCCCAAGAGTGTACATTTACCGTAACATATATATATATATATATATATATATATATATATATATATATAGGGTCTGCCAATAAGGGCGCGTGAACTTTAAAATTTAATAAAACAAGTTGTGTGTGAGGTAGAAACGAAATTTATTTTTCATTCGAAAGGGTATTCGACCCCATTAAGTATGGAAGATAACATCGTTCAAATGACCACCGCGGCTCCGTTTGGTAGCCCGGATCCGGGAGGTCCAATTTTCGATGACTCTGGAACACATATCGGCCTCAATTTGAGCGATGGCGTTGCGTATGTTGACTTTGAGGTCATCGGTGTTTAGAGGCTTGTTGGCGTAGACCAGCGACTTGAGATAGCCCCAGAGAAAAAAGTCTAAAGGCGTTAAATCGCACTATCTCGGTGGCCAGTTGATATCGCCTCCGCGCGAGATGACCATGTCCGGAAATCGCTCGTGCAGAATGTCCATTGTGGCATGGGCTGTGTGGCACGTGGCGCCGTCCTGCTGGAACCACATGTCGTCCGTGTCCATATCATCCAGTTTAGGCCAAAAGAAGTTGGTTATCATCGACTTGTAGCGCTCCCCATTGAAGGTTATGGCCGCCCCAGCTCCGTTCTCGAAAAAGTACGGACCGATGATGCCGCCGGTTCGATCGGGCGTTTCGTCGACGTGTCAGTGTTGGCTGGTTGTTTACTGAACCAGTCGACTCGAATTTGCCCACCAATCGACGGATAGTCGACTCTACAGGCCGATCATCGCGACCGTAAAATGGGCGAAGTGCGCGGAACGTTGCTCGAACTGATGACCCATTTTCGTAAAACAATTTAATAATTTGCACGTGCTGCTCGACACTCAAACTTGCTATGGTGATTTGGGGTTATATACTGAACAAATGACAGCAACTTTGACAGCTCTACCTCGAACAACACGGCCGCACCCTTCCGGCAAACTTCGCGCGTCCCTATTGGCGGACCCTTTATATATATATATATATATATACACGTTGTCCCCTGAAATTTTGAATACGGGCATTTAAATGCGTTACTTGTTACTTAGTTACCACGCTCGTGACGTATTTTAATGGCCAACGGGAAATAATCAGTAATTTCTAATTTGTAATAAAATAGGGAATTAAAATGAAACATATTTACACAAGGTAACGAATAACAAATAACTAAAATGTTCATCTTATGAAATGTTTGAAAACATCTCCTTGTTGTGCCAAACAATATCCCAGACGATCATAAAATTCCTGTTAACATTTTGAAGCTACGTAAGTCAAAATGACATCCATATTGCAGCAACAACCATGGCAACCAATAATAATCGAGATACAATACAAACACATTACATTACTCATATTCAAAATTTCAGGGGACAACGTGTATATATATATATATATATATATATATATATACAGGGTCGCTGATATGTATGGAAACGGTCGAATATCTCCTAAAGTAAGAGAGCTAGCGAAAAATGTTAAGATACAAAAGTTTTAGGGTTTTTTTTTTAAACTATTAGAATAAAGATAAATTAGGTATACAGGATCAGTTAAAAAGTCAGGACGAAAATATGGCAAAATAGGTTGACCATAGATTCCTGGAATCTACATAACATGATTTAACATAACTCTTATCTATTTATAAAAATTGAAAGTTAAGCCAGAATATTCAAAGTATACAAAAAGTATAAAAATCTAACAGTAGTACCACAACATATAAACTGAAATATTTTTAACTGACGCACCCTATAAAAATATTTAAAAAATAACATGATTTGATATAGTATTTGATATTTTCCCACAAAAAAATAATAAAATATGATTACAGTATAATTATTATACATTCAATAATCAGTAAATCAACTTACTCAATCTAATTAAAATTAAATATAAATTACTAGAATAATATCCTTGGCAAAACCTTAATAAAAACAACATACCTGTTCAAACATGGATCATTAAAAACCATAATACAGTTAACAATTAATTATCAAAACACTCGTTAATTAATTATTATACATAATTTACATATTTAAACAAAAGTCGCAATGAAAATCATGTATTTTCGATCACTAAAAAATGCATTTTAATTTTTGTCGGTAGAAGTTATCAAACATTACTGAGAAATAAACTAGTCTTTCGTGTAGTATTTTTTAACTTTTTGTAATGTGCGCCAAAATTTTAATTTTTATGTTGTGGTACTACTGTTTCTTAAACTTTTGATTAATAAATAATGGCCATGATAACTGTAATGATGTTTCACATTATGATAATCAATAATTTTAGTCAGATTGCATTAGGCGTTTATTTGTTAGAAATGAATTAAATAACATTTTTGAAACTTTGAAGACTAATTTCGGGTTATCTATAAACTTTTAGACATAGATATGTTGTATTAATTCATATTTTAACCTCAAAAATCTGTGGTTCAGCTATTTCCCCACATTAACGGTGCGCCCTGCATTTTTAACCACAAGACAACCTTCAAAATTAAAGCGAGTGCAATCTGCGTTATTTATGATGCTGATTACTAACACCTGTTCAAATAAGGTTTAGGAGGTTTATACATATGATAATCATTGTTTAATTATGAATTAGAATTGACGCTGTACGTTGTTTTTTTTTTCTCGAGAAATACTATACTGCGTTGTATATAAATTTATAGAGAGGATATACCGATATTTATTAAATAAGGTTGAAAGTAACTTGCGAAATTTGTATACATTTTTATACAAGTTAATCTAAATTTTGAAGACTTTATTAAAATATTATTTCAGGAAATTTTATTTTACACAATTTATAGACAATATTTTCTGGAATATATTTAAAGTTAAAATATTTTTTGAACGCATTAAACGTGATATTTTGTGGAAACCTAGAGGTTAATTTACGTTTTGTTAAGCGAATTATTTAACAGATGATGTAAAGGGTTTCTCAACTTTAATTAAAACAGTTCTATTCAAACTACCTATTATTAACATAATGTTTCACCAAGTGATTAATGAGAAACAAATAAAAGATAGATAACTTTATTCCCTTATGTTATATGAAATATTTAATTAGAAACTAATATATCCAAATGTAGGATGAAATAAAACACGATTTTCTATGTTTTTTACTTTTCCTTTTACAATTTATATTGAAAATTTGGAGTTTTGAAGCATTATAGGTTCAAGATCTTACCAATGTGAGTTTACTCTCTTCTAACCTTGCTGTTCCGCCGTTAATACAATGCTCTAAGTAATATTTTAAATTACAACCAGCAAGAGAGTGTCCTTGAATGCATTGTATACAGTTACTAAATTTAGAAGATTTGGTTATAAAATAATTTTCGATAACGTATTTTCATAATTAATAAGCTGAGACCATAATCTTTAATAACAATAACAATGATCTTTATTCGGATAATTACATTTTTATACATATATATATATATATATATATATATATATATATATATATATATATATATATATATATATGCTCGACCGGTATCTGAAAGTTACAGACGGGCAAACGCTAGCGAGCCTGTTAGCTTTCTGTGCTCGCCTGTAAATTTCCGTATAACGGTCTTACAATGTAAATAACTATTACATAGAATTATTCTTTTTGAGTG
The DNA here is from genome assembly GCA_963969525.1 of Ontholestes murinus. NCBI lineage: Eukaryota > Metazoa > Arthropoda > Insecta > Coleoptera > Staphylinidae > Ontholestes > Ontholestes murinus. Next base: position 46,304,492 of record OZ018388.1, on the reverse strand, counting down.
ATAGGTATAATCAATTTTTATCACTTTTTATTCTTATAGACTGTCAATATGGATGGGAATTTGACAAAACATGGTACGAAATCACAGCGCCTTCTCAAGAAGAATGGGTATGTGATAAAACGCTACACGTAACCAACACATTCGTCTTCACAAAAATTGGAGAAGTCGTAGGCACATTTGTCTTTGGTCAACTAGCTGACGTGTAAGTAAATTTATTTCTTTATTTATTGTACCTCTAGATGTCCTGCCTCAGAAAAAAAGTTTGTCAGACGACCGCGCTACGTATCATGAGAAAAGAAATATACGTCCCTACAAAATTTAGCTCGTGCAAGAACTTAACGAAGATGATCCCGACCGGCAACTGCAATTCTGTGAAACGATGATTAATCTTTGTCTAAAAAATCCAAAATTTTCACCAGCAAATACTTTTTCCGATGAAGCTACGTCGGACGAAATCTCATTGGTTAATCGAAGCAGACTCAACATCAATAAAAATTAAATGTGTGGGCCGGAATAGTCGCAAACAGAATAATAGGGCCTTTTTTCTTCGAAGAAAGACAGAAAAATATTTAGAGGTTTTGCAAAATGCCCTAGTTCCAACGCTTGCAGTAATTTTTCCAAACGTGCACAGTTTGTGAATTTTTAAGCGATATCTTTTCTCAGAGGTGGTAGACGAGGGCCAGTAGAATGGCCTGCAAGATCCCCAGATCTTACACCTCTTAATTATTTTTTGTAGGTTTTTTTTTTAAATCGAAAGTTTACTACAGTGTACACACAGTTTAGCCGAACTACGAGATTGCGTTAGAGATGAAATGCGACCCATTGCCCCGGAAGTTATTCATAATGTGCAAGAAGAATTTTTACACACACTTGCATATTGTCAAGAAGTTGATGGACGGCATTTAAAACACATAATTTAACAATTTTTTGTTATTATTAATTAAATACGTGTCCACGTAAGTATGCAACATATGGGAAACTTTTTTATTATTAATTTCTTAGAAAATTTTATTCTTTATAAAAGTTGGTGCTTGATCTTAAACAAACAAACAAAAACAAAACAAATGACTTACGGTTTTAATCAACAAAAAAAACGTTGGATTTAGATCGAGTGAGCGAGCAGAGTATGGAAATCTTCCAATCCATTTCTCATTAAATTGTTCATTTTAATATTCAACTACGACACGAGCATTATGAGCAGGTGCCCACATCCTGCATAAACCAATTCCATATTTTAAAATTCTAAATATCTTTCTGAATTTAAACTTTGCCAAAAGATGTAGGGTTCTATAATATGTCTTTTCAAAATTCCACACCAAACATTTATTTTTTGAGAATATTGATTTTTGCAGATAATTCGGAATCCAGCATTTCACCAACGGCAGTTTTATGATGAAACTTTTGTAGTAAATGTAGCTTCATCCGTAAACAGGATGTTCTTAGGAAATGTTCTATCAATTTTTATTTCACCTTATACCATGAAACAAAATTAAGAACGATTGTTGTAATCATGTTCTTGATGAACGTATCTTAGTCTAAATGCTTTAAACTTATTCGCCGCTAGTACCTTATGTACTGTTGACTTTCGCAATCCTAAACTTCTGGCGCATTTTCTAATAGATATTTGAGGATTTTCAACCACGCTTTGCAAGATATCCAATAAATTCTCCACAGTTCTTACTGGTTTAGAACGTTCTTTTTTAAATGAAATTCAAATTTTCCGGTCGGTTGGTTTAAAATTCTTGATACTTGTGAATAACTGATTCTCCTTTCAGGGTGCTGTTGAAAATTGCAACTGCTTCTCTGCAGGTTTTATAGTTATCGCCACATATTAGGACCAACTCTTTTCTGTCTTGTAAAGTTAATCGCTCTGCCATAATTTATACAGATACGTCAAAAATGAGAATATTTGATAAAATTCGCTTAAAAAGTGCAAAAGTTATAAAAAAGTTTCATTATATTGCCAATATAGCGTCTAATGTCATTTGTTTTGTCTTTTTTGAATTTTTAAGATCAAGCACAACTTTTTCCGTATGTTGCATACTTATGTGGACACGTTGAATATATATTTACTATTTCTTAACAGTCAACTGTCATTTAGGTGCTCAAAAATTTTGGTCGCTCAAAATGAATTAATAAAATAGGTGGTTTATAAATTATTATTACAACGTTTCGATAGTCTCTCAAAACAAACATTCTTTTCCAGAATTGGACGTCGTCCTGTCTTTTATATGACTGTGGTAACCATCCTTATTGGAAGAATTCTCACCACAATAACATCAAAGTGGCTCTCACTGTTCTTTTTAGCTGCCTTTATAGGAAATTTACCATCAACATCAGTATTCCAAGGACCTTTAGTCATAGCGATGGAGATATCAAAGAGTGCAGATCGAGCATACATAGCAATGTTACAGTGTGTGGCTTGGACTTTTGGATTATGTGCTATGCCAATGATAATGTGGATAGTTAGAGACTGGATATATTTTATGTTAATTACAACTCTACCTTGTGGATTATTTCTCTTTTCAAAAAGGTATGACACTCACTTAATGGGTAAATCACGTAAACCTTATTATTAGTTACAATGTTTAATTGCATATGAAATCGTTATTTATAATACTTTCAATAAGTAACTACATATGCAAATTAAATGTTTAAATTCGTAGTGCAGTATTGATTATGATAATTAATAATTAATAAGAAAATGCTCATGAACATTTTATTTGTCTCATTATTTATTAATTATCATAAATAACTACATCTTTACATAAAATGGCATTGATCACATAAGTTGTTTCAAAAACACTTAAGGTTTTCTGTTACAATTTTAGATATAGTTCTTATTTAGTTTATTTCTCTTGAAGAATTTTGTAGTAAATTATTAACTTTGAAATAGTCTGAGGGTCGCCGCATTACTACTGCCGATATTTAACCATAACAATCAGTTAACCTTACATACTGTAAAAATATAAGTGCACTTTAAAGTAAAGACAAATTAAAATTAATATATTAAAATAAAAATTAATTACAATATGCATATAGGACTACCATAATTATTGAAAATGTATGATGGGTGTCGCAATAAGAGCACCAGAAAATAGTTCCAATCAAACGTGAAATACAAAATATTTCGAAACACGTGTCAGGAAACTGAAAATAAAATTATGGAACATAACAATTGCTTTAATTTGCCCAATTTGAAAATTTCGTTCCATCAAGAATGTAGCGCAAGAAGTATTGAATATTAACTACACTTGTTTGTTTCACAATTTTTCTATATTTACTCGACTAGTTTCGCTTTTTAAGGCATTATCAACAGGGAATTACAAAAGAAACTGACAAGTTTATATATAGTCAGGTAATACGGTGCAATAACACCATTGTTTCACGTGCAGATAGCACCGTCTTGCTGGAAAAACTTGTTCACCTCAATTACATCCAATTTGGGCCACAAAAACGCCGTTAACATATCGCACACCATTAACAGTTAGCGAATTTCCAGCCGCATTTTCAAAGAAATACGGCCCAATTACGCCGCTAGCGCAAAATGCGCGCCAAACAGTTACTCGCGCCCCAAATATGACAGTTTGCTTATTTACGTATCCGTCAAGTTTAAAATGTGCCTCATCTGAAAAATTGCATCAATTGAAGCTTGTAAGCGTGCAAATGCAGTTCTTTTACGTGCATAGTGCTTCTGGAAATGTTTAATCCTTGACCACGATGCCGATTGGAAGTTCCTGGATTCTCGGCCACAGATTCCCTTACTTATATTCAGGGGTGGGCTGGAGCCGGCTCGGTCCGGGTCGCGCGAGCCAGTTAAATTTGGAATTTATCATTTTTTGTGTGAAATAAATGTTTCGTTTGGTTATTTTGTGAAATAAATGTTTTGTTTTGTTATATATATATTGTATATTTTATACTGTACAAACATAAGACAATGTACTAATTTATCGTTTTTTTTATTCGAAATAACAGCGAGCCGGTTGTCTAATTTGGCAGCCAATCCCTGGTAATATTTTCGAGTGGCCGACAAGGATGACGACGAACAATGGTCCATCAGCGTAAATTTGATCGCAAATTTATTTTTTAATTAAACGCCTCATTGTCGATTATTGAGACCGAAAACTTGATCTAATTGGCGAACTGTTTTCACAAAACTTTCACCATTTTGGTAATGTGTTTTTACAATAATTAAACGTTATTCGTTTGAATACTTTTTATATTCTTAAATTGTATGGTTTGTACGTGACAACTGTCAAAAAAGAAATCACCGAACAACTCGTATTAACAAAATGGCGGTAAATTTAAATTCGGCGCTCTTGTTGGGACACCCTTTACATATTAGAGTTCAGGTAGTTTAGATTCAGTACCATTAGAAGTTAGTACACTAAAATAACGAGTTTTAATAATTCTAAATACATATTTTTGTTATTACATTTGTAGGTAAAATGATAGGAACTTACATGATAGTAATGAGACAGACGTTCTACAAAAACAACAAAAATCAATAATTTAAATTCAGTCTCAAAGTTTATTAACTTAACTTACATTTCATTCATAAGGCAGAAGAATCAGTTCTATCCCAAAACCCTACCTATAGCCTCCATAACAAGAACAATTCCGAAAAAACACTGTTAGTAGTAGAATCAGAAATATTCCTTAGTAACGTCCAAGATGCTTTAATTCCGAGAGCTCAAATAGCCAACATTATAAAAAATCACTCATAAAATATTCCGTCAGACACCCCAGTTATTAAATCAATCAAATCGAAAATTTCATCAAATAATTTAATAGCCTTAAAAGGAGGCAAATCAAATTCAATAGTCGTCCTTGATAAGGCTCAGTATAATGACAAAATCAATAATTTTATTACCACAAAAAAATTAACACTCCTTGATAAAGATCCCTCCTCCTCATTTCAATCACAAATAAAAAATCTTCTTAATGATATTACTTTCATTTTCAAAATACAAATTATTAACAAAAATCCAAGAGCTCCAAGACTGTATGGACTAATAAAAACACACAAACCAAATCTCCTCGCTAGGCCAGTAGTTTCTTATATAAATAGCCCGGCACGTGAATTAGCAGTTGAATTAAATACTCTTTTTGAAAAATATACCAATTTTAAATCAAAATATTCCGTTAAAAATTTCCTGACCCTCTCTAATCACCTAAAAACTATAACTACCCCAAAAAATTCTAAACTTATGTCCATTGATGTTACCAACATGTTATCAATATTCCCACAGATGAATGTCGTAATAATTCAAAATATCCTAGATAAATTAAATATTGATGTTGTTACAAAAACCAAACTTTATCAAGCGTTTGATGTCTGTGTAAAACAAAATTATTTACAATTTAAAAACAAATTCTACAAACAAAGTACAAGACATATATCCTTTTGGTATCGATATGTAGATGACGTAATCGTATGCTTCAATGGCACGTCACATCAATTAAGCCAATTTTTAACTTTTATAAATAAACTTTTTAGATTTAACACTAAACCATAATAATAATAAAATAGGATTCGATATCTATTTCTATATCAACAAATGTCAACTTCGCCATCCCATTCCATTCCAATCATCCTTTGTTTTACAAACTACTTTCCTACCATTCAAAGATTCACAGAACATTTTCCATTCCACTTTCTAATATTCACTTAAATGAAAAACTAAATATAATCTTATCTATTTTAAAAATGAACGATTTCCCCCAAATTTAATCAAAACTTTAATCAATAAAAAACGATATAAAAACATAATGGCTGACATTTATCCATAAACGCAAGATAATAAAAAATTAATTTCACAAACATATTTTAGCGAAACAAATAAAATAGCACACATTTTCCGAAAACAAAACCAACAAATTGCATTTAGGCCAGCTGCAAAGCTATCTAATATTTTATTTTAATCAATAGACAAAATAGATCCCATAAAAAATCGGGTATATATGAGATGCAGTGTTCCGAATGTAATAGCATATACGTTGTTCAAACTGGACGCAGCTTGGAGAAACGATATTCAAAACATTTCCAGGTCTTTAGACTGCAGCAGAACTACAGCTCATTCGCCAACCATATCATAGAGAGCAAGCATCAATTCCCGGAGAAAATTTTGCACGGCTGAACCAAAGGTTTGAGGCTAAAGCTTTTAGAAGCGGCCGAAATTTATAAACGCATCAGAAATCCCGACATTAATCTTCTCAACAAACAAACTAATCGAGTCTTCACCCCGCTGTTCAGGCAGCTCCCGGCAATCTAATTAAATATTTATAATTTATAAATCTTCAGTGTTTCAATTGGTGTATGGATTACCACCTAGTAACGGTCACAACCATCCTAAACATAAATTGAAGCTAATAGAAAACTGAACAAATAAGTAATTAAATATTAGATTGTGGAAGCGAACATGTTGAATATGATTAACCTGATAACTTTATTTTGCCACTATATTTGTAAAATTAGTTTCAGCTACTAAATAGTCATTGTCAAACTTAAAGTAACTTAAAATTGATAATTGTATTCTTAATTATATGAAACAGTTAAAAAAATGGTGTGTACAATATTTCTATTATTTCCTATAATTGGAACATTTCTGAATTAGTGTTAGCTTTGTAAATTTCTTCCAGTAAATCCCTTTTGCGATCTTTATGTGCTAAGTGGATCACAGAAAATAAACTCTTGTTAAAATGATAACTTATTATATAAATAGTTAGGTCACTATTTTTCAATTCGAATTTCTCGTATTAATATCAATTTATTATATGAAAACTTGCGTATTTCTTTTTACAGCTACCTAATTGAATCTCCGAGATGGTTGGCAAGTAAAGGAAAGATAAAAAGATGCTTAAAAGAATTGGAGAAAATATCTAAAGCGAATCATACAGTTATTCCGGAAAATGCAGAAAAAATACTTTCTAGCAATCACCTTACAGCGGAAAAGTCTTTTGGGGTACTAAGCCTGTTTTCAAGTTGGAGATTAACTAAAAATACATTCCTACTTGTAAGTGGATGGTAAGTAAACATAGGTATAGAAATGGTTTTTAAAAATGTTGTCAAATATATTGTTTGTTAATTAATTATTTGTATTTGCATCTATGTACATTTCAAATAAATATTTATTGGTTGCAATGTATTATTTTCAGTAGCGAATAATTAAATATGATATTTTTGGCTAAATTCTATATATTTTGGAGGAAATTTGTTGAGTGATTAACTGGTTTGAGACAATTGCTACGAAATCAAAAAGACTGCACTTTAAGGATCATTTGCTTAATGAAAATGTGAATTAATTACTTTAAGCGTTTCTGCAACACAGTTTTACATGGTTATAGTCTAAAAACTACTAACTAACAGTTAAAACAACTATTCCTCGTACTAAAGCACCGGGAGGCATTGAATTACATAACTTTTAGTTGTAGTTAAATGTATGAAATTTCATTCAGCGCAATGGTGGTGCCGTCGTTTTCCAACCACGGCACGAAATTGATATGTAATGGCAAATGTAAATCAATATTTAATTAAAATTTTCTTATTGCTTAATTTCTAACTTAGATTACTTTTTAAAGTTAAACTAAAGTCTATTAAACACATATATTTAGAGAAGCTGCATAAAATTTAAATTTTTAATTTATCATTGTAGCCTAGGATAATAGAGAGGTTACATTTTTAATTGTGGAGTTTGTGGTACATCTCGAATATAATTAAGGAGACACGATGACTTTATTTTACTACTTTATATACAATTATAGTGACTATAGTTTCGACTAGTAGTTAATTATTATCAAACATAAAGTGTTTTAAAATTAGACATTTTTTATACAAAATAGTTAAAGGAGATCAGAATTTAATTTCGGTTTCTCTTAACGCTTCTACAGGCCTCACCGACCCTGTTGGCTAAATATACTATAACATTACTTGTAAGAAGGCAAAAGTGTCTACCACTAATTACTCCGTAGTCTTTATCGAGGTAGATCTGTAAGTCTGGGCCACGCGTATGTTTCTTATATAAAAGCACTTTGCAGAATAATTTGAACCTCCGAACTTCTATTCGGGTAGACCAAATAGGGAAGCAGTTGTGGTTTCAATTCCATGATACCTCCTTCATTTTACATCAAAACATATACTATAAAAGTGATGCAGCAAGTGCCAGATTCTTTTTGCATCTGGTTATTGCAAAATTGATTAACTTTAATTATATTTTGCCTCAAGAGCATGAATGAAAACCATATCAGCATTGTGTTGAGCCTAGGCTCAGATGCATTAAACTGTAACGGCGATAAAATCGTAGATATTGATTTTTTATTACCAATATGATATATTTCCCTTGAGATTGAAGAAGATTGAATAATCCGTTCTATGTTATGTACCTTAGAATCGCCTCGATAACATAGTTTTTCAGGACACCACTATAAGTGGATAACGTGTTATTTCAACCATTATCACCAATAAACATTTCCACCAAACACCAAACAGAAGCTCTAATTCAGATTTTATTTATTACGCCCAATGAAATGATTACTTGTCTCCGAACATTTGTTTGGTCGTTAATCAGACAGTAGATTTCTAGGAGTGTATTTACAGCTACTATATCCATTCTTAATTCTTATCGCCAGCCTTCCAAGGCTTTTCTATCAGATATTAGTAATGCCTGTTGTATCCTATAGGCATCATTTAGCTTTTGATCTGGAAAGGTTATTTTGACTGTTTTATCTCCATAAGATATGAGAGTCGTGTAGACAATTTGTACTAGTGTTTAGACGCACATTGCTTGTTTTTTATAAGTATATAGGATTTTCTCCATGAATCGCCCCCAACCACTTTTAAGATTTTTCCTCCTCACTGCAATAATTTCGAGCACCTCGAACTTTATCTAAACACTTACGGTCTTCGCATTTGTCTGAAGTTTTATAAATTATTTAAAAGTAGCATAAAATTGATTATTTCCTAACTTAAAACAAAAAACTGCAGTGAACTTTGATCATTAATTGTCGCAAATATAACAACTAAAGCTTAATGCCTGAGCCCAATAACTTCCTTTAAACACAAATAAATATTTAATTAATAACAAGTAAAGATAATTTCATTTACTAAATTTAAACGTATCGAAAAATATTAATCAAATTATAGGGACATTATTTTGAGTTTTTATTATGACTTGCAGCGTAATGACATTTGCAACAATCATTATGATTAAAAAACAGTAAGAGTCATTTGTCTCTATTAAAATATAATATTATATTTTAAGTAATTGTATTTTACCTATAGAAATAAGTAAGTTGCATACTAGAATACAATTTATTTGCTTTATTTTTAGGTCAATAACGTTGCTAATCTACTATTTTTTAACCTTAAACATTAGCAACTTGGGTGGAAATCCTTTCATGAACTTCTTTTGGCAGGGATTATCCGAACTTCCGGCATACGTTCTAGGAAAACATGCCAGTGATCGATTTGGAAGGAGATGGACAAATATAGGTTCTTTTGTATACACCACCTTGGGCTGCATTCCATTACTTTATTTAATTCAATGTAAGTCTCTAAGATAAAAATAAAAACAAACTATCATTCCTTTGTTACAGATGATGAATATGCAATATACGTTATGATAATCTCTGTATTTTTGAAATTTAGTATTTCATTGGCATTTTTTGTTGTTAACCTACAATGTCTAGAAACGTATCCAACGTGTGTTAGGCAATCTGGGATATCAATAAGTGGAATTATTGGAAACGCATTGACAATTGTCGGGCCTTATATTGTTTATATAGTAAGTATATATTATATGTGCAAAACTTGTGTATAGTTTTTATTTCATTTTTTTACCAACATAGAGTTCACGCCAAGAATATTTGTTTTATTGTTTTATTGAATCTGATGCTTTTACGTAATATACATTTTAACATTTTATTAGTATTTTTACTTAGTTTGACAATTGCAGTGAAATAAATTGTAGTAAAATGTATCCCGTAATTGGTTGTGAAAGCATGTTGTTGTCATTTATTCAACTGTTATTCTAAAACACTTGTAGTAACTATATTTACAATTTTGTGTTGTTTCGAAAGTAGTCTGCAGCTATTACGCAAAGAAAAATAATTGTTAATTCTATTTTATCTACTGCTTTTCTTTTAAATAATATTATTATTCACTACTTATAATTTCTATTTTGCTATACATTTTAGGGCATCACAGTAAATGCTGCATATCCATACGTTATATGTGCAGTACTAAGTTTAAGTGGAGCCTTTACAGGACTACTCCTGCCAGAAACTTTGGATCAAAAACTGCCTGAAACATTAGCGGATGCTGCAACATTTGGTGCTAATCAAAACTTTTGGGGTAAAACAAAATCAAGAAAAGATATGTTTATTGGAGTGGACGAATCAGAAAAGCCACTACGAAAGACTACATAATATGAGTTATGAATACTATGATAAAATGATTTTATGTATAAATAAATTTTAAGAAATATTTTTTGTCATCTTAATATAACATTTTTTTGTATAGAATTTATATGAATTTTTACGTAAACAGATAATATATAATATAAAGGGTGTCCCAAAATGAACGCAAGATTTGAATTTGCAGCTATTTGCGCAGTAGATTGTTAGCAGCCTTGAAAATAAAACAATTGGATACTCGAGAGTTTAAGGTTACAAAAAAGGGAGCGTTACACGATACAACAGCGTGTTTTCATTATTGAAAAATATTTTAAAAGTAAAGTTTGGCGGCCACAGTTGGAAAATTTCATACAAAATATGGTCGGAATAGTGTTTGAAATTCATTAACTGTGAAGAGATTCATTGAATAATTTGGGGAGACTGGCTCAGTTGGAGACGCTAAACATATTGGTCGTCCAAAAGCAAGCCGTTCAAAAATATCAAAGGAGTGCGTAAGAGTGTTGCTGAACATTCCAGAACATCCATTCGGCGTCGTGTTCAAGAATTGCAAATTTCAAGAAGCTCTCTAGATCATTGCACCATACTTTTTTGAAAATACGGCTAGTCCATATTTGATTTCAACAAGATGTCACCACGTGCCATGCAGCCCGTGAAACAATTCAATTATTGCATGAGACATTTCCTGGTCGTGTACTCTCGCGTGATCAGAATTGACAGGCTAGATCGTGTTATTTTAACACCACTAGGTTTATTTTTATGGGGTTATATGAAGTCAAAGATCTATATCAACAAACCCACAAGCACCCGTGCATTACAAGAGAAAATTAAACGCTGCATCAATGAAATGCAGCCAGATTTATGCAGAATGGTCAAGGAAAATTTCCAAAAATGGCGTATGTGTCAACAAAGCCGTGGAGGCCGTTTGCCCGATGTGTTATTTCATAAATAACCCTATTCTATATACTTCATGAATCAATACAAAAATTACAATTTAAAGACTAAAAACTGTGTTTTCTATTTAATTCAAATCGTGCGTTAATTTTGGGTCACCCATTATAACTCCTTAATCGTCAAAATTTATAGGGTTTAACCATAAAGCAGACGTTTGGGTATTTTGGTAAAAAATTTAAGTATGTATACGAATCTTGAAAAAATGTACTAAGAATGCGCTAAGATTTGTTTTGTGCTTATTTTGATTTTTCATGCCTTTCTTAAGACTATAAGGATTATTTAGAGCTTTTCTTAAAATTTAATAAAAAATATTTAATAAAAATGTTACACTGATTTTAAATTAATTTGCTAATATAGAGAATTTTCATAAAAATTTGTATCCCATCATTTATAGATTATATTTGCATGACATATTTTCTTCGTGTCTTTTGACAATATAATTGTTTAAAATATGTAACTGTTTATAATATGATACAATAATTACAATTTTGTAAAAATTATAAAATTTCAATTTGTACCTATTGAATATCGGTATTATTAAATATTAGTATAAATTACCATTTTACAATACAATAATAATAGACTTGATTATAAATAAGTAGATATAATAATACGTCTCTATTATTCAGATAAAACAGACGAACGCTTCAAAGGAATCACACCTATGATATTCCGGATGTAAACGACGTTAGGCCAGGCCCAACTAGGGGTCGCAATAAGTATTAAATGTAAACAGATTCAAGTGATAGCCAATAATCAGGAGTTTTGCAACCGTCTACCACTTTCTACTGTGGGCAAAAATATGAATTGACGACTGGCGCACATACAAGGTGTCCCAATTTCGATGCTCACTATTGGTATCTCAATTATAGAAGAGATAGAGCAATGGTTAAATGGGGAATGTTTTTCAGAAATCAGTGCTCGTAAAACATTTCACATTTAACCATTACTCTATCTCTTCTAATAACAGAGATACCAATGGTGAGCATTATATCGTTTTCGTTAATTTTCATATTCAAAGAATATGCCGAATTAAAAAAAGCAGCAAACAATTTCACAATCTCTAGCATCATCACTTTTAAATTAGAATATATATATATATATATATCCCTTTAAGAAAATTACAAAATCCATCTTAGAAAAATAGGCTTTCTAAGAAAAAACTTTGTAGCTCTTTCGTTCAATGAAACCATACAAACAATTAAAGATATTATTAACAACAATTATACATTGTTTGGTGTAGATAAAAACACAGACGTTTGTGGAAGTTATGTTCCTAATAGCAATTTTGCATGAAAACATCCCGACCAACAGTATTTTGATATATAAAAAAATTGAAGAAAACTGACAATAACACTATAATAAAATTGATAAATGACCGGTTGACTAGCTTATTTTTGCCGCAGACAGTACGAAGTTACAAAATTTTACTAATGCTGTCCGACGCATTTAATCATTGTAGAAGTTCAACCCATGGATCAAATGGAATCGCTGAAACAATAAGAATAAAATTTGTATTGGTAGATTTAATGACTGTTAATCAGTTATTAAGAAACAAGAGCTTCAATGCAATTGAACTTACATAAAATCCTGTCTAAATTTTGTGAGCTACACAATAAAATCTTTAGAAAAGCAGGTAATGTTGAAGGTATCTACAAATTTAATAAACAATTTCAAAGATTGAATTTAGAAAAGATGGCACTGAAAAGATAAGAAAAACAAAGTTAATGATGTTCACCGAAAATTGAAACTTCTAATTTTTATTATGATGTCGCCATGTTGTAGAGCGTACAAAATGGCAATGATAAAGTGTTAATTGCTTTGAAGTATATCTTCAAATATATTTTTTTCCGATATCTTCGTAAGTAGTCGGAATATTTTATGTTTCAAAGCGGCATTATGTTATACTCCAAATTAGGCAACTTTGTTAATAAGATGATCTATAATTTAACCTGACCTGGCATCTTTTCAAATAACCAAGACTTCAGCTCCAAAAACGGGCACCCTGTATATATGTTACGACGGGTTTTCGGGTAATTATTCGCGTGGTGTGTGTTTTGTTCTCACGACTTTTCGATGAGCTCTCTGCCATATTCTTCTGGTGCCTTCACTTGAGGGTACAAGGAATTACTGTAAACTCGTCATAAAATAACACACTTACTCAATTTAATAGAAATAAAATAATATTTGTATTTATATTTATTTATTTATCCAATATGCTTACACAATTCTTTCTAAATAAAACATAATTCTATAAGTATTCACAAGAATATTAAACGCACATGGAAAGGCTGTAGTTCACACGTAGATGATCTTCCACTCTTGCCCAATTTAAGTCCGTTGAGGATATCACCACTAAAGCTCTGCTTAATGATTTTCATCATTTAAAATATGGCTTTTATATCTCAAAAGGAGAACTTTATTATACTCATTGAATTATATATTATATATATATACAGGGTTATTCACGCTATACGGCACGGAATATTGTGGCCAAAATACGTGATTTTCAGAAAGTTTCACTTTGGGGATATCTGGGGGTCTACTAGGGCTACTTTTTAAAATTACTTTCATAATATACAGGATGTCCCAAAAACCATAAAAGTATCAAAGTTGTGTTTTTTTTAATGAAACACCCTGTATTTTATTGCATTTTGTGATCCTTCGATCAAAATAAGTGTGTGTTTCAATAAGGTTTTTATTACTTAAACCTTAAGGTTTTTGAAATAATTTAAATTATGTAAAAATTTAACCTAATTTTCATGTTTTAAATACTTAAAAAGTAATTAAGTTATGCATACCAAATTTTCACTGAAATGTAACAATAGATAATATTTTATTTTCCAAGTATAATAAATTTGACATCTTATACCGGGTGTAAAAAAATTGGAATTAAACAAATGAGAACTTTAAATGGCTATAACTTCATTTATTTAAATGGAACGCTATAATTATTAATTTATCAGCAAATGCACGTTTTAATTACCTTTCGAATGGTATTTATATCTTAAATGTTAAGTCTTCTCGTTTTTACAGAAAACGCCAAAATATTGTTTATTGCACCGTTTTAGTACTTTTTAAGTAAAAATTTTAATGTATCTAGTTTTCCATCGTATTTAAAAACGTAAGATAATTAATTTAGTCTGTTACTTTAGTTTAAAAAGCCGGTCTTTTGTTATAGTTGTGTTATTTTGCGTTTTTGTGTTAGATCGTTAGTAATCGTTATTGTTTGAACATCGTTGTTGTATTTAATAGTAAAAAATTAAAATTTACACAGATTTTCTTATACTGGGGTTTTTATAACTGACACTTCCAATTTCTTTAAATTGGTTTAATAGTCTCTCAAAAATGGCTGGCTTAGGGTGATTTCTTTCGGGAAACCTTTAAGTATAAACTCGACTAGCCAATAAACAATTTTGATGACATTCTCCAAGCATTAAGATAATGCCAATACCCTTCTTCTTTTGAGTAAATCTTCATTTTTTACCAAAAAATACAACAGCGGTGTTCAAACAATAACGATTACTAACGATCTAACACAAAAATGCAAAATAAGACAACTACAATAAAAAACAGGCTTTTTAAACTAAAGTGGCATTCTAAATTAATTATATGACGTTTTTAAATACCATAGAAAACTAGATACATCAAAATTTTTACTTAAAATGTACTAAAACAGTGCAATAAACAATATTTTGGCGTTTTCTGTAAAAACGAGAAGACTTAACATTTAATATATAAATACCATTCGAAAGGTAATTAAAACGTGCATTTGCTGATAAATTAATAAATATAGCGTTCCATTTAAATAAATGAAGTTATAGCCATTTAAAGTTCTCATTTGTTTAATTCCAATTTTTTTACACCCGGTATAAGATGTCAAATTTATTATACTTGGAAAATAAAATATTATCTATTGTTGCATTTCAGTGTAAATTTGGTATGCATAACTTAATTACTTTTTAAGTATTTGAAACATGAAAATTAGGTTAAATTTTTACATAATTCAAATTATTTCAAAAACCTTAAGGTTTAAGTAATAAAAACCTTATTAAAACACACACTTATTTTGATCGAAGGATCCAAAAATGCAATAAAATACAGGGTGTTTCATTAAAAAAAACACAACTTTGATACTTTTAGGGTTTTTGGGACACCCTGTATATTATGAAAGTAATTTTAAAAAGTAGCCCTAATATACCCCCATATATCCCCAAAGTGAAACTTTCTGAAAATCACGTATTTTGGCCACAATATTCCGTGCCGTATAGCGTGAATAACCCTGTATATATAAATCTAAACAACATCTAACACTTTTTAAGCAATTTCCTTCACAAAAAGCAAGATATCTGTTTGCTCCAAATATAAATATTTATAAACTCGGTAATCATTATTATACATAATTTATATTTTTTAAAGACGGCCACGAAAAACATATATTTTCGATTCTATCGAAAAGTAGTTTTAGTTAATACAAGATTAAAAAAATATTTAATTTTTTTGGGTGAAAACCCTACACGATATCAAATATTATTAACAAATAAAAAAGTTTTTAAATCAAATTGTCTTTCAAGTAGTATATTTTTAGTTTTTATTGGATGCGCTAATAAAAAATATTTTAGTTTTTAAGTGGTGGTACTACTGTATTTTTAAATTATTATAAATATCGGGATGATTCTCAGTAAGCTTTCAAAGAATAAAACCTACTTACCTTACCATCACTTTATATATACGAATGTTTATTACATATAAAGAAAAACTAGCACCTGTAGACCACTCATTCCGATGTTCACGAGCACAACACGGGGAAAAAGTATGATGTTCATTCAAATGCAATTCGTCTTACAAAATATCATACAGGCTCCAGATATTTTGCGATTAAATTTTATAACGCTCTGCCACTAAAGTTTATATGTCTTCAATTGAAACAATTCAAGCTCAAAATTAAACCGATTTTAATTAAGCAGACATTTTACACGTTTATTGAATATTTTGAGTTTGATTTTGCAAATATCGTTTAGTATCAAGTATTTTAGATATATTTATTTTTTTAACTTTTACTTAGTTTGTAATTAAATATTCCTATTTTATTTTAGTATTAAATCTGCAACCTTAGTTTTATATACATGTACATTTTTATAATTTAATTTTAATTATTTAGATAACAAAACTATTTGATTTTCAAATTGGTTTTATTGTAAACATTACATATGTTTCGCCACACTGTGGCTTATTCAGGTGAAGAAAATATAAAAATAAAATACAAATTATTTCTTATATACTATGTTGTTATAAGTGGGGAACGGAACATTTTTAAGAGAGGGTAGTTGGATAATTCTGATGGCCGGTGTGGAAATATCTATTTATTTCTAGATTTTCCAATATATTTGGTTTTTCTCCTTTTCTTCCTGTGTGGAGGATCTTAAATTCGGGGTTGAATGTATGATTATGATCTAGAAGGTGATTCGCATATGTCGATGTTTCTTTTTTATTGATGAAATATTTGTGATGTTCTCCTATCCTCTCTTCAAATGCTCGTCCGGTTTGACCTACGTAAACTCTAGGGCAGTTCATACATCTTAGCAAATACACTCCACTGTGTTTATTTTTAACTGTTGTATCTTTATTGTTTTTTATTATTTTTGATAAACTATTTTTCGTTTTGAATGATATGTTAATTTAACCAACACACAATTCAACAAAAACGAAATTGAGTTATTAGAGAAAGGGTTCAAACATGACATCAAACACAAAACGAGTTCTAAGAAAATCGAGTTAACAGCAGTTGAAACAAAATTAACATTAATGAAAATTCCAAATAATCTACCTGAAAAATTCAAATTCTCTAAAATAATTAAAGACAAAAAAATCAATAATAACACCAGTAGTGAAATAAATGTCAGTTGCAAAGTCAATTAAAATCAAATCAAACAATCATAACATAATATTTACTAAGGCCGATAGAGGCAACACAATAATTGCCATAAATTAAATAGATCATATAAATAAAGTAACTAATTTTCAATTTAGTTTTTTTCGTTTATTTTTGTAAATATGCAAAATATTAAAAAAACATTTTAATAAAAGTTGTTTCTTTTAAAAGACCTATCACTATCAATTAATACCACATTCGACCTATGTTGCTATTTGAAATTTTAAAGTTACATCCTGTTCCGGGTACTTCCGGATTATACACTTTGGTAATAATATTTTTTGTCCCAGTCACATTCGACCAAGCGTTGTCGAAATAAAAGGCTGGTACGGGTGCTCTGAGATACCCGGTATATAGCTTTTTTATATTAATTTTATGTGACCTAGTTTTAAGTATTTATTATGTTTTAAGTATGTAAGACTTGTCTTGTGATTATTTAGTTTGGTGTTTTATTAAAGTGTTTAAGACTGATACTTTATAGTTGTTTTGTTTTGTATTGTTTTTTATTGTATATTTTTATATTTAAGATACTATATTTTTATTCTGTTAGCATAAGTGTGGCATATTTTGTATTTTTTAGATTAAGTGATATATTATAAGTTAATAACATAAGACACTGTCTACTATTCCGTTTATTTTCACCAATCTGTTCATATTTTATATTATTCTACATGTACATACATATTTTTAAATATCAGGTATATCCAAATTTTGTTGACAAATGTAAGGCTTACGCTAATAGCATGAATAAAGTAACATTATACAAACATTAAAACATAAATTTTCCGCATTTAGAATAAGCTTTTCGAAAAAATAAAAAACACCATTCGAGTATGGTATTAATTGATAGGTATTTTTAAAAGGAACAACTTTTATTAAAATGTGTTTTTAATATTTTGCATATTTACAAAAATAAACGAAAAAAACTAAATTGAAAATTAGTTATCCATTCAACATTCAATTTCCTCAAGTAGGCTTTGCTTTTTTGTTAGAATAACAATTTGTATATGTGTTAATATTGAAAATATTCTTACATGAAAAATAAAAAATACCATTCGTTTGACCCTTTTTTTCCTATCATAGTTTCCCTTATTTTATAGTAAAATTTATTTGCTCTTTCTATTTTATTATTTAGGTCTCTTTCGTTCCCGCCTTTTTCTTCAAGATGCACATTTAAATACTTAAAATCTTTTGTTTGTTCTATCTTTACTCCATCTATTTCTATATTCAGTTTTTTTTTTCATACTTTGTTATAGCTATTACTTTCGTCTTTTTGTATTTATTTTCATTCATTTACATTTGATGGTCTTTTCCACTAGTTGCTAATACAATAATGTGTGATACGCAGGGATCGGTTAGTGAATTGCGGACTCTTCCAGTGGTACGGCTAAGGCTCAGATTGGCATCAAATGTACTTGGATATTAACAAATCAGTAGTAATTTATTATACATCGTATAATTACGCAACTATGTAGATGTGTACATGGTTTGTCTTAGTCGTTCTCTTTCTTAATCTAATACAAATGTCTTATACACTAACTATTTCTAGGGCAAGAACCTGATGCAAGTAAACATCAGCATTTTCTCAAGGAATGTTTATTTCTGCGTCAATACCTGTTTACTATTACATTTCATAACAATAACATTATGAGTATATTTACTAAACACTATTTATAATAGTAGGTTCTATTTTGTTAGCAGCTTCGTTTCTTAACTTTACACTATCCCTTATGCTATATTTTACACTTTTACTCTTTGGCTTCTCGAATACTCTTTGATCTATCAAATTATCTCTTGCTTCCTTACATGCTATTTGTAGTCGAAATTTTAGCTCGGATGAATAATAATTTGCAAACTTAAAAAAAATACTAGCCATAAACTCGGTACCTTGATCTGATACAATATCATCAGGAATACCATACCATAGTATGAAATTATCCACCAATGTTTTAGCTGCTCTGACACCTTCATTATTTTCTAATAAATAAGCCTCAACAAATTCTGACAACTCACTGTATTGTTAAAATATATCTAAAATTATAATCATCTGTTTCTAATGGACCTACCAAATCTATATACACCTTTTGAAAAGCAGTTTTAGCTGTTGTCGTTAAAGACATGGGTTCTCGGTTTGGAATTGAATATTTATATCGTTGATAGTCATCACATTTTCTTACAAATTTCTCTATATCTTTCCGCATATTTTACCAGAAACAATATTCCCTATTATTATTGTACATACGGTTAATACCCACAATAGACGGTCAGAAATATTTTGCTTATCTCCAGTATAGTTATTTTAAAACCTTCTGCTTTTATTTGTTTACAATTATTTACTATGTCATTAAATAACATATTTATTTATTTATTTTATTTATTTATTTATATATTTTTGTACTTCTTTCTTTAAAAATGTATACAACAAATTAATTTCACAAAAAAAAAGAAAAAAAACGTACTTCAAATTTTGGGCGAAAGAGGCACGGGCGGAGTTCACAATAACAAAGTGTTCTTCCACTCTAACCCTTCATTTTCCATGATGTCGAGGGAGCTTATATCCTCTTATATATATATGATAGCGTGCACTCTTCGGATTTTACCATAAGTAATTTTAAAATACATACATGATGTTTCAGATCCCTCAACGACGTAGCTAGCAGAGACGCTGATCGGGACCTAGTACAGACGCTGATTCTGACAGTTCTTTCTCGATTGTGCAGTAGTTTCTCTCTGTTTTATATAGATGTCAATAAAATAGTCCGAGTAAAATTGACATAAATATGCCTGGAATGGCTAATATATTGCCGAATGGTGGAAATACTCTTTCGACAGAGAATTATATCACATGAAGCAGAAAATGGGTGTGAGTAGAAGAACACATAGTGCAAGCCTGCAAGTCCTGTGAGCTAAATTTTTGTAATATTTTTATGTATATTTTGAAGTTGTTCTTATATCCAATAATAACAGGACATTGTAATGTAAATAATAAACAATAGGTTTATCGTTTTGATTTGATCTGGTTCTGGACCAAGTGCATATCCTGAAGCATCTCTTTTTAAAATAAATTCATTATTTTCTGAAAAATCTGGATACTGCAAAATACTTTAGGAGGTTAGTGACTCCTTGAAACATTGAAATGCAAGTTCACGTCTGTGAGAACAAGGTATTGACAAACTCTGCATTTCCTCAAGGAATGTTTATTGCTACGCCAATACCTGTTTACTGTTACATTTCATAACAATAACATAATAAGTATATTCAAACACTATTTTTAATAATCCGACGAACGGATTACGTTACAAATGTCATCTACAAATGCACATGTCTTTATTACTACCACCACTATCTTTATGTATCCCAATACGAGAGGTTTATTATTTCGTCATAAATATAATAAACAGAAAACCTCATCCTTATCTTAGTCCTATTTTTGTCTGGTAGCTTTCTGAAACCTCATTATTTTTTATTACTTTATTTTTGTGCCTTTGTACACACTCTTAATAGCTTGTATCAATTTTTTGTCTCTCTTTCTCCAAACTTCTTCCCTTTGTTCCCTATCAAATGCTTTTTCCAAATCCACGAACCCACAATATATTTTACTCCCTTATTTAACAATTTACTCGTCATTTCTTTTAATGTGAAAACGCGTTCTTATGTACTTTTCCCCTTCTATATCCAGTATGTGTTTCACTCAGCTCCATTCCTACTATTTGTCTTAATTTTGTCTCGAGAATTTTTCATATATTTTTGTTATTGTACTCAGTGAGGAGATTCCCCTGAAATTGTGGCAGTTTCTCTTATCCTGTTTCTTGTGTACTGGTACTATAAGCTCAACTTTTAGACCTTCAGTATTGTCTCCTCCTTCAAAATTTTATTTATTATTTGATATAGTAAACCTAATCCCTTATCAAATGTTAAATGAAAATAATTTTTGAGTTTTTATACCACTATTTATTGTATAATATATACAAATCAAGTTTACAATATATTATCAATTTTGACACAACTATAGTTTCGACCTTTGCAGGTCATTATCAAGTGTTGAATTCAACTGAGGAAGTGGAGGCAGACATCGGTATAGCCCTAAATGAGGACGGAGCTGTAAAAAACAAATGGATAGGACAATACGCTGCGCACTTCAGAATATCGCTGGTTGAGGGCACGACCGAGAACATCGTGAGGCTGCTGAAGACAAGGGGCATTTGGATCGGTTTTTCATTCTGCAGAAACCAAGAACGCAGGGAAGTGTATATGTTACGGGCACCTGACTAGCTGACTGTCAAGGCACTGACAGGAGGTAGAATTGCAGACGCTGCAACATAGTAGGACATGTTGAGGAAGCCTGTCAAATAGAGCCCAAGTGACCGGTTGTGCGGAAAGGGGAGACGCGGACAACCACTATCTAGGCAGCGTCAAGTGCGAGGCTGTCACCGGCGGCGGAGACAGAAAAGTCTGACTGACTAGACGCGGTATGACTGGAGCCACGGTCACAGGAGCTGAAAGGAAACGGTCCTGTGGTTAAAGTGGTGCAGACAAACTTAAACCGATGTCACGCGGCTCATAACCTGCTAGAAGTAACGGCGAGGGAAAACGATATACGTTATGATCGTTAGCGAGCCCAACGATAGCAAAGTCAGCAAGAAAAGGCATTGCCTGGGTTAGCCTGGCGGATCTCACGTTCATTGCCTGCTACGCTTCCCCGAACGCTAAAATGACACAAGTCGAAGAGTGGCTTAGTGTGCTAGCGCGCACGGTGGCAAAAGCGGGTAGGGACATAGTGCTGTGCGAGGATTTTATGCCCAAGGCGTATTAGTGGGGTGAACACAGAACTGACGCGCGGGGCTAAAGACTGCTGAACCTGATAGCGGAGCAGGACCTTGAAGTGGCCAATGCCGGGAATGTACATTCTCCAGAAGAAAGGCGGATCAATCATCGATTTGAACTTAGTATCGGCAGTCATGCTGAGAAGGATTGACAAATGGACTGTCGAGGCGGAAAGGGAGAGCCATACCGATCACCGCCAAAGCCTAGGAAGAGATTGGTGATAGAGAGTACAAACAGAGACATCCTGGTAAGGATGATGAAAGAACCGAGGTTGCGTAAGGGGCCCGAAGCTGCAGCAGAAACCTACTCGAGGAGGCTCAGAGCCGCTTGTGTGGCGGCTATACCGACGAAACGCGGAGCGGGATCTTTAGGCCGGTCTACTGGTGGTGTGTTGAAGTAGCCGACGCCAGGAGGGCAGCAAATGCAGCCAGGAGGCGGCTTAGCAGAGACAAAAGTACTGGCAGAGCCACCGAAGTACTAAAAGAGGGATGCAAGGCCTGCAAAAGAGTGTTGCCCTGAGTAATAGATCGCAGTAAGGCACATAAGTGGCAGCAACTTTGTGAAGAGGTAGAAAAGAACAAATGGGGCCGCTCATACAAAATTGTGGCAAAGAATAACGGTGCCCCCCGTGTTACCCAACGTGGGCTCACTAGTCCGCGGAGGGGTTCGAGCAGTGGCGGCAGCAGTGGCAGCTCTACCAAATAGCAAGGCGACAGGGTCTGGGGCATCCCAAACGAAGCCACCAAGCTAGTCGCTGGAGACGACCCGGAACTGCTAGCGGGGCTCTACAATAGCTGCCTGCCAGAATGCGTTTTCCCCAGAAGATATAAGCGCGATCGGCTGGTGTTACTGCTGAAGGAGGGTTTTCCGAAAACCAATACGGCTTCAGACGCGGCAGGGCCACCACGGACGCTCTCCTCAAAGTGAAGTGCCTAGTGGAACAGGCATACAGTGAGCCAATTACGCTTGATATCAAGAACGCCTTCACCCCCTCCCGAGACACACAATTATAAAGGCGTTGCCCGGGTAAAGACTACCAGGGTACCTCATAAATTTATTCCTAAGCTACTTAAGTGATAGTTAGTATTCATGGGAGACTCTGGGATAGAAGAGAGTGTCAAGATAACCGGGGTCGTACCCCAAGGCTCGGTACTCGGCCCTTTCATTTGGAATGTCGGGATAGATGGGGTGTTCCGTCTGTGACTCCCGGAACTGGGCCAAGACGATTGGTTTCGCCGATGACCTGCTGATAGTTATTAGAAAAGGGGACATTAAGGACCTACTTGTAGTGGCGCAAAGGGCGGTCGAAATGGTCGCCGAGTGGCTGAACGGAGTCGGTCTCGTCGTGGCAGCGGAGAAGACGGCGGCAGTCTGGATATCCCGAAGAAGGGCTGGACGGGTACTAGGCGAATGTGTTAAACTGCTGGGCTGCGAGATCGAAGTCAAGAAGAAATTGAAGTACCTCGGGATCATACAAGAGGCTCTGCAGCTCTGCAGCTCCCAGGTACTGGAAGCGTCAACAGGGGTTGTAATGACGGTAAGAGCGGTAGCTCGTCTGATGGCAAACAAGGGTGGCCCGATGGAGGACACCAGGAGGCTGCTGATGGAAGCAGCGACATCGATACTTCTCTACGTTACACTAGCATGGGCAAACTGCCTGTACTCCAAGAGGAACGTCGCTAAACTCGCGGCACTCAGGGTGATACGCGGGTACCAAACAGTCTCAGCGGCAGCGGCAGAGACCTAAACGTTAAAGCCCATGCACACAAGCACGAGCTGGTAGCAGAGGGGACAGGCAAGAGTAGGTAGAGGGAGTCCCTGAAAGGAACAAGGACGAAGAAGTTAATACCCAAAATAGAACCATGGATATAAAGGAAACACGGCGAGCTTACATACCATCTAACTCAGATTTGACATAGCTGTTTCCGGGCGTACCTCCAGCGGATCGGGAAAGTCGAAAGTGGGAGGTGCGTCTGATGTGTGGACGTTACTGATAACGCTGGTCATACGCTGCTAAAGTGCGGGCGGTAGAACACCGAGAGAACACAGCTGAAGATAGAGCTGGGGGTGCCGCTGACAATCGAAAACCTTATGCCCACAATGCTGACCGATCAAACAAAATGGGATGCCGTTGCGGAGATGGCCAGGACTATAATATGCCGGTGGTTTAGTGGGTAGAGCCTACTCAGAAGGAACAGGACGAGTCCCACGAACCTTGGTGGAAGAGACGGTGTATAAAGCATTACTTCTCTCGCAAAAAGCTCGTTATTTTCAGCTGTTTGTCTTTATTCAGGAGATCTCAATATCTTTTCACTATTTCTGAAAACCTTTTATTGTTCATTTGTCTGTTTTACTATAAATATACCCCTGTCGGTTTCCGCGTTAGAGATGACCCATAGGTCTAATAACCTCTACATATAATTCTTAAATTATGATATATTTACCTTATTTGTATTTTCTTCTCTGTCCTTGTTATCTTATTGTTCGTCCTATGCTATTATTTTCGGAGATAATTTCATTTTTAGTTTTTAAAAATCATTTTTTTACAAAAAACTGGAAACTTTTTGGGATCAATTCTCTCCCCTATAATAGCAGAATTTGTAATTAATTGCCTGACTACATCAAAAAAGTTAATTTTATCTATTATTTTCGGAGATAATTTCATTTTTAGTTTTGAAAAATCATTTTTTTACAAAAAACTGGAAACTTTATGGGATCAATTATCTCCCCTATAATAGCAGAATTTGTAATTAATTGCCTGACTACATCAAAAAAGTTAATTTTATCTTCCTATTTTTAAATTGGGTAAAGTAGAACACTTGTTTTGTTCCATAATTTTATTATCAGTTGCCTGACACGTGTTTCGATCGGTTAGGATCATTTTCAAAGTTAAACTAATTTAAAATAATGAAATGTTACAATATATATACAGGTAAGGCATGTTAATGGGGTGAAATTACGGCACTAATGATGTTGTCGGTGTTAATGATCTCGTGCTGGTTATTCAATAAGTAATCTCCGTTGGTAATGGCCCGTTTAATCTCTAATCCCTCTAATAATGTCAGCTTACAACTTTTTCTGCAAATATGTATCGGTTTGATATCCCCCATGTGGTGTCCTGTGTCTATGCAATGGTCCGCTAATCCTGTGGTTGTTGATCCGTTAGTTACTGCTTTTCTGTGTTCCCGCAGCCTTATTTCAAAATTTCTTCCCGTTTGTCCTATGTATTTGCCGTCACAATTGACACAATTGATTCTGTACACCCCTGATTTTTTAGAAATATCTTTTGTTTCTATTTTGTTATTAATTATTTTGTGGCCTAAATTTGTTCTGTTGACTTCTATTGCGTTTACGTTATGTGATCTTAGCTGTTTTCTAATTTTGTTACTAGTATTGTTTACAAATGGTATTGTTGCAAATATGTTTTTATCTTTTTCTTCGCCTGGACTATAAAGTAGATGTTTATTTAGTATCCTCTTCTTCCTTTTAATAATTCTGAAGACTGTGTTCTTATTATACCCGTTGTTATTAGCAATTTGTATTATTGTATGTAGATCTTTTATATAGTCATTCTCATTCATTGGTATTGATAAGAGGCGGTGAATAACCAGCACGAGATCATTAACACCGACAACATCATTAGTGCCGAAATTTCACCCCATTAACATGCCTTACCTGTATATATATTGTAACATTTCATTATTTTAAATTAGTTTAACTTTGAAAATGATCCTAACCGATCGAAACACGTGTCAGGCAACTGATAATAAAATTATGGAACAAAACAAGTGTTCTACTTTACCCAATTTAAAAATATGGTTCCATCAAGAAAGTAGCGCAACAAGTATTCCTATTTTTATATCAGTATATCGATGATATTATAACAGCAATCCCGTCTTCACAACTAGATAACATCTTAAACAGCTTTAACTCTTGATGATTTCTTAAAGTTAACTATCGAAACTGAAACGAATAACAGTGTTCCGTTCTTAGATTGCAAAGTGTGGAGACTCCTAAGCAATTCACCGCGCTTGCCATAGCCGGGATCAACGAAGGCGTCTCCTTGTCGCATAAACCGTTACCCTGGTACCCGACTGTAATTGATTTTTTGTTTATTCATGTTCTGTCAATAAAAAAAATAGTTATCAGCACCTTCAGTACTTAACAAGGGAAGATATTTCCTAACAGCACAATGTTCCCCCAAATTGGTAACCCCGACGTGATTAAACCAAGTACGAATAACTATCGATATTATGGCACACGACGGAGAAATAAACAGGGTATAGGTCAGGATTCCACCCTTTTGGCCCGACGATCCAGATTTATGGTTTGCGCAGAGAGCCAGTTCCAGATCGCTGAGATTACAGCGGACGAAACAAAATACGGATACGTAGCCCGACACCTCGAAGCACGATACGCTAAAGAAATACGTGACGTCCTCACCAACCCACCAGGAACTGGGAAATTCGTAAAGCTCAACAATCCGGCGCTTCGGCGTCAGCCAGGAACACCGCACCAGATATCTCAGAGAACACGATTAACTCGGAGACAGGAAACCGTCACGTTTCCTACGACACATGCAGTACCTGGCCGGTACCACGGTCCCAGAGGGCCTGTTATAATCACTGTGAAAGAGCAGGCTACTTTAAGTTAGTGGAATTAGTAAGTTGATTATATATTTCTGTTTTAATTTTCAAGTGGCATTGACATTTCAAATATCATTTCAATTAAGGACCATTTATTTTAACGAACTTTGATGATCACACGTAAAGAAAATGTTTTAGCATTTTAGTTGATTGTAGAAAATTAGCAAATAATTTAAAAATACGAAAATTTTCTTAAAGCTACAATAATGAGTCTCACTAAGTCTACAAAAAATCATTTATTAAAATAACTACTTTTCTGGCTAATACCTCGACAGATATTAAATTATACAAAAGTAATTTGCGTGTTACAAATAACAAAGTTACTTTGAATGTATTTAAATAAACAAAGAAATGATTAAATGTACTTTAAACTATTTGTGAGTGTATATGGTATGAGAAATTATGAACAAGGAATAATTTAGGCTGATTTCATTAAAATAAACTAGCAAAGGCAATTAAATAATCTAGCATCAAGTTTATAATCATCTGCAGACACGTGTTTCGATCTCTCGATCTTTTCAGTATAGCTTTATTATAAAATTGATTTTAAATACAAATAAAAACTTAATGCTTGTTGCGCTACACTCTTGATGGAAACAGATATTAATATTAGGTGAAAAGTAACACTTGTTTTCTTTCAATTGCCTAACACATGTTTCGGTCTTCGCCGGTCATTTTCAAAGTTAAAACTAATTAAAAATAAGGCATATATATATATATATATATATATATATATATATATATACGATAACACGAAAGTAGTGTGTTCTGAACGCAATACGTTTAAGAGATGTTTCCTTGAGATGTGCCATATACAAGCACAAAAACAGAGCATGAATTTTAAAAAGGACATTGAAGGCCTGAGAAATACCTATAGTTATTTATTTTCTTTTCAGTAACGCTCATGTGTATTTGATTTCAATACCTATTACCCTAACCCTTTGTTTAATATTTTGTTCTTTGCGTAATCACATAATTTTTCACCTTGTTCTGATCTAAATTTGTAAACGATTTTATCCATTCATCAAACCAAAGTCGAGAAATTGAGGATTAAAAAAAAATTAAAAATCAAATACCCATAGTAAACAATATACAGAGCCTATTCCAAATGTCAAAAGTGATAGTGTCAGTCATTGGTACAATACTGCAATGATTTTTAATAATTTCATAATAAAAATGTTGCAAGATTTCAAAAACTGAAAAACGATTTCTGTAGAAGCACAAAATTCTAGTACAGTGTTTGAAATATTGCAACATTTTAATTATGAAATAATTAAAAATCGTTGCAGTATTGTATCAATGGCTGTCTGTCACTTTTGACATTTAAAATAGGGTCTGTATATTGTTTAAAATGGATACTTGACTTTTTATTTATTTTTCCTCAATTTCTCGACTTAAGTTTGATGTATGGATAAATTTGTCTACAATTTTATGTTCAGAAAAAAAATCTCCTTGCGAATCAATAAAAATATATATACAGTGCAATTTAAAAAACAAATGTTGATCGTATTTTGTCAAAAACTGGGTGCGAGAAAAATAACAGTTCAGATCCTATTAAAGTCTTTTAAAAATGGTTTAATTTGATGTTTTATTTATTAAAATCGGATAAAAAATAAGCGAGATACAGCACCAAAGGTTTTTCGTCAGTCACCCGGTATATATATATATGTTCTGAACGCAATACGTACTCAAGGAAACATCTCTTAAACGTATTGCGTTCAGAACACACTACTTGAGATGTGCCATATACAAGCACAAAAACAGAGCATGAATTTTAAAAAGGACATTGAAGGCCTGAGCAATACCTATAGTTATTTATTTTCTTTTCAGTAACGCTCATGTGTATTTGATTTCAATACCTATTACCCTAACCCTTTGTTTAATATTTTGTTCTTTGCGTAATCACATAATTTTTCACCTTGTTCCCTCCCTTAGGCTACTTTTACAACCCTTATTGTTATTTTATTTCTAATTTTTTTTTTTTTCCTTTTTCCTCTCTCTTATTTACTCTTTAATTGATCTTCAATCTCAAAAACTGTCTCTACCTCTTTCTATTTTTCTCTCGTTCAATTTTCTACTTAATTCTTTCATTTCTCCTTACTGAAGGTAATATATTCGGTCACAGCCATCTCTCACATCACGTAGCAGGTCCGTACCTCGGTATGTCACCATACGGTGGGATTTGCTTTTGTGTTCTCGTTCCCTGCTCGGTTGCTGAGGTCTAACCACCTCAGTGCCGGACTGGGGAATTGCACTTGCTTATTCCACCCTTGGCTTGTCTCTATCCGATTATTATCGAGTGTTCTGCTTGGGGTTGCCTGAAATTGGGGTGGTTATGCCAATGTTTCAAACATTCTACCGCTCATTTCACAGTCTAATTGCGGAAGATCGACCATTTTGTGTTTGTCTACCTTCAGTATCTTTTTACATCATGTTAATTCTATCAATTTAGTTCAATTTTAAATTTCAAATACTTATAATGTTTCGGTTTAATTTTACTCAAAATTCTATTTGTTGAGTTTTCCATGACGTCTTCAATTTTCACGATAAGGAATTGTATTGGGAAAGAACTTAACCTCAAAAAATCTTGCTGCGGCCATGTGGTCTTCCATAGTGTAGGACACACACTTATAATTGTTTACTTGTAAGTCTTATCTTTATTTAGTTTTTAGGTTAATAATGTCAATATTTTATTTTATGTTAAAATGTAACTTTTAATTGATTTTAATGTTAACATTTTAAATTTTAACCACTGTAGACCTCTCACGAATTGTTCCTTTTAGGCTCTGAGGATGCATACATGTTGTGTGCGAAACGTTAGCATGTACATATAACAATATAGTGGAGCACAACCAACACCGTGTATTCTTTGCTCCCTACACTCTAACACACTACACTGGACTTCTCTCACCCGTTAATTTCAAAGAGTTGATATATATATGTATATATATATATGTATATATATATACATATATATATATATATATATATATATATATATTACAATCCTCCGCGTGGTTTGTGGAAAGTTCTCACGACGTTTCGATGAGCTCTCTGTCATCATTTTCGAGTGGGTTCTGTCGTGAGAACTTTCCACAAACCGCGCGGAGGACAACACGAAAGCCAATTGTAACATATCACACCCGCGAAAACATCAACGTCTGAACGTATCTTAATATTTTTCGCTAGTTATCTTAGTTTAGGAGATATTCGACCGTTTCCATACATATCAGCAACCCTGTATATATACATATATATATATATATATATATATATATATATATATATATATATATATATATATACCGGGTGACTGACGAGAAACCTTTGGTGCTGTATCTCGCTTATTTTTTATCCGATTTTAATAAATAAAACATCAAATTAAACCATTTTTAAAAGACTTTAATAGGATCTGAACTGTTATTTTTCTCGCACCCAGTTTTTGACAAAATACGATCAACATTTGTTTTTTAAATTGCACTGTATATATATATTTTTATTGATTCGCAAGGAGATTTTTTTTCTGAACATAAAATTGTAGACAAATTTATCCATACATCAAACTTAAGTCGATAAATTGAGGAAAAATAAATAAAAAGTCAAGTATCCATTTTAAACAATATACAGACCCTATTTTAAATGTCAAAAGTGACAGTGACAGCCATTGATACAATACTGCAACGATTTTTAATTATTTCATAATTAAAATGTTACAATATTTCAAACACTGTACTAGAATTTTGTGCTTCTACAGAAATCGTTTTTCAGTTTTTGAAATCTTGCAACATTTTTATTATGAAATTATTAAAAATCATTGCAGTATTGTACCAATGACTGACACTGTCACTTTTGACATTTGGAATAGGCTCTGTATATTGTTTACTATGGGTATTTGATTTTTAATTTTTTTTTTAATCCTCAATTTCTCGACTTTGGTTTGATGAATGGATAAAATCGTTTACAAATTTAGATCAGTACAAAATATATATACAGTGCAATTTGAAAAAAAAAGTTGATCGTCTTTTGTCAAAAACTGGATGCAAGAAAAAATATCAGTACAGTTCATATTAAAGTCTTTTAAAAATCATTCAATTTGATGTTTTATTTATTCAAATCGGATCAAAAATAAGCGAGATACAGCACCAAAGGTTTTTCGTCAGTCACCCTGTTTATATATATATATATATATATATATAAAGAGATCAGAGAAATCTCCAACAAGTCGACCGTTACTTCCCTCAACGTTATATATATATATATATATATATATATATATATATATATATATATATATAGTAAAGCAAGTCAATCCCGCAATTAATATGCTGTCAGTCTGGATTAGCTTCTGCTGCTCTTCTAATCTCTAATCCTTCCAGGAGGTTCTCTCCCATGTAGTGACTGGTGCTAATGTTGTTTTCGGTTAATCCAGTTGTAATTTTTCCGTCCCTATTGCTTTCTGGTGTTCTTTATATCGCACTTCAAAATTTGCTCTATGTAAATTCCCCTACAATTTAAACATTTGATCATTTTTGTTTATCCTTCATATCTATTTATGGTTGACTAATCTTCTTCCTAAATTGAATATAATGATGACAATTGTCTGTATATATATATATATATATATATATATATATATTTGGGAGTTGTTGTGGATTTGAGCTGTTCGGATATATCCAAAAATTCAAACCTTGTATCATTTGACGTTAGTAGCATGTTCTCTAATATACCCATTAAGGAATGTCTCGAAATTAATCAAAATTTACTCGATAAATCACAGTGCAATTATTTGATTAGATCAGAACTCTATCAATGTTTAGAAACTTGTGTAAACCAAAATTATTTCAAATTCAATAATGAATTTTACCAACAAACCACAGGTCTTCCAATGGGATCTCCATTAAGTCCTCTCTTAGCTGAAATATTCATGTCCAATATCGAAGAAAAGATTTTCTCGCTTGATTTTGCCAAAAAACACATTTCCTTCTGGTATAGATATGTTGATGATGTAATAGCGTGTTTCAGTGGCACAACACGTCAATTAGATCAGTTTCTCAATCTAATTAACAGCATTCATCCTAAAATTAAATTCACTCTAGAAATAGAAAATAACAACAAAATTAACTTTTTGGATTTAACGTTAATTCACCAAAATAATAAAATTGAATTTGATATATACAGGAAGCCTACTAACGTCAACTCAACAATCCCATTTGTCTCAAATCACCCGTTGTCACACAAACTTGCTGCATATCACTCAATGATACATAGAGCTTTCTCCATCCCCTTAACTACTGACAGAAGAGCCACAGAATTAAATAAAATAATTTCAATTGCCAGTGACAATGGTTTCCCCACGAACCTCATTCAAAACCTAATAAACAAAAAACGTCATCAAACCACAAGGGTTTTAATATATCCGAAAATAGCTAATTCAAATACATCGTTCATTCCGCTCACATACTTTGGAAAAACCAGCGAACAGATTGCTAATATTTTTCGAAAAGAGAATCATCAAGTAGCGTTTAAACCTCCTGGAAAATTATCAAACATGCTATTCAATGCTAAAGATAATGTCGATCCTCTTAAAAAATCTGGTGTGTATGAGATCCGTTGTTCAGAATGCAATAGTGTGTATGTAGGTCAAACAGGACGAAGTGTATCAACTCGATTTTCCGAACATCATCGTGCTTTTCGTCTTAATCAATACACTAGCTCTTTTTCAAATCATTGTTTAGAATGCAAACACCAATTCCCGGATATAAATATTCTAAAAATCTTGCATAATTGCAACAAGGGCGCTAAGCTTAATCTTCTGAAGTCATTGGAAATTTTCAAACAGAGCCGTAATCCGTTAGTAAATCTTCTTAATGAGCAGACCGAACTAATCTTTTCGCCACGTTTTAATCTGGTACTACCCTCCCGAGATAATCCGCAAACAATTAGCGGCAGGTATATTCCCTCACCCCAAAATAGTTAGTATAAAATCACAATTTCATCAATTTATAATTCACTTGATAATGACGATAAAACGTCGTAACTCGAGTCGTGCTGTGTTGTTTAGATTTATATAATTGTGCCTACACGTTATATAATATTTTTACAATAATTATTTGTGGTTAAAACATAGTGAATTTTTCAATTCAGTGTAAGTATGGATTACCACGTAGTAACGGTCGCAACCATTCTCTTTATTAATATAAATCGATATTTTTGGTTTTACCAGTCTATATTTACAAATTGTTTTGTGTTTTTAAATCATTATTTAATTTTCTACAACAGCATAAAGGACTAATATATTTTAACTCTTATTATGTACACTTAGAGAATAATGTTGCTAGGGTATTACCTTTTTTTAGCCCAGCTAAAAGTGATAAATTGAAGGAGTTGGTCTCTTCAACACTGAACAAAAGGACTGCGACTGGCGAAGAGAGGGGAAACAAATTTTAAAAATAAGGAGCGAAAGCATTATTGATTAAGGATAAATCGACCCGTGTTGTGTTTATTACCGCCAACAAAATATTAATGTTGGGCCTTCATTCTATAGCCTTTTTGTAATAATGGTAAATATTGGATATCAGGGACATTGTAATAACATTAATAAATGTATTTAAATAGGAGGTTGTATAGGTATTTTATATTTGAAAAGATTATATGAGGTAGTTGTGAGCTTGCCGTTAAGTAAAACCTTTTACCGAAGTAATAAAAGGGTTATAAAAGGGAGTGCATACTACATATATTTCAGTAGCTACAAAGTCAACATTATCACAAAGTGAATGAACAATATCAAAGACAACCTTAATTCTTAAAACTATTTGCATGGCATACATTCAAGAGATTATCGTAAAACCAAAAAGTAATTAGGTTATTTAAGGATTATAACGGAGGATTTACATTATTTTGTTTCATTTTTAAGTAGTAAATCTAGTAACAGGTTAACTAAGGGACTTGTGTTAAAACTTACTAACAAATTTTTATTTGTATTTCGATGGCCTCTAGCATATTTAACTTGTAGTGATTCAAAGAGTTCTATTTTGTTTACCAGAAACGTGTGACCTGTTGTTGGTGTGTGGTGTGCTATTGGTGATTTTTCTAGATGTTTATATTTAAAATGATATTTATGTTTTTAAAGCGTTTTAAAATGTTTTTAACATTGCAGTTTGTCCCACGTAAATTTTATTACAATTTTTAGAATAAACAGTTACTAACGAGAAAGTAAAGAAGGTATCTTGTATATTAAAGAAAAAAAATCAAGAGTTTTTTCACATCACAAAATAGAAAAGTCATTTCAGAAGGCAAACCCAGGCACAAATACATAACAAATCCAGTTTGACTTCCAATGAAAATGAAATAGAACTATTAAAGAAGGGTTTCAAACATTCAACACCAACAAGAGATATACCATTAGATGAAATCATCAGCGATACATATTTGATTGCACAACAACTTAATCCGGAAGATACCACTGCCTCTAGGATAGCAGCCAAAGAAAAAATTGAGAAGATAAAGAAAAGGTCCAAGAAAAACGCGAATAATCACTAAAACAACACAAGACATATTTTCTAGAAAACTATGAGGTTTACGCAAAAAGGCTATCCTTAACAATTTGCTTAATTTTGATTCTTTACAATTACTTGTTATATAAATTTCATGTAACTTCTATTGTTTATTAGCAATAGGCAGAAAACGTCAAAATCATTAATTTTTACTTTTTTATTAACTTTAGTTTCAGTTTCTCATTCCATTTAACTTTTGTTTGAAAAGTTATCTAATATGTTTCAAATTTAGAAAAATATCGACAAAAAACAAAAAAGCCTTGAGCAAACACTGGTTTATGAATATTCACCAAAAGCTTTTCAGTTCCAGCTATTACCGAAAAAACCTTAAGTTTAAAGTTTCATCTCAAACAGATAATTCGTTTTTGAGATACAGCGCCCATCGAGAGACACACAGATTCACGTGGAGACAGACACACACATATACAAAAACATATTTCCAGAAATTAATGTAATGGTCTCAGGGGAGATAATGTAAAACAATTTTTTTGAAAGTAATAAGTGCCATACGTGCATTTAATGTCTGTCGGGGTATTAGCCAGAGAAGTAGTTATTTCAATAAGTAATTTATTTTGTAGTCTTAATAAGACTCATTTGTTGTAGATTTACGAAATGTTTTCGTGTTTTTCTAATTATTAGTTAATTTTCTACAACGTAAAGGACTTTAATACATTTTTATTATTTAACTATGCTCTAAGTAGGTATTTTTTTCTTAATCCCGAACGTAATTATAACTGTAGAATTCACTAATCCATCTCAGGTATAAATTCACACCTTCAGTCGATTAAATTTCATTTTTTTGTTAGTTGCCGTACATACCTGAGTAAGTCATTTACATTTCATTATATTTATTTTAGTAAATGTTTTTATTTGTTTTTAAAATCAGTTTTATAATAAAACTATACTGGAGTGACCGAAAGATTGAAACACGTGTCTCCAGATGGTTATAAACTTGAGTGTTAAATTAATTAAGTACTTTACTATTTTATTTTTAATCACATCAACTTAAAAATCTACTGCATATACATTCCTCGAATTTATAATCCCTTTTTATAAGAGTGGAAGTAAATATCTGGTGTATAATTATAAACCAATATGCATAACATCAAGTATTGTGAAAATCTTAAGTTAATAAGTGAGTTTTTTGGACAACATATAAATGTACATCTCTCTTCATCATCACGGGCTTTATCCGACTAGATTTATAACCATAAATTTAGATTTAATATGCATATTGATTCTTTTGTTGGCCGACTTCCTAGGCAGGGAGAAACAATTGTTACATTATAATAAGGGGAATTTACAATTTGCGATAATCCGCGCCGTAAAACTATTAGGTGGTTGCAATTTCCATCATTTAGAATAGAATAGCGGAAATGTTTAATTGAAATATATTGATAAAATAACGTTTTTTTTCAGCAAAAAAGTAGAAGCTATTTATACAAAAAGTAAAAAAACGTTACTATGTATTTGTAAGTTATGTGAAATTGAGTAACTAAATAATGTAATGTCGCTAGGACATATATTTTTGGGCCCGGTTTTTTGCGGGCGAATTGCCCAAGGCTCCTCCATCACAGGGTGGCGACGAGCACCGGGCGAATTGACAGAGAAGAGAGTCAGAGTAAGGTGATATGGGAAATAAGGAAAAGCAGAAAGAGAGAAGAGAGGTGAAGGAGTAGGAGAAAAGAGAAGAGAAAGGGCTGCAGGAAAATGCAGACAAAGGGAAGGTTGGAGAGAGAGCGATGAGAGGGAGATTCGGGGAAGATGGGAGGGTGGAGGCAGTATTGAGGGAGGTATGAAAGGAGAAGTGGAAACAGGAGATGGGGAAAGCGAGGGAAAAGCGGAGGAGTGCAAGGAAGCGTGAAGGCAGGAAAGGTAGATGTTGATATGCAGAATAAGGAAGTAAGAAGAAGAAATTGAAAGGGAAAAAAGAGAGAGGGAATAATATAATAATCAAAGGAAAAGATTTCAAAGACAGCAAGGAGGTGGAGAGATTTGCGAAGGAGATTATGGAAGTGGAGATAGAGGTAAAAGGTTTTAGGGTGGATGAGGGAAAAAAGATAACAGTGGCGAAGCTGGGGGAGAGAAGATAAGTTAAAAGTAATGACGAATAAGAAGTTGATTAAAAGGACAGGAAATAGTTTAAAGGGTTGGGTGGCAGAGAAGGTAATAGTAGAACTGGTGGAGACGTGGGTAACAATGGAAGATTGGGAGTAGGAGGAGGCAGTCAACAAGTTAGGGTGAAATTTATGGAGGGAGAGAAAGGAAGAGCGAGGAGAGGGATGATAGTGGGAGTAAGAGGAGGCAGTCAACAAGTTAGGGTGAAATTTATTGAGGGGGAGGAAGATCTGTGGTGGGTAAGATATGGGCAGGGTCGGCAGGGGATAACAGTCAGTAGTGGTGAAGGGGTCTGGAAATGGCTAGATGAAGACGTGCTGGAAGAGGTGGAGGGATCGGACCACTCGCCGTTAAAGATAGAGGTAGAGATAAGGAAGGGGAACGTGGGAGAAGACGAGCAGGAACAGGAAGGGGAGAAACTAGAGAGGGAAGAGATAAAGGCAAAGCTGGAGGAAGTCTGAAGGCGAGGTATGGAAGGAGATTGGAAAAGAGGGTAAAATAACATTCCGGAAGGTATTAAACCAAATATAGAGGGAGGAGGAGAACACACCTTGGTCGCGGAAGGTGTGGGCCATATGCCCTATCCATAAGGGGGGGAACAGAAGAAAGGTGGATAATTATAGGGAAGTAACAGTGACAAACACGGGAAATTAATAGGAATAGGCTGGAGAAGGAAGTGGAGGAAAATACTAGTCCCGCCTAAAACGCAGGGAGGATTCAGGAAGGGGAGAGAAACGGCGGAGCAGATATTTATTCTGGCCATGATGGTAGAGAAGATAATGGAAGAGAAAGGAAGTATGTATGCGGTGTTTCTAGACTTGAAAGAGGCGTACGATTCGGTACCGAGAGGTGGGATGTTTAAAGAGAAGAGGAATGGTGAGGGGATGTTTCAGTTTGTGAGGAGGGTATATGAGGAAACATGGTGTGTTGCGAAAGTTGCTATCTCAGATTGAAAAGGAAAAGTAAAATAGCTAAAATGGAAGGGGGAGGAGATTGAGAGGGTGAAAACATTCAAGTATCTGGGATTCATATTTAAGGATGCGGGGGGATATGGGGAACACATGAGGTAAGTACAATGAAAGGCGAGGATAACGTGAGGAGTAGTGTGGGAAAGAGGAGGGAGATGAATGGAAAGCAATGTGAGAGTGATGTGTGGAGTGTGGATGCGTGCGTGAAGTCGATTATGATGTATGATGTGGAGGTATAGAAAAAAAAAGAGATATGAGTGTGCGGAGCGCAAGTAGAGGTAGTTTATGAGGCAAATGTTAGGGGTGTGAAAGATCGACACTTGAGTATATATCGAGGGGAGACTGGTGAAGGAGAGGTGCAGGAATGCACGGAAGGGTAGATGGAGAACAGAGAGAAAGATAATGTATGAAAGGGTAGTATTGGCAGAGGAAGTGGTGAATGAATGGCTTGAGAAAGGGGTAAATGTGGCGGATTGGGTGTATGAGAAGGAGAAAGAAGTGGAGAGACATGAAGAAAGAGGTGGAAGGGAGAAAGTTACAGGTAGTGCGTGTTATGTAAGAATGGGAGGGATAAGTGGAGATATTTGGCGGAGGTGTGCGAGGGGAGATTGGGAGATTGGAGTAACGGAAGTAATGAGTTGATTTTGTACGGAATTAATTTGATTTATGTATAATATGTTGTTTTTTGTTTGTTTGTTAGTATGTATAAAATTATATATGTAAGTAGAATTATGTCAAATAAAGTTTTGCAGTATGTTTTGTGGGAGCCCGGGTTCGCGAGTAGGACGCCACGCCACCAGAGGGCGACGAAATAATACCGGCGCGCATGTCGCGCACGATAATAGCGCCTGCCAACAGAGGGCGTTCCATCACAATGCCGACGGAACGGTCACAAGCAGTAGTTAAAAAGGCAGCATCACCATAGTACGTCCGGTCAGAGGACTCCCCATAGTCCTGTGGCCATCGAAAAATAAACCTCCGAAGCCGCGATTTATGATATAACATATGCAGGGTGAGCTTTTTTAGATGTTCTATGGGGATCTCGGAAACTATACGAGATAGAGAAACGGTTAAATGGGGAAAGAAGTGTAGATTTACGAGACGAATAAAATTCACCTTTCAAAGTTTTCAAAAAAGTCAAAGGTAACTAGATATTTTGAAAAAAGTAAAAAGTGTCAATTTTTTCAAATGAATATATCTTGGTTTTTATAAAAGATGAAAAAAACTGCAAAGGACAAAGTTTTAGATAATTTTATGCA
The DNA here is from genome assembly GCA_963969525.1 of Ontholestes murinus. NCBI lineage: Eukaryota > Metazoa > Arthropoda > Insecta > Coleoptera > Staphylinidae > Ontholestes > Ontholestes murinus. The sequence goes on along the minus strand of OZ018388.1, from coordinate 46,265,828 downwards.
GATTATTTTATTTTATTATTTCTAAAAATAAGTGAGTTATAGTCATTTTAAATTTTATTATAAATAAAAAATGGGTAGCCATGAAAAAGGTGAAAGTAAAACAATTGCAGTTGTTTGTAATAATAGCAATATTGTAATTATTAGTTTTACAGAGATAAACCAAAATGAACAACAGCATAAAGTAATTCTGTAATTATCAATATATCAATGGGAGAGAAATTTTAATATTAAAAAAATATAGTCAAAGAGTCCACTATTAATATTATTATGACATAAATTATATCTTTTTAAAATTGAATTTATGGCTTTTTTGACTATTCTCATGTAAATTTAATTAAATGTTTCAATAACAGCTAGTTCATGATCCTCCACGGATTGATATGATTTTTCATATACTTGGTTTTTACATATCCCCACAGCAAAAATTCTAAAACGCGCAGATCGGGAGATCTAGGTGGTCCTTGGATTGGTTTATTTCTTCCCACTTATGAGTTAGAAAAAGCATCATTTAAATAATTTGTAAAGCCAACATGTTATGAGGTGGAGCACCGTCATATTGGAACCATTTCAATCTTGCTTGTAAAGATAAATTTAAATAATGGAGCATATCTTCAAATGTTTTCTGAAGAAAATGAAAGTAATCATTTCCATTTAGTGATCTTTCAAAAATATATCGACCGAGAATTCTTAATCCAAACACACCATGGATTAAACCCAAATTTAATTTATAGATTTCTCTGTAAAACTTCTAGTGGATTCTCTTGAGTTCATCTATTTTCATTGCAGCGATTAAAAATATAACAATTAGTGAATCGCGATTCATCTGTTCATAATATTTTTGTAAGAAACGTATTATCTTGATAAATGTGTTTATACCACATACAGAAGGCCATTTGATAATTACAAAATTATTCTTATGCTGGTTTTTCATTTTTGTTTAACTTTGTAAAACTAATAATTACAATATTGCTATTATTATAAACAACTGCAATTGTTTTACTTTCATCTTTTTCCTGGTTACCCATTTTTTATCTATAATACAACTTAAAATGACTATAACTCACTTATTTTTAGAAATAATAGAGAAAAAAATTACCTTTTGAATGAGGCCATAGCCAACTATGGTTCCCATTTAAGAAAATGTAAGTTTGCGTCATATCTCGGAAAATAATGGCTTTAAAAATTTTCTGATTAGTTTTTATTAATCTACATAATATTGAATAGGCGAGGCCGTTACTTGTTCAAACTCAATTATAATCACTTAATTAAACACTGGTATAGCGTGAGGTTTCAAAAATTAATTTATTGTACTACGACAATTGTTTCGCCACACTGTGGCATCATCAGGTAGATGTATGATTGTGACAAAATACGAATTGTGTTTATATATTAACGGAGTGGGACTTTGTGAGGGTGGGGATTTGGGGGGATTTGCGGTTGATAACAAACATTTTTAAAGATTTTACAAACGAAAAATATTGACATGGAAATCAAAAAATATTTAATAATGGCGAATTGTTAGTCTCTGTTTGGTCGTTTAAAATGAGTCCTCTCTTGTTAAATTTGTTTATTTCCATGGATTCTAATAAATTGAGCTTCAGTCCCTTGTTGCATTTATCTTGAATCTTAAAGTTGTTGTTGAATGTGTGGTTATGCTCCTGGAGATGTTCTGCATATGCCAAATTAGGTTTATTTTGGGTGAAGCACGTCCGGTGTTCTTTGATTCTGGTTTCAAAGTTTCTACCTGTTTGGCCGACATATACATTACTGCAATCTCAACAAGGTATCAAATAAACGCCCGATTCTTTATTTTTATCTGTTGGGTCTTTTGCATTATTAATAAAGTTATGTAACGAATTACTGGTCTTGAAGGAAGTTCTGATATTAAAATTATTTAGAATTTTACCTATGTTGACTGACATTTGGCCTAAATAAGTAATAGATACATACTTTTGACTAGTGGTATTTTGGGACATTGGAAAAATTAGCAATGTTATTTGTTGTCTTTGCTTTTTAATTAGAATGTTTTTTATCATGGTTTGCGAACACACATTATTAACTGCAGTTAATAATGGGTACCAGTGTTTTATTAAGTGATTAATCTACATAAAATTATCTAAAACTTTGTCCTTTACAGTTTTTTTTCTATCTGTTATAATAACCGAGATATATTGATTTGAAAAAATTGACAGTTTTTACTTTTTCCAAAATATCTAGTTTTTTTGAAAACTTTGAAAGTGGAATTTTATTCGTCTCGTAAATCTACACTTCTTTCCCCATTTAACCGTTTCTCTATCTCTTATAATGTCCGAGATCCCCATAGAGAACATCTAAGAAAACTCACCCTGTATATCTGGTACCTCGAACACAGATATTGTTGGAGTTAAAATATTGTTTCAATAGAGAAGTTCGTTTTCAGAGAAGTGAATTTAAAAAATGTGGTATTTTACAATATTGTATAGTTAGATTTTATCTCAAAAAGTTTTAATTTATTAGCAATGGGTTTTCTTGATACTTTATTTAAAATCCCTATATCACTTTATTTCAAACTTTTTATACGTACTATTTTCACAATCCTTGTATAAATTATAATTAAAACGGTAAAATTATATATTGAATCTTTATTTTCAATAAAAATATTTTTAATGAATAATTAACTTACTTTTTGTCTGTTCTCTTTGTTGTACACGATTACCTTACATCTTAGCCTACCTTTTGTTTGCACTCCTCCTTTCCTTCATTAACATCTACTCCTCTCCCTTCTCTACATCCATTTTTACTATATAGGGAATGTATTGTTTTTGTGAAAATTTTTGAAAATTGTTTTAACGGAAATATCCGTTTTGAGGTCCCATGAGACGAATCCACTAATTTCTGGGAAAAAACTTTATGTATCTGCGTCTGTATCTGTGTATCTGCCGGTAGGTGCTGTATCTCAAGAACGAATGATTCTTTTAACTTTAAAATTAAGGTTTTATCATTAAAAAGCGTTTGGGAAACATTCATACACCGGAATTGGATGTTTACTCGATGCGTTTTTTTTTTCTTTTTTGTTTCGTTATTTTTCAAAATGTGAAAAATATTACAAAACTGTTCAAACAAAAGTAACAGGTAATCTTAAAAGATTTATTAATACACTATTTTTGCTTCTGGCTTCTTATTTAATCACCTTCTTGATATTCTGCTCCAAACATGTCCTGCAGCATAGGGTGGCAAAATGAGAAGTGAGTATTAAAAATGTACCCAGTTCTCATTTTTTATAAATATCTCTGTGGAACAAAATCCGTAATAAAAACTGACTAGTTTGTTACATCCTTCAACACAAGAAGAAAGGTAATTCCAAAATAATATGGAAAAATAATTGCAAAGTAATCATCAGTATTGAAATCATACTTATTTATTTATTATTAAACTAAATTTTACATTGTACAAATTTTATCATTATTATTTTTTACAAATCGTAGTAACCTGAACACTGCTGATGGTGTTACACCAGGAATTCTGCTAGCAGCTGCTATCTGTAATAAAGAACTCGTTATTATCTTTATATCTCCTATAATATCAGAAACTATTAAGATTTAAATTTAGTGAAGGTATGAGTCTTTCCCGCCTTTTCTGTTTTATTGTCCATCAAGTGGAATCTAAATCATACCGTTTTCACTTAACAAACAATAATATGCAGTGATGAAGCCGCGTATTGTAAATTTTAACATTTTTTACTTTTTAACAAAATTCCTGTTTGTCCACCGTGCGGTTTTTATAATACACAATTTGCATAATTTGTGCATCCAATAAAAACTAAAAAATACTACTTGAAGACCATTTAATTTAAAAATGTTTTTTATCTCTTAATAATATTTGATATCTTGTACGATTTTCTTAAAAAATACAATATGAACATAAGATACCTAATATGCACTCATAATTAAGTGAATCAGCTTACTCAAATGAATAAAAATTAAATAATATCAATTGATAAAATAAATCAAAACAACCTCTAGCACTTTTCAAACAATTTGACCCCATGATTCTGTGGTCCAGCCATTTCCCCACATTAACGAGACATATATATCTACGTTATGACGGGTTTTCGGGTTTTTATCCGTGTAGTGTGTTTATTGTTCGCACGACATTTCGATGAGCTCTCTGTCATCTTCTTCTGGTGACTTCACTTGAGGGTACAAGGAATTACTGAGTAATTTATCACTAAAAATTTGTACTTATTTTCTTGGTGTGCTAATTACCATCATCGGCGAAAGCTAGAGACATGGTAAACGCCACAACATTCTGCATGTATGATTATAGTATACAGGTAACATAGGGTATGGTTAATCATTATACTTAAAATTCTGTTGCAAGTACGAATAAAAATACTTCCTTACCGTTGCAGGTTGAATTCTCATCAACTTTTCTCTATCTTCGAAGCTAAGATTCAATGAATCACTATTGTAATTTAAATCGTCAGACAAAACTAAATCTTCATCACGTTGCATTTCTTGAACTTCCTGACATTGCTCAGCAATAGCATATTCATATAGGGCTTCAATTTTAAGACGCTCCAAAAGCCTCCAGTCACCAGTACATAAAACTTTTAATGCAGGTTCAGCTTTTGCTAATTGTTCAATTGATATCTCCTCAGAACCACTTTGAAGCATCTCATATGCTCTTAAAACAAAAAGGAAAGCACTTATAAAGAATATCCCAAATTGAGTGAGATAAAATGAGTAAAACGCTTTTAAAAATTAAGGTAGACAATTGTTATAAAAATATTTGTCAAATACACAATATAAAAAATAAGCTGTTAAAAGTCATCTAAAGCTTTTAATTTTTGCTAAAAGAGCTACATTACATTTTTTTCAAATAAAAGTTATTGATAATAAAAACTAAGGAAAAAAATTAAATAATTCGATATTCTTATTGGTCATGGCTTTAAAGCGATTGAAATTTATGTATGTATGTGATCCAAGATTTCCACCAAATTGCCTTAACTTTAAAATTAAGGTTTTATCATTAAAAAGCGTTTGGGAAACATTCATACACCGGAATTGGATGTTTACTCGATGCGTTTTTTTTTTCTTTTTTGTTTCGTTATTTTTCAAAATGTGAAAAATATTACAAAACTGTTCAAACAAAAGTAACAGGTAATCTTAAAAGATTTATTAATACACTATTTTTGCTTCTGGCTTCTTATTTAATCACCTTCTTGATATTCTGCTCCAAACATGTCCTGCAGCATAGGGTGGCAAAATGAGAAGTGAGTATTAAAAATGTACCCAGTTCTCATTTTTTATAAATATCTCTGTGGAACAAAATCCGTAATAAAAACTGACTAGTTTGTTACATCCTTCAACACAAGAAGAAAGGTAATTCCAAAATAATATGGAAAAATAATTGCAAAGTAATCATCAGTATTGAAATCATACTTATTTATTTATTATTAAACTAAATTTTACATTGTACAAATTTTATCATTATTATTTTTTACAAATCGTAGTAACCTGAACACTGCTGATGGTGTTACACCAGGAATTCTGCTAGCAGCTGCTATCTGTAATAAAGAACTCGTTATTATCTTTATATCTCCTATAATATCAGAAACTATTAAGATTTAAATTTAGTGAAGGTATGAGTCTTTCCCGCCTTTTCTGTTTTATTGTCCATCAAGTGGAATCTAAATCATACCGTTTTCACTTAACAAACAATAATATGCAGTGATGAAGCCGCGTATTGTAAATTTTAACATTTTTTACTTTTTAACAAAATTCCTGTTTGTCCACCGTGCGGTTTTTATAATACACAATTTGCATAATTTGTGCATCCAATAAAAACTAAAAAATACTACTTGAAGACCATTTAATTTAAAAATGTTTTTTATCTCTTAATAATATTTGATATCTTGTACGATTTTCTTAAAAAATACAATATGAACATAAGATACCTAATATGCACTCATAATTAAGTGAATCAGCTTACTCAAATGAATAAAAATTAAATAATATCAATTGATAAAATAAATCAAAACAACCTCTAGCACTTTTCAAACAATTTGACCCCATGATTCTGTGGTCCAGCCATTTCCCCACATTAACGAGACATATATATCTACGTTATGACGGGTTTTCGGGTTTTTATCCGTGTAGTGTGTTTATTGTTCGCACGACATTTCGATGAGCTCTCTGTCATCTTCTTCTGGTGACTTCACTTGAGGGTACAAGGAATTACTGAGTAATTTATCACTAAAAATTTGTACTTATTTTCTTGGTGTGCTAATTACCATCATCGGCGAAAGCTAGAGACATGGTAAACGCCACAACATTCTGCATGTATGATTATAGTATACAGGTAACATAGGGTATGGTTAATCATTATACTTAAAATTCTGTTGCAAGTACGAATAAAAATACTTCCTTACCGTTGCAGGTTGAATTCTCATCAACTTTTCTCTATCTTCGAAGCTAAGATTCAATGAATCACTATTGTAATTTAAATCGTCAGACAAAACTAAATCTTCATCACGTTGCATTTCTTGAACTTCCTGACATTGCTCAGCAATAGCATATTCATATAGGGCTTCAATTTTAAGACGCTCCAAAAGCCTCCAGTCACCAGTACATAAAACTTTTAATGCAGGTTCAGCTTTTGCTAATTGTTCAATTGATATCTCCTCAGAACCACTTTGAAGCATCTCATATGCTCTTAAAACAAAAAGGAAAGCACTTATAAAGAATATCCCAAATTGAGTGAGATAAAATGAGTAAAACGCTTTTAAAAATTAAGGTAGACAATTGTTATAAAAATATTTGTCAAATACACAATATAAAAAATAAGCTGTTAAAAGTCATCTAAAGCTTTTAATTTTTGCTAAAAGAGCTACATTACATTTTTTTCAAATAAAAGTTATTGATAATAAAAACTAAGGAAAAAAATTAAATAATTCGATATTCTTATTGGTCATGGCTTTAAAGCGATTGAAATTTATGTATGTATGTGATCCAAGATTTCCACCAAATTGCCTCAATAACCTAATGATACAAAACTACAAATTCATTTAGATTTCATAATTTACAAAAATAAGTCTTGAATATAATTAAACTGAAAGAAAAATTTGCTTTTCTGGATATTTAAAATAAGAGTTATAGACAGTAAATACATAAACAACTTTTTTATTTAAAAAATTAATCAATATTTTAGTGTTTGAAGAAAAAATTTAAAAAAAATGACATTTGTTGTATTAAATCAAAAAATATACCAGAAAAAATTGTGTTTTTTCCAGATTAGATTCAACATTAAATGTCCCTAAGTAATATAAAGAATGAGCCCATCGCGTATATTATTACAGTATCTATTTATAATCCTAAAAGTTTGAATATTTACAACTAAATACGGTTTTAAAATAAAACTTTTATGAGCTGCCATCTATGTATATATATATAGAATTTTTTAAAAGAATAATAAAATGATTAGTACAGAGAAATTACTATGGTGGTTATATTATTTTCTCTAAAATTTGTTAAAATGGTATATAGGGATCGCAAAACAGATAATTTCGTAAAATAAAACTTTATAAAGGGAAATTTAAAAAAAGAAACGATTATATTAGCCCAAAAAACTTACGTTTTCTGCATGTTATTTTTTGAAGCAGATATTTTCATTGCACTTCTCCACTGTGATACAGTTTTGCTATTACTTTTTAATATATCAATACCCACGTCCATTCTTTCCTTAACTTCTTGTGTTCTCCTTTGCCTTTCTTCAGATACACAACCGGTTTTATATCCTTTCGCGGTTAATCGCAAATCTGCATTATCGGGGCGCAACATCAGTCGGAATTCAGCGCGACTGGTGAACATCCTGTATGGTTCGTTTGTCCCCAAAGTTGTTAAATCGTCAATGAGTACACCTATGTAACTGTTACTTCTTTTTACAACCAGAGGTTGACGATTTAAAGCCTGGAAATAATATAATTTTCAGGAAGATGACAACAAAATAGAAATATTTTCATAAAATATAATACATATTGAGGCGATTTCAATGGAACTATGTGTTTTGAAGTCCTTACAGTCAACATATTTTTTATTTAAGAAAAATTGATAATGTGACATGCCGGTGGTGGCGCATTCAACTGAAGTGCAGCAACGTTGGTTCGGGTCAGTAGTTGGATGGGTGACCGGTACCATTCACCATTGGGATACAATTAATAGTGCTTTAGAGTGACGGGGGCGATCCTTTAAAGTAACAAGCTCTCATTTACACACACACACAAATACACAAATGACACATGGCGGAAGGACCACGTGGTCGATAGCCAAACACCACTACTACTACTACTACTACTACTTGATAATGTGGTCATCATACCTATTCCCTGAACTGGTCATTTTATTTTCTTTAAAGCTTTTGGTAAAATGTCATTTATCGAAAGTGTGATTATTTTTTTCCTATTCTTTTTGAATATCGAAAAAAAAACTGCGCTTGTCTAAAAACTACGGGTATTTCAATTTTTTTTTGTAAAATCATCGACAATTTTTTAAATAATTTCTTTGCAGCAGAAACATTTTATGAATTATTTTTAACCTCTTTATATGTTTTTATTAGATTGGCACCATCATCTTCAATCCTTTTATTTAAAACTTAATCAACAAATTTCAATTCTTAATATTTTGTGCACAATTTATAATGAATTATAAAAGTAATTTCAAATTTCAACATTTAGTTACAATATTGAACTGTATTTTATAAACGTCGACTGTTTTTTTTAATAAATTTATATTCAATTATATACAGTTATATTAACTCGAAAGTTAAACTTGATTATTGTTAAAAAAATAATTAAAAAAGACTATAAAAACCCAAACAAAGAACTAACAACAAATGATAATATAACAAAAATATTGAATATTATATATAATATATTACAAATTTTTTATTCAAGTAAATTTAATCGAATTTAATTTAGAAATGGCACAAATAATTGAATATTGACAAAAAACCTTTATATATCATATGTATAAAAAATATTAGACAATATACTTGAAATGTGTTAAACAAGCACAAAAAGCAATTCAGAATAAATAAATAAAAAAATAAAAAAATTTCATTAAACATAAGAATAAAAACATTAGAATGTATTATTATTATTATACTTTATAAAAAGTAACCAACTTTTCAATATAGTAAACAGTGCCGTTCATTTGTTGTACATCAATTCAAACAAAAAACAATTCAAAAATGAACGGGAAAATTGTGTAGATCCATCCTAGACTACTCTCCTACTACTATCATTCTATTGTTCTTATTAATTTAATATTTTTAGCATTCTATTACATAACCCATTATGGTTACCTTTTTGTCACTAAAATCTCTATAAAAGCTTAAATTTAAAGTTTCATTTAAAACTGGTCTTTACTTTTAAATATACAACCTTTACGATTAAAACACGTAATATAACAATATATATTACATTCCTTTGGGGTCTATAATGGTAAATTATATACTATCGAAAATCTACCTTCAAATCAAAAAAACTCACAAATTAATCTTGTTGAAAACTGGCAGAAAAGTGCGTGACAGTTGATTTGCCGATCAGATTCACATTTGTTGCACATATCTCGGAAATACTACTATGCGAAAAAGTTATTCCTTATATATTACGCATTTTATTCTTCTGTACAATTATTTATTATATAATAATTTTGAAATATTGAATTCTCGAGGCGGGTACATGATGAAACTCCATAACACACTGAAATAAAACAACACAGTTGGGAGAGTTTCACATTTATTATTGCACACTACAACATGTTTCTGTGTTGTTTTATATCAAATATATATATATAAACCAAATTATATATGAATTTTTTTAAATAAAATTTGTTTAGTTTTGTATTATTTATAACTTTTATTTAAAAGGTTTCCAATTTTTTTACTAAAAGCAGTTCTCGTCATTAAATGAAAAATTAAATGTTAAAATTTCAGTTAAAAATCTTTAGTGATTCAACAGACACTTTTTTTCTAAAAAATGTCAAGTATCACGTATCGCCTAATATTTTGAATGTATGATGGCTCAATAATTAGCCATCCAATAATTATTACTTTATCATGAATTTTAAGAAAATAATTACCAAAGCGGCAGCATTAATTCCAGCAATAATTCCTTGAGCGGCAGCTTCCTCATATCCAGTAGTACCGTTAATCTGTCCAGCAAGGAATAGTCCAGTAATCCTTTTTAATTGTAAGGTATTCTTTAATTCTCTTGGATCGACGAATTCATATTCCACCCCATAACCAGGTCTTATTATTTCAGCCTTCTCCAATCCTCTAATAGAATGGATCAGATCAACTTGTAATTCTTCTGGTAGAGTACAAGATAATCCATTTGGATAAATAACATCATTTTTTAAACTCTCTGGCTCCAACCAAACCTGATGTTCTCTACCGCCAAATTTGAGTACCTTTGATTCAATACTGGGACAATAACGTGGCCCTGTTACTTCCTCCTGCACGTGCCTGTTAACGTGCAAATTTTTCTTGACAATGTCTTCAATTTTTAATGAAGTTTTTGTTAAAAAACAAGGTAATTGATCTTCGGGCTGAAATAAATAGAATAAAAATGATTAATTATAAAAAATTCAAACAATTTTAGTATTTGCATTGTAACACTATACCTTTATATAAGAACTATATTCTGTTAATTACAAAAACTTTGATTAGTCTTACTAAGATACAAAAGAAATCACTAGTTAAAACAACTACATACTTCAATATACAATAGTAATTTGCATGTTACAAAACAGCACTAGATAGAATGTACTTTTTTTATTTAAATAAACTTGAATAATTTTGATTAATTGCGTAAATGTGTTGTAAAAATATATATGATATTAAATAAAATATATTAAAATGTCTCGTTTATATTATGATTAGCCTTACCTTAATCCAAACACGTTCGTTCATAAAAGAGAATGGCATTGGAATAATATCACCTAACTGCCTTTCGCAACTCAAAAAGTCGATGCTACTCCCTTTTAGCCGTGGCGGTGTTCCCGTCTTTAACCTACCCAACTTCAACCCTATCCTACCTAAAGTTTCGGCTAAACCAATCGCCGGTTCATCACCAATTCGACCTGCAGGTATTACTTTCAATCCTATATTAATGTGCGCTTTAAGAAAAGTTCCAGTTGTGATGACTACGGATTTTGATGTAATCCTAGTTCCATCTTTCAATACCACACCTCCACAATCTGCTGTTTTTTGATCGTTAGTGCTTATATTAAAATTTTTAATAACTAAATCCTCAACAGATGCTACGTAAATATCGAGATTGGGTGTGTTGTTAAATAGCTCATTTTGTAAATGTGCTTTGTACAATTCACGATCGATTTGGGCCCTGGGGCCCCACACTGCTGGTCCTTTGCGTTTATTTAAAACCTAAAAATATAAATTGTTATTCATCCCTAATATACACAATACAAAACAACGTACTAATTACATAATAATTTAAAATATTCTTATATAGGTTTTATAATTAACATTCACTTTTTTGTTTCACTATTAAATTTTTACTTTCCCTATATAGTATACAGTCTGAGTTTTTTTCGATGTTCTTTCTAGGGATCTCGGAAACTATGATATAAGAGATAGAAAAACGGTTAAATGGGGAAAGAAGTGTAGATTTACGAAACGAATAAAATTCGGTTATTATACTAGATCGAAAAAACTGTAAAAGGCCAAGTTTTAGATAGTTTTGTGTAAATTAATAAAAAATATTCAGAAATTTTTTATCGCCATTATTTTGCGAGGTATGACGCAAACTTACATTTTTTTAATGGAATTATGGCCTCATTCGATAGATTATTTTTTCTCTTTAATCCAATATGCCATAGTTATTTCTAAAAATAAGTGAATTATAGTCATTTTTAGTTTTATTATAAAAAAAATGGTAGCCATGAAAAAGATGAAAATAAAACAATTGCAGTTGTTTATAATAATAACAATATTGTAATTATTAGTTTTACAAAGATAAACAAAAATGAAACATAAACATAAAACAGCATAAAGTATAATAATTCTGTAATGATCAAATTGGCAAGAGGATAATATGTTCTCTACAAAACATACATAGGCATACCTATTCAGGGGAGTCCCATATTCGGTCTATAAAAGGGGCGACTGGCGTGCACAGTAGCGACCCCACGTATAGTGTATTCATCGCTCTTTTGCCAGGACTCGGACATACTCTCGAATTTATGCGACTATGACAAACCTTCGAAAAATGGCCCCAGGCGGTCATAAAAACGATGTATTTTATGGGTTTTTTGCTATCATAAATTACCGTGATGTTATAAAATATACTTATTATGTTTTGGAAAAATACATTTATTTGAAAAACCGTGTAGTCTTATCTAATCTAACCTAACAAATTTATTTATTCCACTAACAGATTGTTTCCCACGCACCGGTTTCCCACGCGCCCCTCTACTACCGCTCTGTCGGCGTTTTAGGGACGGTCGTAAATCACGGTAATTTATGATAGCAAAAAACCCATGAAATACATCGTTTTTATGACCGCCTGGGGCCATTTTTCGAAGGTTTGTCATAGTCGCCACTCGGCGGCATCAGGTAGTCGCTATTTTTCTATATAATCGAAATTATATTTTCGTTTGTTACTTCCTTATTATATTGAATTACAATACAATATTATTAAATAATTTAGTGCAAATAAATGAACTTTCAAATGTATGTGAATTTAATTAAAATATATAATTAGTCTATTTACATTAATTTAATGTAGAATTTTAATTACATATTTTATAGAATATATTAAATATATATGTAATTAGTAATAATAACAGTAATAATATCTTTATTTACACGCCGGTGGTGGCGCATCGGTTACGGCCCCGAACTGACGTGCAGCAACGTTGATTCGGGTCAGTAGTCGGATGGGTGACCGGTACCATTCACCATTGGGATACAATTAATGGTGCTTTAGAGTGACGGGGGCGATCCTTTAAAGTAACAAGCTCATTTACACACACACAAATACACAAATGACACATGGCGGAAGGACCACGTGGTCGATAGCCTAACACTACTACTACTACTACTACTATCTTTATTTTAAGGTTAGGTTAGGTCAGGTTAGGTTAGGTTTAGGTTTCCCGCAGGGGTGGTTGACGTGCACAGCCATTTGGGAGTAGCGACCCCACGTACCCGAGCCGTTCATTGCACACACACGCACATCTCACAGACACACACACACACACAACGACACTGACACCCCGTGAAGTAATGCCAGACGGCAGTTCCGCGGGGTGGCACACACACACACACAACGACACTGACACCCCGTGAAGTAATGCCAGACGGCGGTTCCGTGGGGTGGTGCGGCGACATGGGTTTTCGAGAAAAATACTTGGAAAGCATCATGATGGCCACATCACCATTTTCCCTTTGAATCGATATTTACTCGAAAATTTTATAATGTAAAGTAGCATCATTTTTATACTGTCAGTTCGACAATGAAAAGGTCTCTCAAAATGAATTAAAATATTGGGGATTGCCATTTGATAAAACAATTGATGACATCATTACTCACAAACAAATGACATACGAAAATAGATTTTTCCTCAAAAATGTGAGTTTTTATAAAACAAAATCGACCTGTTCGAGGATATTATCCAAAAAGTTTTTGTTTTGCATTTACTGAATTTGTTCCATACTTAAGGCGCGCACTGTCTATATATATACAGGGTGTCCCGTTACTGCGGGGAAATGGCTTGACCATAGATTCCTGGGGTTAAAATATGATGATTTAACACAACTTATCTATATCCAAAAATTTACGGTTAAGCCAGAATGTGTCTTCAAAGTTTAAAATTTTTTTATTGCTTTTGTTTATAATAATTGAACGCTTTATTCGATTTGAATGAAATTTATTATGAATAACTACTATAATATAATACATCATTTCAGTTATTGTGACCATTAGTGATTGACCGGAAGTATTAAAAACAGTAGTACCACCACTTAAAAAGTAAATTATTTTTTTATTAGTTTATCTAATAAAAACTAAAAAAAATACTATTTGAAAGACTGTTTAATTTAAAAACTTATTTGTCTCTTAATAATATTTGATATCTTTTTCGGTTTTCCCATTAGTTTTACATATCACTAGTAGAAGTTTTAGCAATTATTACAACGAATTTAATTTCACTCGAAAATCACATTAAAATAACAAAAAAAACACTATAAGATGGTAGATCTGTAAAAGTTACATTTCCTAAAATTCGTGATATTTTCGCTCAACATAATCATTCTTCTGAGACCGCTGTTAAGAATTTTGACGATAAATTTGAGTCGACAGGTATATATTATGCCATCACCAACGCGTGTTCTGAAGATCTGAATTTATCAATTTCTCGGCGTTCTCATCAATTGGGATTATCCACAACGACCACTTGGCGAAGTTTGCGTAAAGATTTTGCTTTGAAGCCGTACAAGGTGCTACTGAATTTCACATCGCCGTACATTCACAGAATTAATTAAAGAACAACCCGCTGATTTTTTTGAAAAAATAATTGTTTCACTCCATTCATTGATGATATTGATATCACTGACATATGATTTCAACAGGATGGTTTAAACAATTAATTTATTGCAAACCCAATTTACCCATCGCATAATTTCACGAAATTCAGCTGTTAAGTGGCAGGCCCGAAACTCAAGATATGTGACGTGATTAACGAAATAAACCAGCCATTTTACCAAAAAGTGATAAAAGAATCGACCTCTGTAAGCGTGGTCGTGGGGGGCATTTTTCGGAGATCATTTTCATTTATAATTACCAAACCTTACTTCCTCTAATACAATAAAAATTTGAATAATTCTCTTCTTTGTTTTATTTTGTTTTAAAAAACACAGTTCTTAAAAATACCATTTACTTAAATCAACTAATAGATTAGTACTGCAGAAACTAATCTTGTTAAATTATTATTATAGAAATTTCAAATAATTATTAATATTCCTACCTTATATTGAATACCAGATATATCACAGATTCGTCCACAAACGCCATCTAAGGCATCCACTTCTCGCATTAGGTGACCTTTGCCAATTCCGCCAAATGAGGGATTGCAAGACATTTCGCCTAAAATCATACTTATTAGATAAACTTAAATTACAAGATATTAATATAGAATAATAAATTATATATACGAAGCAGTAAACGACGACGCACGGTGAAATTCGATAAGCCTGTGTGCTTTCTGTAGAACCGCTTAAGAACATCCCCTTGGAGAAACTCCTGGACTTCATAGAAGATACAGGAGTACACAGGGAGTAAAACATCCAAAGGCGCGCAAAGGATCATGGAGACAGTAGTGCAGGGACGCTAAGCGACACCATCTCATAAGAAAAAAAAGAAAAACGTACATTTTTAAAAGCGTTATCGGGACACGGTGGAGGGCCCTTAAGGTTACAACATAACAATATTTTCGAATTAATTGCAATTTTTATACAGGGTGATTCATATAAAAGTCACATTTTTTAAATAGAAACCCCTGTATATTTGGAATACTGGATCAATTCTAATGTGACTGTGTATCATACATAGTATCTAAAATAATTAGTTTAGCCGCATTTCGTCAATTTAACAAAAAGAATTCATAATAAAAAATCATAAAACTTAGAAGGACGTGACTCTGCAATGTTACTAATGATGAAATGTACTAACAAAGGCCGGACGGTCAAAGGCAAACTTTTTTGTTAAAAGAAATCGCTACACCAATTTAACAAAATTCAATCATGGGTAACTCTTTATTAATGGAACTACCAACTTTTTTGATGCATCATATGCAGTACTTAATTACCTTCCTAACGATATCAGATTGTTTACACATTATTTTTAATTTGAGAATTTCTATTAACTCGCAGTATTATAAATTTTCAATGCCTTTGAGTAATTAGCAGGCCATAAAAAAATAATGATTTAGTTCTGTCACTTTACTTTGGCATTATAAATAAGTAGCAGCCGCTACAATTTGTTGTTCAGTCGTCGTTAACATTAACTTAATTTGTCTCAAAATGAATTAATTCACATGGTTTTTATTCTTGGAGAATGCTCTAGAAATCCGTTGCTGGCAAGTTGAGTGCATAAAGCAAGATATTCTAAACGAGAGCGTCATCCAAGAGAAGAATCATTTAAAAATCATTTGGAAAGATTTGTTGCAACAGAAAGTGTTACTTACATCGAAAATAAGAAAGAATTAAACACGTGATAAACGAAGAAAATAAATTTAATATTTAAAAAGAGGTAATAAAAAATCCTCGCCAACTTAAAAGAGACCGTTACTACGTGGTAATCCATACTTACAGTGAATTGAAAAATTCACTATGTTTTAACCACAAATAATTATTGTACAAATATTATATAAGTTGTAGGCACAATTATATAAATCTAAACAACACAGCACGACTCGAGTTTCGACGTTTTATCGTCATTATCAAGTGAATTATAAATTGATAAAATTGTGATTTTATACTATTTTGGGGTGAGGGAATATACCTGCCGCTAATTGTTTGTGGATTATCTCAGGAAGGTAGTACCAGATTAAAAAGTGGCGAAAAGATTAGTTCGGTCTGCTCATTAAGAAGATTTACTGACGGATTACGGCTCTGTATGAAAATTTCCAATGACTCCAGGAGATTAAGCTTAGCGCCCTTGTTGCAATTATGCAAGATTCTTAGATTATTTATATCCGGGAATTGGTGTTTGCATTCTAAACAATGATTTGAAAAAGAGTTAGTGTCTTGCTTAAGACGAAAAGCACGATGATGTTCGGAAAAACGAGTTGATACACTTCGTCCTGTTTGACCTACATACACACTATTGCATTCTGAACAACGTGTGTCATACACACCAGATTTTTTAAGAGGATCGACTTTATCTTTGGCATTGAATAGCATGTTTGATAATTTTCCAGTAGGTTTAAACGCTACTTGATGATTCTCTTTTCGAAAAATATTAGCAATATGTTCGCTGGTTTTTCCAAAGTATGTGAGCGGAATGAACGATATATTTAAATTAGCTGTTTTAAAAAAAACCCTTGTGATTTGATGACGTTTTTTGTTTATTAGGTTTTGAATGAGGTTAGTGGGGAAACCATTGTCAATGGCAATTGAAATTATTTTATTTAATTCTGTGGCTCTTCTGTCAGTAGTTAAGGGGATGGAGAAAGCTCTATGTATCATTGAGTGATATGCAGCTAGTTTGTGTGACAACGGGTGATTTGAGACAAATGGGATTGTTGAGTTGACGTTAGTAGGCTTCCTGTATATATCAAATTCAATTTTATTATTCTGGTGAATTAACGTTAAATGCAAAAAGTTAATTTTGTTGTTATTTTCTATTTCGAAAGTAAATTTAATTTTAGAATGAATGCTGTTAATTAGATTGAGAAACTGATCTAATTGACGTGTTGTGCCACTGAAACACGCTATTACATCATCAACATATCTATACCAAAAGGAAATGTGTTTTTTTGCAAAATCAAGTGAGAAAATCTTTTCTTCGATATTGGACATGAATATTTCAGCTAAGAGAGGACTTAATGGAGATCCCATTGGAAAACATTGATAGAGTTCTCATCTAAAACTTGTGTAAACAAAAATTATTTCAAATTTAATAATAAATTCTACCAACAAACCACAGGTCTTCCAATGGGATCAATTCAGTGTAAGTATGGATTACCACGTAGTAACGGTCGCAACCATTATCTATATTAAAATCAAAACATTTCCGTTGAATTTCAGAACAAAATACGTCGTATTGTACTTAATGCGATTTAAGTCATATGACGGCAGCTAATAGTTATTTAATTCAATGCCTGCCGGTGCATTAGCGAGAGTAGTTGTCTTAACTATTAGCTGTTACGTCTTACATATGTTTTGTGAGATAACGGTGCAGTAATACTTGGAGAAAATAATTAATTAACAAATTTCATTTCCAACAAACTGCATCGGTAAATTAATTCTTTATTTAATTTACACATTTAAATGCCGAGAGCAGTATTTTTACCTTGTGCTGATATCGTTTTTTCAGATTCTAATTTCAACGGAAATGTTTTGATTTTATTAAATCGATTCATTCTCGTGCGGGCCTTACACTTGGAAGGACCCACGTAGGATGGGCTGACGAGCTGTGATACAGCGAAACACGTGTCCAGTAATAATTTCGTGATGTGTCTAAAAATAATAACAACACAAAATACGTCGGATAAAACTTAATGTGATTTAAGTCATGTAACGGCAGCTAATAGTTATTTCATTGAATGCCTGGCGGTGCATTAGCGCGATGAGTAGTTGTTATCTATCAGCTGTTATGCACAGAAATTACTATTTTGTGGATTTTATTATCAAATATTTGTTCACACATTTTAAGCTAAATATAGCGTAATAAAGAATAAAACTTAAAGTGAAATAGAAATAAAACCTCCAGTATAACTTTAGTAGGTAAAGGAATTATTATAATTTCATTTTGATCATTTTCATTCAATAATAGAGATACAAACTGCAATTGAAAATGTTATATGGGAATCCCCTACGATGCATCTTGAAACGGGAAAGGAAAGGAAAAATCCTAATTCCTGCTTCTTAAACCTTAAATTAACTTAAAATAATTAGTTAAAATTATAAAATAAAGATAATCTAACTGCTTAAATCTTGATATCATTCCAATTATACTACTATACTAATTTAATGTTGAATTTTATTTACATATTTCATAGAAAATATTAAATGTATATGTGATTAATAATATCTTTATTTTAAGGTTAGGTTTAGGTTAGGTTAGATTAGATTAAATAAAGTCAGCATATAAATTCAAAATTATGAGAAATTAATTAAAATGTTTAGTTTGAAATCATTAATTTAATGGTGATGTACTTTCCCTATATTTTACTCGAAAACTATGAGGTTTACGCAAAAAGGTTATTCTTAATGATTTGTTTACTTTTGAATTCTCTACAATTATTTGTAATACAAGTTTCATGTAACTTTAATAGTTTATTAGCAATGGGAAAAAAGTCAAAATTTTCAATTTTTATTATTTTTCTCAATTGTTAAGAATTTTATGAAAAATTTATTTTAATAAAACTTGTTCAGTTTTTCATTCCCTTTAAGTTTTATTTGGATCATTTTTTTAAATTTCTCATATTTAGAAAAATATCACGAAAAAACAAAAAAAACGCCTCAAGTAAACATCCACTTCCAGTCTATGAATATTCACCAAAAGCTTTTCAGTTCCAGTTTTTAACTATAACACCTTTGAAGTTTGAAGTTTCATCTCAAACCGATAATTCGTTTTTGAGATACAGCGCCCACCGACAGACACACACAGACACAATTTTTTACTTTCCCTATATGAAATATAGGGCAAGTATTGTGATCGTGATTTGATTTTTTTTCAAAAATTTTTTTTGCGGAAATATCCGTTTTGGGGTCCCCTGAACCCAAAACACTAATTTCTGGAAAAAAATAGTGATGTGGCCATCATAGTACTTTTCCTACATTTTTCTCGAAAACTATGAGATTTACGTAAAAAGTCTATTCTTGGTAATTTGTTCACATTTGAATTCTTAACAATTATTTGCTATATAAATTTCTTGTAGCTCCAATAGTTTATTAGCAATTGGCAAAAAATGTCAAAATTTTCATTTTTTCTTTTTTTTCTTGAAAGTTAAGAACTTTATGAAAAATATATTTAAATAAAACTTGTTCAATTTTTTATTCTCTTTAACTTTTGTTTGAACCGTTTTTTTAAATTTTTCATATTTAGAAAAATATTACCAAAAAACAAAAAAACGTCTGAAGTAAACATCCACTTCCGGTCTACGAATGTTTACCAAAAGCTTTTCAGTTCCAGTTTTTAATGATAAAACCTTAAGTTTAAAGTTTCATCTCAATCGGATTATTCGTTTTTGAGATACAGCGCCCACCGACAGACAGACACACAGACAGACAGACACACACACAGACACAAAAAATTTTTTTCCAGAAATTAGTGCAATGGACTCAAGGGACCTCAAACCGGATATTTCCGCAAAAAAAAAAATTTCAAAAAAAAAATCACGATCACAATACTTCCCCTATATTTTTAGTTTCCCTATACCGGGTGTCTCAGACCACCCGTACCAGCCTTTTATTTCGACAACGCTTGGTCGAATATGACTGGGACAAAAATTTTTATTACCAAAGTGAACCCAAGGAATCCACTGATGAATTTATTTTTTACCGGAATAATCCGGAAGTACCCGAAACCGGAAGTAACTTTAAAATTTGAAATGGCAACATAGGTCGAGTATGGTATTAATTGATAGGTCTTTTTAAAAGAAACAACTTTTATTAAAATGTTTTTTTAATATTTTGCATATTTACAAAAATAAACGAAAAAAACTAAATTGAAAATTAGTTACCCATTCAACACTCAATTTCCTCAAGTAGGCTTTGCTTTTTGTTATGTCAAAATAATTGACGTTAGTGAATATTTGAAGTAAAATAAATTATTATTATCAAAGTATTGAATGTGTTAACATGGTTTTTACAAACATCAAAGGTTTGGTAAATGCGGCCAAAACTATAATGCTGCTGAGTGAATTTATGCTGAGCGATACCCTCAACGAGCCAATCAGTCAATGTTTTTCGGCGCCTTGCAGAACGAGTTAAGACAACTTGTAAGCTACAGCCCAGCCACAACAACGGTCGAAGTATGAAAAAACGTGTACAAGATTAAAGCACACCAGATATTCTTGCAGCAATTGCTCTGGACTTGAACATCTCGACTAGAAGAATTGAAATCGATGCTGGAATAACTCGCTCCACTACTTGGAGAGTTTTAAAAACAAACAAATTCCATCCATATCATACACCAGAAATTTGAAGAGAGGGATTTTCAAGATAGATTGAATTTTTGTGAATGGTTGTCTCAAAAAAAATATAATTTCCATCACAAACTTTTATGGACACATGAGGCGACATTCAAAAGCAACGAAGTTATTAATTTACATAATGCTCACTACTGGAGTAATGAAAACCCTCATTGTTTAAGAGAAGTTGATAATCAACACGTGTGGACCCTTAATGTTTGGTGTGGTATTTTAGGAAACCAAATAATTGGTCCGCATTTTTTCGATGGTTCATTAAACGGAGCTAAACACGCTGATTTTTTAGACAAGAATCTTATTGACCTTCATTACGCAAGCGTTTCTCGTCAAACCGATGATCGCCTTTTCCCTGATCGATGGTTTGGAAGGCTAGGACCGTTTCCATGGCCACCTCGTTCTCCTGACATAACGCCTCTTGACTTCTCCTTGAGGGGACGTATCAAAGACCTAGTCTATAAAGAGGTTCCAACCACGAGAGATAATATGAAGGAGAGGATACGGAACGTCTGCCGTTCACTTAGTGAAGATAAGATTCTACGGGCCGTACGACATTCGAAATCGGCTACAAAGAAGCATTGATCAAGAAGGAAGGCAATTTGAACATACCATAAAAAATTGAATAGTTGTTTTAAATATCATTTACTTTATTTTCATTCTGCAAGGCGCCGAAAAACATTTTTTGACTGATTTGCTCGTTGAGGGTATCGCTCAACATAAATTCACTCAGCAGCATGATAGTTTTGGCCGCATTCACCAAATCTTTGAGGTTTGTAAAAACCATGTTGACACATTCAATACTTTGATAATAATAATTTATTTTACTTCAAATATTCACGAACGTCAATTATTTTGACATAACAAAAAAGCAAAGCCTACTTGAGGAAATTGAATGTTGAATGGGTAACCAATTTTCAATTTAGTTTTTTTCGTTTATTTTTATAAATATGCAAAATATTAAAAAAAACATTTTAATAAAAGTTGTTTCTTTTAAAAAGACCTATCAATTAATACCATACTCGACCTATGTTGCCATTTGAAATTTGAAAGTAACTTCCGGTTCCGGGTACTTCCGGATTATTCCGGTAAAAAATTATTTCATCGGTGGATTCCTTGGGTTCACTTTGGTAATAAATATTTTTGTCCCAGTCACATTCGACCAAGCGTTGTCGAAATAAAAGGCTGGTACGGGTGGTCTGAGACACCCGGTATATAGGGGGACTATTGTTTTCGTGATTTTTTTTTCAAAAATTTTTTTTGCGGAAATATCCGTTTTGGGGTCCTCTGAACCCAAAACACTAATTTCTGGAAAAAAAAATTCTGTGTCTGTGTGTGTGTGTGTGTGTGTGTCTGTCTGTCTGTCTGTCTGTCTGTCGGTGGGTGCTGTATCTCAAAAACGAACAATCCGAATGGCATGAAACTTTAAACTTAAGGTTTTATTGTTAAAAACTCGATCTGAAAAGCTTTTGGTAAACATTCATAAACCGGAAGTGGTTGTTTACTCGAGGCGTTTTTTTGTTTTTCGTGATATTTTTCTAAATATGAAAATTTTTAAAAAACGTTTCAAACAAAAGTTAAAGGGAATAAAAAACTGAACAAGTTTTATTCGAACATGTTTTTCATAAAATTTTAAACTTTCGAGAAAAAAAATAAAAATTGAAAATTTTGACATTTTTTGCCAATTGCTAATAAACTATTGGAGATAGATAAAATTCATATAACAAATAATTGTAGCGAATTCAAAAGTGCACAAATTATTAAGAACAACATTTTTGCGTAAACCTCATAGTTTTCGAGAAAAATATAGGGAAAGTACTATGATGGCCACATCACCATTTTTACTTTCCCTATATAGTATATATAGGGGAAGTATTGTTTTCGTGCGAGAAAATGTCTGTGGGCGCTGTATTTCAAAAACGAATGATCCAATTGAGATGAAACTTTAAACTTAAGGTTTTATCGATAAAAACTGGAACTGAAAAGCTTTTGGTGAATATTCAAAAACCGGAAGTGGATGTTTACTCGAGGCCGTTTTTTGTTTTTACGTGATATTTTTCTAAATATGAAAAATTTTAAAAAACGGTTTAAACAAAAGTTAAAGGGAATGAAAAACTGAATAAATTTTATTCGAATATATTTTTCATAAAATACTTAACTTTCGAGAAAAAAAATAAAAATTGAAAATTTTGAGATTTTTTGGCAATTGCTATTAAACTATTGGAGCTAAATGAAATTTATATAACAAATAATTGTAGATAATTCATAATTAAACAAATTACTAAAAATAGCCTTTTTGCGTAAACCTCATAGTTTTCGAGAAAAATATAGGGAAAGTACTATGATGACCACATCACCATTTTAGAGCAGTATTGTTTTCATGCAGGAAAATGTCTGTGGGCGCTGTATCTCAAAAACGAATCATCCTATTGAGACGAAATTTTAAACTTAAGGTTTTATCGTTAAAAACTGGAACTGAAAAGCTTTTGGTGAACATTCAAAAATCGGAAGTGGATGTTTACTAGAGGCCGTTTTTTGTTTTTTTTCGAATATTATTCTAAATATGGGAAATTTTAAAATACGGTGCCAACAAAAGTTAATGGAAATAAAAAACTGAACAAGTTTTGTTTGAACATGTTTTTCATAAAATTCTTAACTTTCGCGCAAAAAAATAAAAATTGAAAATTTTGATATTTTTTGCAAATTGCTAACAAACTAATGGAGTTACATGAAACTTGTATTACAAATAATTATAGAGAATTCAAAAGTGAACAAATTATTAAGAATAACATTTTTGCGTACACCTCATAGTTTTCCAGAAAAAATATAGGGAAAGTACTATGATGGCCACATCACCATTTTTACTTTCCCTATACACGTAGTATATAGGGGGAGTATTGTTTTCGTGATTTTTTTTTGAAAAATTTTTTTTGCGGAAATATCCGTTTTGGGGTCCCCTGAACCCAAAACACTAATTTCTGGAAAAAAAAATTGTGTGTCTGTGTGTGTGTGTGTCTGTCTGTCTGTGTGTCTGTCGGTGGGCGCTGTATCTCAAAAACGAATAATCTGTTTGAGATGAAACTTCAAACTTAAGGTTTTATAGTTAAAAACTGGAGCTGAAAAGCTTTTGGTAAACATTCATAGACCGGAAGTGGATGTTTACTCGAGGCATTTTTTTGTTTTTTCGTATTATTTTTCTAAATATGAAAAATTTTAAAAAATGGTTCAAACAAAAGTTAAAGGTAATAAGAAACTGAACAAGTTTTATTCGAACATATTTTTCATAAAATTCTTAACTTTTGAGAAAAAAAATAAAAATTGAAAATTTTGACATTTATTGCCAATTGCTAATAAACTATAGGAGTTACATGAAATTTATATAACAAATAATAGTAGAGAATTAAAATTTGAACAAATTATTAAGAATAGTCTTTTTGCGTAAACTTCATAGTTTTCGAGAAAAATATAGGGAAAGTACT
This sequence comes from Ontholestes murinus, assembly GCA_963969525.1. Classification (NCBI taxonomy): domain Eukaryota; kingdom Metazoa; phylum Arthropoda; class Insecta; order Coleoptera; family Staphylinidae; genus Ontholestes; species Ontholestes murinus. Next base: position 46,241,416 of record OZ018388.1, on the reverse strand, counting down.
ATGATGGCCACATCACCATTTGAATAGTATTGTTTTCGTGAATGAATAGACGTTGGGCGTTGTATCTCAAAAACAAATAATCCTATTGAAATGAAACTTTAAACTTACGATTTTATCGGTAAAAACTGTAATTGGAAAGCTTTTGGTCAACATTCAAAAAGTGGATGTTTATTCGAGGCCTTTTTTTATTTTTTTCCGATATTTTTTTTAATATGAAAAATATTACAAAACTTTTTAAACAGAAGTTAAAGGGAATAATAAACGGAACAAGTTTTATTAAAACACATCTTTTGTAAAATTCTTAACTTTCGAGAAAAACAATAAAAATTGAAAATTTTGACATTTTTAGCTAATTTGCTAAGTTTTGGAGTTACATGAAATTTATATAACAAATAATTGTAGAGAATTGAAAACTGGACAAATTATCAAAAATAACTTTTTTGCGTAAACCTCATAGTTTTTGAGTAAAATATAGGGAAAGTACTATGATGGCCACATCACCATTTTTTCATATAGGGAAAGTAATATATTTCATATAGGGAAAGTAAAAAAATTGTGTCTGTGTGTGTCTGTCGGTGGGCGCTGTATCTCAAAAACGAATTATCGGTTTGCGATGAAACTTCAAACTTAAGGTTTTATCGTTAAAAACTGGAACTGAAAAGCTTTTGGTGAACATTCATAGACCGGAAGTAGATGTTTACTTGAGGCGTTTTTTTGTTTTTTGTAATATTTTTCTAAATATAAAAATTTTAAAAAAATGGTTCAAACAAAAGTTAAAGGGAATAAAAAACTGAACAAGTTTTATAACAACATATTTTTCATAAAATTCTTAACTTTTGAGAAAAAACAATAAAAATTGAAAATTTTGACATTTTTTGCCAATTGCTAATAAACTATTAGAGTTACATGAAACTTGTATTACAAATAATTGTAGAGAATTCAATAGTAAACAAATCATTAAGAATAGCCTTTTTGCGTAAACCTCATAGTTTTCGAGAAAAATATAGGGAAAGTACTATGATGGCCACATCACCATCTTTTTTTCAGAAATTAGTGTAATGGACTCAGGGGACCTCAAATTGGATATTTCCGCAAAAAAGTAAAAATATTTTTTATTTTAAGGCTATGTTAGGTTAGTTTAAGGCTATGTTAGATTAGATTAGATAAGGTCAGTATATAAATGAATTTTAAAAATTATAAGAATTTAATTAAAATTTTTAGTTTGTATACATTAATTTAATGTAGAATTTTGATTTACATATTTCATAGAATATATTAAATGTATATGTGATTAATAATAATAACAATAATAATATCTTTATTTTAAAACGTAATAAGTTTTACACAAATCTTTAATAATATCCATGTTTACGCAAAGAATATTACAAAAGAACTCTTACAGTTCACTTATTTTCCACCTACCGATTGTTTCCCACGCGGCCCTTTACTACCTGATCTGTAGGCGGTTTAAGGACGGTCGTAATTCACGGTAATTTGTGATAGTAAACAAACCATAATCTGATTTTATGACCACTCGCCCGCTGTGGAACTAATAAGTCTGTCGCGATTTTTAAGAGCGATGAATACACTATACACTTTCACCCTGTCTATCACCTAGAATTGAAGCTCTTTTTGCCTTGACCCTAAAATCTATTATGTTCATGAATTTATCTACTCTCGCTAACATCTCTTTTATTTTATTCCTTCCCCACCTTCTCAATCAACATCATGTCGTCCTCATACGCCAGCATCTAAACCTTATTCCACGTTCCCCCTCCCTTGTGCATAGGGCATATTGCCCCACCTTCCACGATCACGGAATCTCCTCTTCCTCTCTCCATATGCGGTACAAAATCTCCTTGAACCTTTTCTTCCCCTCACATCCCCCCGCTTTCTCTCTTTTTAACTCGCTGAAAAGTCTCTCCACTTTCCCTTATGTGTAGTGTTCCCCTTCACTTCTCAAGCTACGTCTCAGCCTGCCTCTTCCTTTCCCACCCGTGTATTCCCTGTTCCATTCCTTCTTTGCTCTCTCCCGTTTTTTATTTGCTTCTTATTTTTCATCACCCTAGTCTTACCTTTCCTTCTTCTCAGCCGTTATTTAACTGCCCCGTCCGCCCCGAAGCTCTCCTTCAGCTCCACGTTCACTTCCACCACCTCTTTCAAGAATTTTCCTATTTCCCCATTGTCCCGGAAATCTTTCCTTTTAGTACAATGTTGTCCCTTCTCCTTTATCTCCACATCGTCCTCGCCTTCTCAATGTCTTCCTTCCACACCTCCCCCTCTTTTCTAATCTCTGTTGTCCAATAGATATAAGGCGTTTATGGACTTGCGGTTTGACTGTCTTAATGAGTTTAGGGCCATCATATCGTAAAACCGAACCCATAAATATTCTCGGGCTGGTCAAGACCACATTGCAGAATTTTCGCTATCTAAATGTGGGCATAGCAAAGGCTTACATTTTGTTTATTTTGATATTATTAAATTATAAGATATTAAAACGGCCCCTTAATAAAAATATACCAAAACCGGGCTTGGGACAGCGTTAGAGATGGGGGATGAGAGTTTTCGGTCGGCCCTAATTAAAATTAATGAAAGTTAAATACCGTAAAAGGCCATAAACGCCTTATATCTTTGGGTCAACCATACCAATTCCTTGCAGTTTCCGTTGCATCCCCTTCCTTCCTTTTCCCTTATCTCCCACATCTCTACTTCTTCTCTTTCTTTCCGTTTTATTTTTTTTACTGTTTTGCGCGATTACAAAATTCACAAATGTTGCATTGTACTGAATGTGATTTCAGCCATGTAATGACAGCTAACGGTTATAAAATCCAATGCTTGGCGGTGCTTTAATACAAGGAGTAGTATATATCCATTAGCCAGAAACACGAGTCACATCGGCTCTACAAGTAATTTGTAATTACTATTTATCCCGTACAAGTTTAATAGTTTTATCAAGTGTAACGTATCAAGTGTCTACTGTTCCTGACGCATTGAACTACGCACAGTGGGTGTATATAAGTTTAATGTGATTTTATATACTTTTAATCAAACTACATATTAGAAATACGTGTCCGTGCGCAAAACGGCCTTCCGCGTGGTTCCTCCTCGCGATAGGTCTCCTTGGACTCATACAAACTTTTATCGGTGAATGAACTCTGCAGTGTGATTCTATTTTACCGAATATACAATTTTATCATTAAAATGAACTGTCTTAAATGTAAAAAGGCGATTTTACAAATCGCTGTTGAATGTAAAAGTTGCAAAACAAGATATCATCCGGGTTGCATTACATACTGTAAAAACTATAAGGATTATGATGTTTCCGTAACATCATATCATCTTCACCTGACATAGCAGAGTTATAGGAAGTGTGACCGTGTTTTATCAATGAATTAGATAATTGATGACGACTAAGTTTATACTTGACTCGAAGGGATCTTTCGTTTTTGAGATACAGCGCCCACCGAGACACACAGACAGACAGACAGGCACACAGATACATTTTTTTTACTTTCCCCATATACGAAGTATATACAACGTGTCCACGTAAGTATGCAACAAATGGGAAAATTTTTTATTATTAATTTCTCAGAAAATTTTATTCTTTATAAAAGTTGATCTTAAACATACAAAAAAGACAAAACAAATGACATACGGTTTAAACAACAAAAAATTTAATTTTTTAAAATTAACAACCATAACGATAATATTGCTTTAATAACAATCACTCGATGTGATCCCCTTTCATCTCAGTAAATAAATTTGTTCTTCTCTCAGAATAAACTCTGATTTTTAACCACCCCCATAAAAAGTAATCAAGTTGATTTAGATCAGGTGAGCGAGCAAGCCATGGAAATTTTGAATGTCTTCCAATCTAGTTATCATTAAATTGTTCATTTAAATATTCAACTACGACACGAGCACTTTGTACAGGTGCCCCATCCTGCATAAACCAAAGAGAATTTCTTGGAGCCAAAGGTAACATGTAAAATGAATTTTCCAATTCCATATTAAAAAATTCTAAATATCTTTCTGAATTTTAATTATGCCGAAATATGTAAGACTCTGTCATATTTCGGTTCAAAATTCCAGACCAAATATTTATTTTTCGAGAATATTGATTTTTGTAGATAATTCCGAATGCTGGATTTTCTGTTAGCCGACAACTACAGTTTTATGATAAAACTACACCGTTTGTAGTAAATGTAGCTTCATCCGTAAACAGGATCTTCTTATGAAATGTTCTATTAATTTCTATTTCACCTTGTATCATGAAACAAAATATAGAACGATTGTCGTAATCATGTTCTCGCAAAATTTAAACATATCTTGGTTTAAATGTTTTCAACTTATTTCCCAATTCTATTATTATTATTTCAGGATTTTCAACCAGGCTTTGCAAGATATCTAACGAATTATCCACATTTCTCACTGGTTTAGTTCTTTTTAAAATGCAATTTAAATTTTCCGGTCCTTTTATGGTAAATTTCTTGACACTGATTCTCTTTTCGGGGTGCCTGCCGTTAAAAATTTCAGCTACTTCTCTGCAAATTTTATAGTTATCGTCACACATTAGCACCAACTCTGGTCTGTCTTGTAAAGTTAATCGCTCTGCCATAATTTTTACAGATACGTCAAAACTAAGGATACTTGATAAAATTCGCTTAAAAAGTGCAAAACTTATAAAAATTGTTCAATATCTTTCTAATATAGCGTTGAATGTTATTTGTTATGTCTTTTTTGTATGTTTAAGATCAAGCACCAACTTTTATAAAGAATAAAATTTTCTGAGAAATTAATAATAACCATTTCTAATTTTATTTTCAAAAAATCCTCTAAATTTCCAAAAGGCCTCTATCAATAAACTCTGTTTTTTAACCACTCTCATAAAAAGTAATCAAGTGGATTTAGATCGGGTGAGCGACCAGGCTATGAAAATCTTGAATGTCTTCCAATTCATTTCTCATTAAATTGTTCTTTTAAATATTCAACTGCGACACGAGCACTATGTGCAGGTGCCTCAAGCTGCTTAAACCAAAGATAATTTCTTGAAGCCCAAGGTAATATGTCAAATTCATTTTCCAATTCGATATTTAAAAATTCTAAATATCTTTCTGCATTTAAACTCCGCCGAAATATGTAGGGCCCTATAATATTTGTGTTAAAAATTCCACACCAAACATTTATTTTTCGAGAATATTGATTTTTGCAGATAATTTGAAATGCTGGATTTTCTGATGACCATCAATGACAGTTTTGTGATGAAACTACACTATTTGTAGTAAATGTAGCTCCATCCGTAAACAGGATCTTCAGGAAATATTCTATCAATTTTTATTTCACCTTGTACCATGAAACAAATTTCAGAACGATTGTCGTAATCATGCTCTTGCAAAGTTTGAACATATCTTGATTTAAATGTGTTAAACTTATTTGCCGCTAGTATCTTATGTGCTGTTGACTTTCCCAATCCTAAACTCCGAACGTATTTTCTAACAGATATTTGAGGATTTTCAACCACGCTTTGTAAAATATTCAACAAATTCTCCACATGTTTACTGGTTTACTACGTTCTTTTTTAAAATGAAATTCAAAATTTCCGGTCCTTTTACATTGCTTTAAATTCTTGGCACTTGTGAATAACTGATTCTCTTTTTGGGGTCCCTGCCGTTAAAAATTTCAGCTGCTGCTCTGCAGGTTTTATAGTTATCGCCACATATTAGTACTCTGATCTATCTTGTAAAGTTAATCGCTCTGCCATAATTTAGGAGACAACAACTCTTAATAAATTACTAATCAATTATTTGTTAATAATAAATATTAATGACAGATACATCAAAACTAAGAATAATTGATCAAATTCGCTTAAAAAGTGCATTTGATTTGTCTTTTTTGTATGTTTAAGATCAAGCACCAACTTTTATGAAGTATAAAATTTTCTGAGAAATTAATAATAAAAAGTTTCCCATATGTTACATACTTACGTGGACACATTGTATATCATTTATTGTAATATTTCAACACTTTATTTATCTAATTAATCGATTGTGTCTGTGTGTGCTCATAAGAAACACGCTCGCACACCTTATTGTTTGATAATCAACCCAGATTTATTCTTCTCAATTTATGATTATTTTATATTTTAACCCTTGGATGACTGGCTCGTCGGAGATAATTTTACTTTATTGCTTCCCTTACTTGAGAGTGCTTTTTTCTAATGTTTGTTGATACTCATCCAAGGATTAATCTTTTTTTTTTTGATAATGTTATATAAAAATATTGTTATCTCTGTGCCTAATATTCAATATCGTTCTTGTATCCGAATTGTTAACAAAGTATTTCACAAAATGAAGTTAAAGGGTAAATTAGGACCACAACAATTTATTATTTTCTGTATGACATTAATTTAAAGTCAAACAATTTTTTTTATTATTACTTACCAACAGTTTCTTTCTTGTGTGTAATAAGAAGTGTTTTCGCTCCCATTCTTGCAGCTGCTGCACATGCCTCTGTTCCGGCATGCCCACCACCAACAACCACCACATCGTAACTGTTACCAGAAAAACATTTAGCACAACCAATTGTTGATATTCTTACTACTTTATCAATGAGTTTTAATCTGTACATAATGTAAAATTAATATAATAACAAAATAAGAAACAATAATATCATTCAAATATTAGAGGTTATATTTATTTTGTTAATAACTATTTTCTATGGTTATACCATAGAAAATATATAACATGATATAATATACAACATAAACTGGAATCATATCGAGTATGATCATTCTTATAGGTTCTTTGTAACAAAAGATATTACAAATATCTTATTTGCAATATAAATGCCATTAATTATGTCCCAATAGCGAAGAGTATCGGTTACCCATCCAATTGTTCACCCGGACTTATGGCCACTTGCACCAGGTCTGGTTAAATTTTTCGATTAACTAATCGCTACTAACTTTAACCAGAATATTTTGTTTGCACCGTCGGCTGATTAAGTAACCACCGATCACAGAGTAATAACATAGAGAGCACACGTTTTTATAGGGTTTTAATTTTTATTTTTGGTATTTTTATGCCGTACAATTGACAGTGGCGCGTTTATATACTTAACCTATATTTCTTATTCCTTACACGCGTGACAAGTTTCAGAGTGCTTTGGTGTATCAAAGGAAAGCGAAATGCAGAAAGTGTTTAAATTTGGACATAAAAATAAAAAAATTACAATTACTCCATTTTAATAAATTTTATTAAACTATAAATTGTTAAAATAATTATTTATTAACTGTCTCCGGACATTCCCAATATTTTTATTGTTATTATTAATGGCATCAATATTTCCATTGATAATTAATAATTGTATCTCTCTATTTATGTCATCAGGTAATCCTGGTACACCCTTGTCGTACATTATAGCAATATTTTGAAAAATTGAAGTTGCAATTATCAGTTTTAGTGTTGTCGATACTTTTAAACGACACCCATATGCCAACCCAGGAAATCGTCTTTTCAGCACACCAAAACATCTCTCTATACTATTTCTAGTTTTGATGTGACATTCATTGTAGCGTATTTTCGCCTGTGTTACGGGATTTATCAATGGGGTGCATAAATATGGCTTGTTTGGGTAGCCGCTGTCACCTGTAATGAAGTAACAGTCATTACATATATCCTGCGTTTTTTTTTTTTATCTATGCACCGTACAATTTACATGGTACAAACTTTATTACCTGTTTATGGTTTTTCTATTGGGAAATTCAGCATTTTTTTTGGTACATTGCAAGTGTGCATTGTCGTTAACAACTCTTAATAGTGTTTATAATAAAAAAATCTTAAATTAATAAGATATCGAAGAAAATATTTGGTTAAATTGAATTTGATAAGTGAATTTCATAGCGGCCAAGAGTTGTCTATTTTAGACAGTACTTTCAGACAGTACACTGCAACAAATGCAACAGAAAACCCATTAACTGCTATGGTGCATAGATAAAAATGTCACTAATGTTATAGTTCAAATTAATTTCTTTTATAAAACTGAAAAATGTAATTAATATAAAAAATTGACAGTGATTGAGAGAACACTAAATAATGTTCTTAATCTTACCAAGAAGAATGCAGTTTTGGTAGCGTCTCTGCTCAGCCTCTGCATTTATTCTAGAATTATTAAAAATAGTTCAGTCAATCACCGATCCTGGGCACCTGGCAACAACATTTGTGATTTTTAAATCCGCATTGCTAATGATTTGCACGTTTATTGAAAAATACGATTTTCGGTTGCGGAAAATTTCAGGATCTTCTCCTCCTACAAAACATATCTCAAATTAATACATTTAATATTAATGCAATAAGGATAACACTTTATTTATAATAAATTAAGTAATGTTTGTAATAAATTATATATTTTAAATAAGCCACCTCAAATATATTTAATAATTTACATTTCAATGATGATTTGTATGGTGTTTATAGTAATTTAAAATAAATTGACTTTACCAGGTGACTTTATTTTAATATGTGTACAATCTATAGCTCCTATAACCCGTGGAAATTCAGCGATTTAAAAAAACTCTTGCTGAACTTCTTGGGTTGCTTCCACAGTTGGGAACTTAATAAACGTTCGGTGGTGTTGGGCAATTGCATTTATAACACGTACTACAATTCTGGATACTGTAGACAAATGCATTCCACTGCTATCTGCTATAGTTTGCAAATGTCCACCTGTGGCATAATACCGCAGACATGTCAGCAACTGATTCATAGGTGAAACACAATTATTGCTAAAAAGAAACATTTATAAATGTTTATCATTCTTTTTATATTAAAAGCTTACCAAGCAACTGGAAAATCAATGTCGCCTTCGATTAATATATATCAAAATAGTTTAACCTAACGTTTATTTCACGCGGTAAACCTAAATTAATGAAATCAATAACTTCCAAGTCATCAATTTCGTCTATCTCGTCAATTATCAAATCCATCGTTAGAATACGTTAACACTATAAAATATGTCTGACAAATTTACATAAATAACTTCACGATTATAAACGTCCTGAAGTTAGTCGTTCCGTATTTGGCACGCTAACCGGCCAAAATCGGCTGGTTAAATATTTGACGTTTTTGGGGGACTTTAACCGGGACAAAGTTGCGGTGCAAACCGATTTTTCGTTAACCAGTGATTAAATTTTAATCAATGGTTAAGTAGCTGCGGTGCAAACGGGCATTACTGTGTATTCATTATATCATGTGTAAAATGTTCACCATCTAAAATTTTTGTTCTTAAATGAAAAATAGTTCTTATCCACACTTAAACACGCGTTTGACAATAAGAAACCTAAATATGTATTCGCTTATTGCTATTTTTAATCTATGCCCGTTTGCACCGCAGCTACTTAACCATTGATTAAAATTTAATCACTGGTTAACGAAAAATCGGTTTGCACCGCAACTTTGCCCCGGTTAAAGTCCCCCAAAAACGTCAAATATTTAACCAGCCGATTTTGGCCGGTTAGCGTGCCAAATACGGAACGACTAACTTCAGGACGTTTATAATCGTGAAGTTCTTTATGTAAATTTATCAGACATATTTTATAGTGCTAACCTCTGCTAACAATCGATTTGATAATTGACGAGATTGATGACTTGGATGTTATTGATTTCATGAATTTCGGCACAGTACACTAATATATTATAGGTAGTAGTTTGTGAATTGCGGTTTACCTCGTCAAATAAACGTTAGGTTAAACTATTTTGATTTATATTAATTGAAGGCGACATTGATTTTCCAGTTGATTGGTAAGCTTTTAATATAAAAAGAATGATAAACATTTATAAATGTTTCTTTTTAGCAATAATTGTGTTTCACCTATGAATCAGTTGCTGACATGTCTGCGGTATTATGACACAGGTGGACATTTGCAAACTATAGCAGATAGTACTGGAATGCATTGGCTACAGTATCCAGAATTGTAGTATGTGTTATAAAAGCAATTGCCCAACACCACCGAATGTTTATTAAGTTCCCAACTATGGAAGCAACCCAAGAAGTTTAGCAAGAGTTTTTTAAAATCGCTGAATTTCCACGTGTTATAGGAGCTATAGATTGTACACATATTAAAATAAAGTCACCTGGTAAAGTCAATTTATTATAAATTACTATAAACACCATACAAATCATCATTGAAATGTAAATTATTAAATATATTTGAGGTGGCTTATTTAAAATATACAATTTATTACAAACATTACTTAATTTATTATAAATAAAGTGTTATCTTTATTGCATTAATATTAAATGTATTAATTTGAGGTATGTTTTGTAGGAGGAGAAGATCCTGAAATTTTCCGCAACTGAAAATCGTATTTTTCAATAAATGTGCAAATCATTAGCAATGCGGATTTAAAAATCACAAATGTTGTTGCCAGGTGGCCAGGATCAGTTCATGACTGAACTATTTTTAATAATTCTAGAATAAATGCAGAGGCTGAGCAGGGATGCTACCAAAACTGCATTCTTCTTGGTAAGATTAAGAACATTATTTAGTGTTCTCTCAATTACTGTCAATTTTTTTAATTAATTTAATACATTTCTCAGTTTTATAAAAGAAACTAGAAAGAAGGAAAGCATTAATGACATTTTTATCTATAAACCTTAGCTGTTAATGGGTTTTCGGTTGCATTTGTTGCAGTGTACTGTCTGATGTGTGTCTAAATTAGACAACTCTTGGCCTCTATGAAATTCACTTATCAAATTCAATCTAATCAAATATTTTCTTCGGTATCTTATTAATTTAAGATTTTTTTATTATAAACACTATTAAGAGTTGTTACCAACAATGCACACTTGCAATGTACCAAAAAAATGCTGAAATTTCCAATAGAAAAACCATAAACAGGTAATAAAGTTTGTACCATCTAAATTTTACGGTGCATAGATAAAAAAAAAAACCAGGGTATATGATATGTCTGTTACTTCATTACAGGTGACAGCAGCTACCCAAACGAGCCATATTTATGCACCCCATTGATAAATCCCGTAACACAGGCGGAAATACGCTACAATGAATGTCACATCAAAACGACGGTGTACCAGAATTACCTGATGTCATAAATAGAGAGATACAATTATTAATTATCAATGGAAATATTGATGCCATTAATAATAACAATAATAATATTGGGAATGTCTGGAGACAGTTAATAAATAATTATTTTAACAATTTATAGTTTAATAAAAGTTATTTAAATGGAGTAATTGTATTTTTTAAAATTTTATGACCAAATTTAAACACTTTCCGCATTTCGCTTTCCTTTGATATACCAAAACACTCTGAAACTTGTTCACGCGTGTAAGGAATAAGAAATATAGGTTAAGTATATAGACACTCCACTGTCAATTGTACGGCATAAAAATACCAAAAATAAAAATTAAAACCCTATAAAAACGTGTGCTCTCTATGTTATTACTCTGTGATCGGTGGTTACTTAATCAGCCGACGGTGCAAACAAAATTTTCTGGTTAAAGTTAATCGCGATTAGTTAATCGAAAAATTTAACCAGAACTGGTGCAAGTGGCCACTAATGTTATTTTGCAACCAATTCTTGCAATTCTAAATTTAATTGAAATATAAATAATAAATAAAGTAATTTATTAATCAATGATTAAAGTTTGTTTGTAAAAAATGTTATTAAACATCATTATACAATATCATAGAAAATGTTTGAATATATCCTTACCTTCTCACTGTTTTTACTATTGGGTACACGTCTACAATTTTTATATTAATAAATGTATGTTATTATGATTGCAAATAATGATTTATCTCAGTTTATATATTTTTCTTTATAAATATTTGTTTATTTATTTAACAAATGCACTTTAAAATTATAATAGTTTTATAATTTCTGACCTCGCCACGAAGTCGACCGAAGATCATGTGACGTCATTACGATTTAAACGCAGTGTTTACGCGTCATTCATTCTCAATTTATTCGTTAAATCGTTGTGTTATTTTAAAATAATGCAAGTTTTTTAATGCATACGGTGATAATTTCCCCAATATCGACACATATATGTTAATAGAATTTATCAATCAAAATGATTGTTACATGTCGCAGAAATTCGTGGCTTAAAAGCAGATATATATATATATATATATATATATATATAATAGATATAAATAACCAGCATACAGAAATTTGGGCTTCGCCCGATGGTATATCAATGATGCAGTGTTTGAGATTAAATGTCCATGGTCATATCTCCTAAATGCAAATGCAAATGCACAATTACATTCACAAATGGTAATGTTAAATTTGAAAATTAGTTATTTATGGGTTACAGATCCTTCATTCGAATTCAACAACAAAATAACAATAATAAAAATTAATTACGATGAAAATTATTTCATGGACGTAGTAGGAAAGGCAAAGATATTTTGGGAAACAATGATTTTTTCTAGATTATTAGATACTGTTTTATAATTTTAAATTTTACTTTAATAAATGTATTAAAATTAACAAAAAACAGAGGTATTACAAACAATTTATAAATATTTGTAATTCTATTATTTTTAATTGTAAATTTACTAAATCACATGCAATAATCTCCATGTAATCTAGATATTTTATAAGTTTATTATTTACACAATCATGAGATTTTAATATTTTATATTCCCGTACCCTTCTGATAACAATTTCTATATGAATAGTAACAAATTAGGATCAATAATAAATGTAGAGCAACAAAATACTTATTTTGTTCTCAACTGTAGCGTCAACACCTTTTTTAAGGTTCATTGAACGCCATATGAACTGATATGAAAGTTTGTAACAGATCACAAAGTGGAAAAATACGTCACGAATCCACCATCTTGCATTTTTGCGATTTAGCGACAACGTTAATTTTTTTAAATTTTATATATTTTTGCCCCTTTAGGATATTTTTTTGTTTGATTTGTTTTATGTAACTTATTATGAAACATGTAAAGTTAATTTTAAATTTAAAAAAAAACACGCGTGTTCCCAATGATCTCCAAACCCGTACAAAAAGTAAAAACAAGAACATGATATATCCCAAATGAGACGACTGAAGGTGAAAAACTTCTTAAAAACATACCCACACCCAGCAATGTTACAAATCTTATTTTCTGATCTTTTATTTTCTTGGAAATCTAAAAATATAATAATAAATTTAATAAAATGTGTATGTATATTATTCAGTAAAAATAGAATGAGGAAATGTTTATGTTCTGTTTTACTTTAAAAACAAAATTTAATTATCTAAACATCTATTGATTGAGCATAAAGACCCCTTAAGTGGACATCTACGGCCTTAATGTTGCACTGAGTTCAAAACATTATTTATTTATTTATGTGTATACAAAAAGTACTAGTTAATATAACATTTTTTACGATGACTATGAATATAATTACTACACAGGGTGTCTCAGACCACCCGTACCAGCCTTTTATTTCGACAACGCTTGATCGAATGTGACTGGGACAAAACATTTTATTACAAAAGTGAACCCAAGGAATCAAATGATAAATTTATTGTTTACCGGAATATTCCTTAGTACCCGGTAATCTCCACAAGTAGGCTTTGCTTTTTTGTTAGAACAACAATTTGTATATGTGTTAATATTGCAAATATTCTTACATGATTCTTCGTATTATTCCTCAATACTTTCGTTGGGTAATATGTTATTTTCTACACTAAGTAAGAAGAGTTCCTCTTATTCAAAACTGAATTATTATTTTGATATGGATGGCTTCTATAGTACGGGTGTCTCAGACCACCCGTACCAGCCTTTTATTTCGACAAACAAAAATACCTATTGTTTGAAAGTATTTTATCCAACAATTCAAATAAGAGTGTGAAAGTAAAGAAAATGATAAAACAACTATTAAATTATTTATGGTATGTTCAAATTGCCTTCCTTCTTGATCAATGCATCTTTGTAGCCGATTTCGGACATCGTTGACGGCCCGTAGATTCTCATCTTCACTATTCCGTATCCTCTCCTAGACTAGGTCTTTGATACGTCCCCACAAGAAGAAATCAAGAGGCATTATATCAGGAGACGAGGTGGCCATGGAAATGAGCTGGACAACCATCTTGTTCAAATAACGGTCGAGCATTGTACAATGTTTTATGGGCATTTGAATAGCCAATATTTTATAAAATCCATTGAAATAGTGTTAACAATAATGAAAAAGTAGGCTTCATCGATTGCCAAACAAATGTCAATTTTATTTAAAGCGTCAGTTCAAATGGTTAATATAGCAGAAACGTTTTAAATAAGATACGTCGTCATGGTATTCATGTCAAATTTTTGCAAGGTGCTAGCCCGTAAAAAGTTTCGTAACCCCTAACGACAGAGCTAAATAAATAGTTCTTTACACTTCAAATGCCTATAAATATTATTACCTTAAGTTTAAGGTTATTTTAAACGGATCATTCATTTTTGAGATACAGCGCCAACAGACATTCTCTTCCACGAAAACAATACTTTCCCTACATATTCTATATAGTGAAAACAAAAAGGGGAAAGTGTAAATGATGAAAATAATAAACTCTTGACGAGCTAACTCCAAACAAGGCTTTAGATTTTCAATTCTAGAATCTTTATCTCATAATGGTTTTTATTACAGTTATAGAAATCCCAAGTTCCCGCCAACGAAATAACCAGGAGAAACATAATAATTTTTTATCCGACGCGAAACGCATTATAAAGGACCAGTATCATGAAAGTTCCTCCATCTAGAGGAAAACGAATAACAATTTTACATTCTGGCAACGAAATTGGATGGGTAAACGATTGTTTACTTCTATCGGGAAAGCAAATTTCTAAATGCCACCTCGATTATCATGATGATATGACCTCGGGTTTATTTGAAAATTGGTTAATTACAAAAAAGAAAATGTTATAAATAGTTAAAACTAAGAACTCATTAATATTTCTTTATTGTTTGTAATGTAGAAGTAATCATAGTATAAGATTACATAAATGTTTTAATTTGTTATACCAAATAGAAAAGCTTTTGTTTATGTATATTTGTTAGAATATTATTGATATAAAAGGTTATTCAAAGTTATGATTTAGATGTTTTTAAAATTAAATAAAGTACTTCCAATTATAATTAAAATTATATATTATTTATATAAATAAAATCAGGCTAACTTATATGTAATATTCACAATTAAATATCCTAATTAAAAAAAAATTATAAAAAGTAGTCATAATTTAAATGTTATCAATTTAAAACTGAACTATTACAATAAAAAGAGGTCAGTAAGTTATTTTATTAACAAACGCCTGAAAATTCTATAATTGTTTTGGATATGTTTTGTTGTTCCTATGTTTACTTTGATTTTGTTTTACAAAGTATAAGAAACTTATGTATAAAACTAAATTAGTATATTGAAGATTATGATTAAGTATTTTGTTTTATTTACCTGTTTTAATTCGGTTACCTATTTAGACTATAAGGTTAGGTTATAAGCCTAAGAAGTTTCGTGAAAATGTTTTGAAAAATTTGCTGAACGGAACTATACTTTTTGAATTCTCTACTCAGGGGATCCACTAATTTCTGGAAAAAAAATATCTGTATTTGTGTGTGTGTGTGTGTCTGTGTATCTGTCTGTCGGTGGGCGCTGTATCTCAATAACGAATGATCCTATTGAGATGAAACATTAAACTTAAGTATTTATCGTTAAAAACTGGAAAAATAAAGTGTTTTGAAAATTTAAGTGTTTTTGCTTCAACCAAACAAGTGAATAATAATTTTCAGCATATAACAGCCTCATCAGTTACTATTTTCAAAAAAATAAAACATTTATATATAAAAAATCAGATATTTCTGATTTTTTACTGGTCGTAGTCGGTGCCTTATCAATTTGTCGACTATGGTATGATGCATTGTCCATAACTATTATGGAGTTTTTGGCCAAATTCGGCATCAATTTATTTATTTACCGATAGAAGTAAACAATCGTTTTTCTACTAACCTTTATAAAAAGACATTTTTCGTCACCGAATACTCCAACGAAATTTTGGGATTCGTCACTAGTGACGTTAACTTTCGTCACTAGAGACGATAGTGACCTACACATTCTCACCTCGGTCTAGTTGCCTGCTGTCACTATATCGCGTCATTATTAAAGGTCAGTTTGTGAGTTTGTGCGGTGGTAACTTCATCATAATTTCTGATACAGAAAGTGATTTAGATCTTCCCAATACTCCACCAGAAATAGTAAATTATGCTGAGAAAACCTATGCAGGTTTATTACCAGAAAAATAGAAAAAGAGGTATGAAGAAATCTATGCAAAATTCATGGAATGGAAGACTGATAATCAAAATTGTCGGAAAATTTGAAGCCATCGGCCTTTTGGTCCATATATTCTATGTTACGAACAACATTATCAATAAAAGAAGATATCAACATCAGTATACCGCGTGTCCCGTTTCAAGACGCATCATAAGGGATTTTTTTTTTTCGAAAATTAAGAATTTTATTAAAAATATTTTTTTACAAAACTTGTTCTGTTTCTCATTCCCTTTAACTTTTGTTTAAAAAAAATTGTAATATTTTTCATATTAAACAAAATATTTAAGAGAAAACATTAAACGGCCTTGAGTAAACATCCACTTCCGGTTTTTGAATATTCACCAAAAGCTTTCCAGTTCCAGTTTTTAACGATAAAACCTTAAGTTTAAAGTTTCATCTCAATCGGATCATTCGTTTTTGGGATACAGCGCCCACAGACATTTTCACGCACGAAAAAAACACTTCCCCTATATACCGGGTGACCCATTTTAATAAATCCACTGGAATATTTCGATACATATGCGTCCTACAAAAAAATGTTCCAAATAAAAGTTTGATGGTTTCGAAAGGGCCATCTGATCCTATACAAATTTTTTCACTCTCACCCTCCAGGGGGCGGGGCAGGGGGTCAACTTTTATATCTTAAATAGGAACCCTTATTTTTTATTGCAGGTTCGGATTCTACATAAAAAAATATGAAGATTTTATTTGAACATTTTTTTCGAATTCGTGATAGATGTCCGGCCATAAATATTTTAAATACTATGTTACTTTTGTTATAAATAAATATAAATTTTTGTTTTTATTTAATCTCTGGCAGGTTGTTGTTAAATTTTGTAGTTACTGCATTACACATCCGTTAATTAATTAATTAATAATTAAACAGTAAGATGAATTAATTACTATTATTTCATATTTAACACGTTCGCCGCCACATGTACCGCCGGCGGTCATATAGTCGCCGTTCCTTCCACGCCGGGGAAATAATTTGTAGTTATTCCTTATATTAGCTATGACCGCCGGCGGTCACGCGGGATGCAAAACAGCACTTATGTGAAATATTCGCTTGGCGGCGAACGTGTTAAAACTCATAGAATTATCTCTTTAGTTAAATTAATATAATTAATTAATATAAATATAACTTAATTTCAATAAAGGGTCTTGATTTATATAATAATAAATAATAATGACGCCAGCCCAAAGATACAACAGTCAGAGCATATATACGCTTAGCCCTGCCGATTGTATGAAATATATTTACGTTTCGCGAGAGCGTAAGAGGGTAAGAGGGGGGCGCTGAATACGGTCCTGATATCGCATTAAAAGAAGACAGCGAAACAAAATAGATAAAGAAAGAAGATCGTACGAGCCGTCCTACTACGGTCACCCCCCTTACCGTTGCCCCGCAGGTCTAACTCTGGCGCGAGGCACTTACCGCCTTAAACTAAATTCTCCAAACCGTTTTGGATTCATTTTAAACACTTTTACACGTTAATGTAAATGATGACATTGACATTTCGTAAGATCAACGCTACCTGGGATGCTTCCACATTGACTAAAACAGCCAATAGCCACGTGAAATACAAAAATGGTGATGTGGCCATCATAATACTTTCCCTATATTTTTCTCGAAAACTATGCGGTTTACGCAAAAATAACAATAACAATAACTTGATATTTTTAGTAATTTGTTCAATTTTGAATTCTCTACAATTAATTGTTATATAAATTTCATGTAACTCCTATATATTATTAGCAATTGGCATAAAATGTCAACATTTTCAATTTTTATTTTCTCGAAAGTTAAGAATTTTACAAAAAACATGTTTTTATAAAACTTGTTAATTTTCTCATTCCCTTTAACTTTTGTTTGAAGAGTTTTGTAATAACACAAAAACGCCTCGAGTAGTAAACATCCACTTCCGGTTTATAAATGTTCACTAAAAGCTTTTCAGTTCCTGTTTTTAACGATAAAACCTTAACACGTTGACGCCGGCGTTTTTATACCCTACAATTATTCATTTAAAATGACAAAATTTGGCTCGCACGCCTATGGTTGTTATGGTTGCTATGGAAATGACTGAAGTCCTAGATGCGCGATAATAGTTATTTTTGTGCAACCGTACGCGAAGATGTTCCATCGCGAACTCCTGAACGCCTGCAAAATGAAATTTCGCAGTCCGAGTTACTTCGCGGACGCGTCGCCTAGCGACCAGTACGCCAAAGTACGCAAAAAGTCAGCGTCGCCATGCCAACACTAGTTTATTATTTACTGTCACTTCATTTTCAGTTTAAGAAAATGTCCGATTCCGATAGTAATTATACTATTAGTTGTCCTCCACCATAAATCAAATTAATAGCGGATGCTGCAACAGAAAATTTAATACCACAAAAATCCAAACGGCAATATGAAAAGGCATATGACGAATTTAAAGCGTGGTGTCATGGAAAAAAGGTAACGAAATTATCGGAAAATGTTTTGACAGACAAATCAAAAGTTTTAAAATCGTCAAGTTTGTGGAGTATTTATTCCATGCTTAAATAACTTAATTTGTAACGGAAGCAAGTAATTCAAATTGTACTATAACCATAAATGTTAACCCTAAGTAATATTTATTCGTTAAAATATATGCTTTCTAATAGTCACATAAAAAGTTTTGACAATAATTTTTCATTACTTATCTATAACTCTTGTTATTTTTTTTATTATTAAGGTTACCAGTTGCACAAAAAGCTTTGTGTACACCTTGGCCGCGAAATACTTTAGTGTCCTCGAGGTTATATTGCCTCGGCCGCAAGCGGCCTCGGCTATAATTTTCCTCTCGGGCCACCAAAGTTATATTTCGCGGCCTTGGCATACAAATAACTATTAAGGTACAAGTGTAAAAAGTGATACTTTATTGCACGAACTGGCGTTTAAAAACACGAGCGAGGAACGAAGAAACTTTTTACACGTGTGCCTTACAAAATTTTATCTTCAATCGTAAAGGATTTCAAAGAATATTCTTATGAGTAATATTTTAATGTCATTTCAATAACTCAATCAATGAAAACATATTTTACCCGCAGTGCGCTAATGAAAGCGTTACTTAGCAACCAGTAAACAAGTTGCACAAATGTCGGCCGCCATTATTATTTATGGAAAAATGTTCGCTTTATTGTAATCGCTTCGACTTGCATTAAATGAAATCTTCAGAGTTCTTAAATCTGCCATTTCGTTTGTATTATATATTTTATTTATAGTTTATTAGTTATTTGTATCAATTAATAAAAAATTAAGTTTTTCGTCGAAAATTTGTGCTATAATATATTCATCTGTCAAATTTGACATTTCTGTGCAATAAAAACAGTTTGACATTACCGTGCAATAAAAACGAAAAAAAGCACTAGTGCTTTAAAAAGCCACTTTTACAATGAAAAATGATGCAAAAAGCGTCTACTTTCTGTACGATCGTAGATAAAATTATTATTATTAGCATCACTTTTTACACTTGTACCTTAAATAACTATATTGTCACTATGAAAGTAATCAGTGGCGCACCAAAAGCGTAAAAACTCGTGTACCACCGGTGGTACCCGCCGGCGTTAACGTGTTAAGTTTAGTGTTTCATCCGAATCGGTTCATTCGTTTTTGAGATACAGCGCCCACGGACAGACAGACACACACACAGACAAAAAATTTTTTTCTTCAGAAATCAGTGCAATGTCCTCCAGACCAAACCATGGTAACGACTAAAATCGGCACGACCCCCCCGACACAATGAGATCTTTCCCATTTAGGTACCCCCACCACACGGGATGTACTGAGCGTTCCAAACTGCACTGTCTGTTTTGCCGCACCCTGTATATACATATTAACCTAACCCCAAAGGCTACGAAAATTTATCAAAGAGATGCACATTTAAAAAGAAAGCTTGTAATACTGAAAAGAAAACAGCGTACTCTCAGAAAACGTCTTGACTCTTATTAAAATATGTCAGAAATGCTGTGGGATATATAAGTGGATTTATTAGTAAAAAGTTGGGTAATTATTATAATTGTATAACATGCAAAAAATCCATATTATGTCAAAATTCAACAGAACATACTGAATGGCATAATTTTTGTGTAGAAAAAGAATTCAGTGATAGCCTTACTGCTAAATTAAAATACTGTACAACCACTTTTATAGGACTGGCATATTGATACAACATTTTTAAAGAATTATTTCCCACAATTTGCCATCTTAAGAATAGTTTTAATATACACTACAAACCATTAACAAACATAAACCTTCCATTTTTAAACATTGCGATCATACAGATCTTATTATTAATAAAATTATTTATAATTTCTACAAACTTTGCACTTTTAATTGGTGCAATGGGTTGCATAAAACATTGAAAAATAATGATCACCGAATAGGTAAAAGAACAAAAGTCTCATTTTTGTTGGATTGGATGGGAAGTCTGGTCGGTAAATGAAACACGTGCGAAACCTATAAGTGTACAGCACGAACTGCACGGTGCGTCTTACTTTAATTACATGCATAAGAGTAAACTTGGGTTGCATACATTTTCGCACTTCTACCAACACCCCCACTAGGGCGAAATGTTTACAAACTTAAACCTATTTTTCCTACAAACATTTGATGTTTATAAAAGGTTAAGCCTTTTGTCAAAATGTCTGCAGGCATTTCATTTGTTGACATATACTCTAATTTTACAAGGCCATTCGCTATAGTTTCACGTACAAAATGGTGACGTACATCAATATGTTTTGACCGTCGATGGAATACGGGGTTATTACATAATTTGTGAGCACTTTGATTATCATTTAGCAATTTCACGCACTTTGCACTACCACTGATTTCTGCTAGCACATTTCTTAAGTAAATAGCCTCTTTTGATGCCTCAGAGACTGCGATGTATTCAGCTTCGGTACTGGAGAGTGCCACAGTCTTTTGTTTTGTGCTTTCCCAGGAGATGGCACAGTTTGCCAGTATGAAACAGAAGCCTGTGTATGATTTTCTGTCAATGGCGTTGCTTCCCCAATCTGCATCTGCATATCCTTTTAAGCCTTCAGTGCTTCGCTGATATCGTAAACAGTTGCTCTTGGTACCTTGCAAGTACCTCAATACTCGCTTTGCACATTTCCAGTGAGTTTCATTATAACATGTGTTAAACTGGCTTAGATAACTCACTGCATACGAAATGTCAGGTCTTGTCATTATTGCCAGATACATTAAGCTGCCTATGAGCTGCTGGTAAGGCATGCTACCACAACCTATACCTTTCTCAAGGTTTAAACCTGCTTCAATTGGTGTTTTGACTGTCTGGCAGTTGCTCATATTAAATTGAACTAACAACTTGTCAATGTATTGCTCTTGGTCAATGCATATTTCGCCTTTCTGCTTGTCAATTTTAATTGTCATACCTAAGCAATGTTTTGCTTCACCTAGGTCTTTTATCTTAAATCTCAAGCTTAATGCATTCTTTAAATTATTGGTGTCCTGTTCATCATTGCTGAATATGAAGAAATCATCAACATATAAAGCAATTATCGTTAGAGATCCTTCTTTTCTTTTTATGAAAACACATGGTTCGTAAACAGATTTCTTGAAGTTTATACTGGTTAAAAACACTTCAACTGCTTCATACCATACTCGTGATGATTGTTTTAGTCCATAAATAGCACGTTTTAGTTTCAAGACTTTATTTTCTTCCCCTTTTACAACAAAACCATCCGGTTGTTTCATATAAACATTCTCTCGCAGATGTCCATTTAAAAAGGCTGTTGTAACATCAAGGTGTGTTATATTTAAATTTAAGTTTGCCGACAGGGCTATTAATAATCTGAGTGTTGAATATCTAACTGGTGAAAAGGTTTCATCATAATCAATGCCCAGTTTCTGATTGAATCCTCTTGCAACAAGTCTTGCTCTGTATTTAATCTCATTACTAACACTGTCTACTTTTTGTTTAAATACCCACTTCGAGTCAATTATACTGCTATTTTTAGGAAGTTCGACAAGTTCCCATGCATTATTGGTTTTAAATGCATTTATTTCTTCTGTCATGGCATGCAGCCATTTTGTTTTGTCATGTCGAGACATAATTTCATGTAGAGTTAAAGGGTTATCTAATAGCTTATTATCACTTGCTGCCATGTATGTTACAAAGTCATCATAATGCTTGGGACGAGGCACTCTCTCCGATCTCCTTACATCATTGGGCATACCTTCATCAATCCTGTGAGGTGGAACAAAATCTGCATCACTTCTGCTGCTTAAGCTGGAGGTAGAGTCCTCTTCATCATGATCACCTTCACTGTGACTTGCTGCTGTCTCATCGTCCAGCTGTACTGCCTCCTCGATGAGCTGCTGCTGAGCTGCCTCCTCGATGATTACCTCTCCAGAGACCCCCACTGAAGCTGGTTTGGCTTCATGTCTGTGGTGTTCTGAAATTGGTGTTCTTTCTTGTGATTCATTCTCAGACTCCATAATTACAATGTCTCTACTAGTTGTTATTACTTTTGAAATTGGATCATACAATCTATATCCTTTACATGTTTCACTGTAACCAACCAACACTTTTTGTGTTGCTTTTCTGTCCCATTTTTGTCGCTTCTCCTTTGGGACATGTACCATAGTAGTACTACCAAAAATTTTAATATGACTCAAATCTGGTACCTGACCTGTCCATAATTCATAAGGTGTTTTTGATAATCCTGATGTATGGGATCTATTCTTCAGGTATGCAGCCGTACTGACTGCTTCGGCCCAGAACTCCTTCCCAATTTTGGCATCAAATAATAGACATTTGGCTTTCTCAACGATCGTCCTATTCCACCTTTCTGCTACCCCATTTTGTTGAGGTGTGTATGAATTACTGGTCTGATGTATTATTCCATTACTCTTCAAATAATTTGTAAAATCAGTGTTTTTGAACTCACAACCATTATCTGTGCGAAGAATTTTAATCGTATTTTTCTGTTGATTCTCTACCATGGCTTTGAAAGCCTTAAAACAACTAAATGCTTGATTCTTGCATTTAAATAAATAAATGCCATTCTGCTAAAATCGTCGATTAAAATTAGGAAATACCTTGAACCTCCGATCGATTTTGTTTCCATGGGTCCACATAAATCGGCATGAATGAGTTCAAGTGTAGATTTAGCACGTGCGCCTGTATGATTGAATGGTAATCTTGCTTGCTTTCCTTCGCAGCATACCATGCAATTTGACTTATCAATTGAAACTTTATCGTTAAAAGTAATACCTGTTGCCAGTCCATCTCTCATCTTACACATATCGGAACTGTTAACATGGCCTAATCTTCGATGCCAAAGCCTAGCATCGGACACACTGCTGGCCATAGCATATTGTTCAACTGTTTTTACATTTAGTTTGTATACACCATTCTCGGAAATAGCCACTCCAATCAGCTGATTTTTGCAATTAAATATGCTACATCTGTCATTGCTGAAGCTAACTGTATTCCCATTTTTGTAAAGTTGACTTACTGACACAAGATTCGTAGCAAGGCTCGGGATGTGCACTGCATTCCTAATGGTAATATCACATTGTTCATCTCCTACAACTGTAGTAATACAAGCAGTCCCTCGACACTTTACTGGTAGTCGTTCATTGTTTGCGACAATAATGTCTGGAATGTCAGCATTAATTTTACTAACCATCGCTTTTTCGTCCGCGATCAGATGCATACTTGCGCCGGAATCAATATACCAGTCATATTTATTAAACGTACCACTCATGAACACTGCACTGAATGCTCCCGTTTTCCTATCCAATTCCGGACATTTGTTTTTAAAGTGTCCTAGTTGTTTACACCTGTAACATCTGACGGATTTTTCATTTCCAGCTGTCACTTGTCCAGTGTTACCACCATTATTTCCGTTCGAGTAACCACCACTGGTACTGCCATCTGTTGGTTTCGAGCGGCCCCGTTGCCGGCGTGCTCCACCATTGCCATGTCTTGTCCAAAAAGCGTTTCCCGCGCTTTTTTCGCCACTCTCCATGTCTAACAATTTAGTTTTTATTGTATCTGTCGTTATAGCGATCCCCGAGTGCTCTATGGCCATTAACATTGGTGCAAAATTTTCAGGCAAGCCAGCGAGCAGCAACGAACCAACCACTTCGTCGTCCATTTTTAAGGAACCCGTAGCACGTAGTTTTTGTCCTGCATCGATCACCTGGCTCACGTACACTTCCATCGAATCGCAATCTTCACGCCTCGTTGAGACGAGCTTACGTAGTAAATTGATTTTTCTGGTAAATCCGGAATCACTGAATAAGTTGACTAATTTATTCCACATGCCCTTAGCGGTCTTGATTTCCTTAATATGTACATAGAGTGCTGCATCGATCGCGAGGACCATCTTCGCCATCGCTTTTTGATCACGCGTGGTTTCTTCTTCCGTTTTAGGTTCCTCATCAATAGCCTTTTGCAAACCCTCTAGCACAAGGACATGCCGCATGGCGAACGCCCACTCGTCGTAGTTCTCGCGTCCCTTCAGCCTCGGCAAATTTAATACGTTTCCAGCCATCGTGCACTTATTCGACGTTTACTGTTCGCGAACCGACAGCAGACTCACGGTCCCTGGGCCCATAACCTGTTGGATTGGATGGGAAGTCTGGTCGGTAAATGAAACACGTGCGAAGCCTATAAGTGTACAGCACGAACTGCACGGTGCGTCTTACCGTTGATTCAAATATTGTATAGATACTCAACCCACATGTATTTAATCGAGTCACCTCTAAACTGATCCCTCTTTTCCCCGCCTATCCCGACCTTCACAGTAAAGTGCTGCTGCGGTGATAATTTTTTGAAATCCTATGTGTGTGGCAGTCAGTGGTGTTAAATATAATTAAGGCTTAAACCTGAACTAGTTAGACACGCTAAAATCGTATTTTGTCGTGCATTCGGGACAACTCGAGGTTCATGCTGGTTGGATTTAATAGTGTCTAACCTGTAGACATCATATGTATCTATCCCTTTTTATATTCACCCAATCCATCTTTCAATACATACTCACGGGGAACATCAATGATTCATTATTTGTGCGAGTGGAGCTATAAAAAAAACCGTCAATGAATTTCACATGTTTATTTGGAAATTAAATATATCTGCAATATTAGCATCATATGCATAGGTCTTTGTCAAGATTTATAGCTGATAACTTAATAATACCTTTGATTGATATATTCAATTAATGACAATACAGTATTATTCCCAGAGGAAATTACATTCCACTGTTGCCTAAAATAATTTTGTATTATTTTTAATAGCGGACAACATAAACATATTTTAATGTGACTGGTTTGTCTTACAAATTCAGCGGCAGACAATGCTTAACAATTTTGATGAATTTGATTACTTTTTGTCAATCCTCGATTGTTGCATATCAGATCTGCTGAACATATTTTCAACCTATTTTAGTAATATTCAAATGTGTTTAATAATTAATTATAAAATAAAATAAAATGGTGCTTTGTATATTTATTTTTTGTTCATAGCTCCTGAAACCATGATATAAAAATAAGAAATAATTTTCATATGTCTCCTTGATAATTTTTATTAATTATCAATATCATTTTAAATCAAATAAAATACTTGTAAAAACTTTCATTCATATTATTATTATTTTATTTAATATTATTAATCTCCACGTAACTCATCAATCAACATTTCAATATTATTTTGTTTAATTTTTAGTTGTTTTTGGTATTATTTATTTGTATTATTAGAAAAAATTAATAAATAGTTGTGTTGCTCTTTTTAACTTGAATACTCTGAATCTAAAAAAAACATTTCATAACGGTCGCAACCATCATTATGATAAAAAATGGTGATGTGACCATCATAGTACTTTCCCTATATTTTACGCGAAAACTATGAGGTTTGCGCAAAAATTCTTAATAATTTAATAAGTTTTCAATTCAATGTGATGGAATCGGCGTATCTACGAATTTTCACGAATAAGGTATAGGAGAGGCTTATCTAAAGGGCTCAGGACAAAATTGAACAATCTGTATTTTTATTTATACATTTCAATTTCTTCCAACGTGTCTAATTTATTTTTGGCTGATTTTAGTAATTTTACATTTTTTAGGGGAAATTGGTGTCCGGTGACCGGAGCCCTTTAGATAATCCTTTAATATACCTCATTCCGAAAATCATTAGCCACGCTGATCCCATCCCTCCTTCTGATAATTTTTCCCGATAATCCCTGTTGGTGTAAAAATAGTTTTAAGCATTAGTCATTGATAATGACAAGGTGCATGTACATGGTACTCGAAATGCACATCAGGCATATAAAATTAAAAGTGAAGGAAGGAAATAACAAAGTGTTTTAATTAAGAATTAAAAAACAAAAGTTTTATTTAAAAAATTTTTATACACGTATTTATAAAAATTAACGTTATTTTAGCAAAGATAAGAATAAAATATTTTAAAAGGGTTTGGAATGTATTTTAGTTTTTCTATGAGGTTTCGTAAATTTTTGACTGGCTTTTTCTCTTTTTGTTAAAAGTTTAATTTTAATTAAATTTAATGTGTGAAATAATTTGATTTTTATTAATTCATTTAACATGTCGGTTCTATGACTAAAACATTGGTCCGATTTATTTAACCATCCGAAATGTTCATTGGATACATTTGTCACAACATGTTGTTTAAATTTGTAACAATTATAGTGAATATTAAAGCGTTTTAGCAATAAACATAATAATACACATTTTTATTGACAAACTTTATACATGATTACATTTAAATAATAAATAATGAATGTGTTAATGAGTTAGTTCGTCAAAAGGCTATCGACCAGAGGTCTTTCTGCCTTGTTTTGTCCAGTCATATGGCGTGACGTAATGGGATGAATTAGGAATTTTAAATTTAGGGTTTATACTAGGATTTTTAGGAAGCCAATATAAGGATAGTATGTGGAAGTTGAAAGGATTTTTGGAGAATTGGAGATAGGAATCGAAGGCGTTCTAGGATGGGGATAACTAGAGTGGTATTATAGAGGAGCTGGTTAGAAGGTTTGTATAGATGATTAAGAGGATTGCGGAGTTTGGTTAGGGTACGGAGGGATGCTCGCTCGCTAACTTCGATATTGCGGGAAGTTGGGTTGGTGGGGTTGAGATAGAGGGCACAACCATAGGCACGTAGTGGACGGCAGATCATCTTATATATTTTAACAGCTGTTCTTGTATTGATTCCTCTATTTTTATACGTTAAACTTCTAAAGCATTTTGCCCTAGAAATAATTTTGCTTTTCATTATGGCTGTATGTTTTTTAAAATTTATTTTTTGATCTATGGTTATGCCCAGGTATTTTACGGAAACTGGGGGAGGGATCATAGTTTGGGAAATATGAACTTTGAATTAGGAGTTGTGATTTATGAGGATTTATTTTAATGCGCCATTTTGCAAACCATCATTGAAGGGAGTCAATTAGCTCTTGAAGGGATTGAAGGGCTTTTGGTAGTGTGGGAGCATGTGTAATTAGGGCAGTATCATCAGCGAATTGTAGGAGGTATTTGGATGGATTGAACAATAAACATATTATTTCAGAAAAGGCATTTGTTGGCCTGCATAAATAATCAATGGTATTGTCATTGCCACCATAATCTCTATTAATTATCAACAACTCATTTCTATCGACGGGTATTTTCCCTTCTTTTTTACATTCCTTCTCGCAATTGGCGCATTTATTTTTCTCCAAAAATTTAAATATTATATAGGTGATAAATAAAACACTTGGGTTTTGAGAATTTACACAATTTAATGTCGATGCACTGCGACAATTGTTTCGCCACACAGTGGCTTCATCAGGCAGATGATAAATGGATATAATGAACTACAATAATTACTTAAATACTAAACTGTGTAGGAGGGGATGGGGTGTGTACAATGTGAAAATTTAACTAAAATGACGTTTTACAAATTTAAAAGTGGGGAATTATTGACACCTATTTGATCATTTACATTTACATTAAATTGTGTAAATTCTCAAAACCCAAGTGTTTTATTTATCACCTATATAATGGAATTTCACCAAGTAAAAGCCTCATCAATCCAATATTAAATATTATATGTCCAGCTACATAGGTAATTACTTGTGATTCTAAATTATCAATTTTAATTTTTTTATTACGACATTCTTTTAAATAAACGTCATCAATATCGTATGCAGTTGCTCGTCTTCGTCGATTTCGCAATTTGCAGCTTCAACAGGCATCTGCAATCTGATGTGCATATTTTGTTGCAATGCCATTCGAAATTCTTTTACAGTGGTGTGTGCTTATAACCACATCTATGCCTAAGTACGGAAAAACAGTTTTCTATGGGGTCTTGATTTATTCTTGACGTTAATATATATTTAATATCTTCAAGTTGCAATGATTCCCACAAAAGTAAAATAGATTTTATAGACCATATAAAACCTTGTATGCAATGTATATTTTTTCTTTCCTTACCATTTTCAAAAAATTTTAAACCTTGAAAGTACGACAAAGCTTCTTCTAGTTTCTCTTCTGGTAATTTACGATTAACGGAGAGGCCACATTTATAGGGGTTTGAATCATTAACGACTCTACTGTTTAATGAGTCAAATATATTATTGATTTTCTTCAAAAATATTGCCGTATTTATTGAAGATAGACTCGTTAATTTTTTTGTATCACTTGCTGTTAAAATTGCTGCAGAGGCAGAATTGCTAAATATCTGAGCAGCATATTTCACACGCATTTTTTCAAACGTTGTGGGATTTATATGTTTTTCGGTAATTTTGACCATTGCTCTTGCAACTTTACTTTCCTTGTCTATTTTATAAGTGTCGATTATATCTTTCCAGGACACTTCTAAGTTATTTACCATTGTTTTTATTCTACTATTCATAAAATTATTTCTTAGACTTTTAAGTAAATGTGGGGGGTCATAGCAAATGAAAATGACGTGTCTATTAATTTTTAGAATGGAGTATCTATTGTTGCGCCAAGTAACCTTATTGCATTTCTATTATTTGTTCCTTGATCACAAACGAAAACGCGAGGAACCATATCCAAAGAAAACAACTTATCTAATACCAATAAAATGAGCTTTTGTAAAATATTACCGTTCGTTGGACCAGATGAAATAAAATAACAGAATGGCATTTTCCAATTACATTGAAGTCCCCTTAAATAAAATACCAATGCATGATTACCATGTTTGTTGTTCCTACCAAGAGAACCGAAATCTTCAAATCCCTCTACAACATCCAAGACATTGTTATAATCTAAACCTTTTTTCAAAATTATTTCGTCACACATTATTAATCTTAATTTTAAATTTTTGAATCAAATTTGTATTTAGACCAGTTTGTAAATTAAAGATTTTTAACCAAGATTGACTTGTTGATACTCCAGATAGCGCAAATTTTAAATGTTTTTGTAAGTATTTATAAGTACTTGGTGATTTATAATATAATGATAAAGATAGCTGTTTTTCCCATGTTATCCATTCTGTTCTATATAAATGAAAACATTGCATGTATATGAGAGTTTTTACAGATGGAGCTCGATATTTTAATAAATTTTCTAAAATACTTTTAGTTGAAAATGATCTCATTTTCTTTTTTTTTTTCTTAATTCGCAAACTCTTTTTTTAGCTTCACTTTGCGGGGCGATACTTGCGGAGATTCCATATTAATAATTCTCGAACTAATTACTGGTATTGGGCTACTACTACTATGTTTTTTAATAATATGGGCTACAGACTCTTTGAATGAACTTGATCCTGCACTAATATTTTCTTTCAAAGGGTAGGTCGCAATGGGCATTCTCTTTTCGGAAACCGAAGATACTGTAGCTGATGTTGAAGGTTGTGTATCCATATCCATTCATAAATGAGATATTGATACTTATATAGTGTGATTAGTTTTGAGCACAATTCGTAATTCACTTATTATTATTACTTTTTAATGAGAAATGACCATAGGTTCCTAGGGCCAAAATATGATGATTTAGCACAACATATCTATATCCAAAAGTTTACGATTAAGCTCGAATCAGATTTTAAAGTTTCAATAAATATTATTTCTTTTGTTAATTAACTGCTTTATTTGAATTAAATTTATTACTAATGATTATCATAATATAACACATATAACATAAAAAATAATATATTTTTTATTGATGCATAACAAAAAGTAAAAAAATATTACATTTTACTTTGAAACTTTTTTATGATATATATTATTATCTTCTGCTATTATCACACAAAAACATGTATTTTTGTTATCTAGTAAAAAACAAAATATAATTTTCCATCGAATCGAAAATACAAGATTTTACACTAATTATTTATAGTTAAATTTTAACATTGTTAAAACATTGTCAATTTTTCAAATCAGTTTATTAATTTAAGTAAATAAATACAGTTAATTTCTTTCTTCACTATTTTATTTAATCACTAAATGTACATTTCGAACACTATGTGCTGTCCATAATTGACTGTCGATTAATTATTTTAATTTATGAAACAGTTGTTCTCTTTATTCTTTGAAAAATATTAAGTATTTAATTATTGTCTAATATTAATTAAGTATAAGTGAATATAAAAAGAAAAATTTTCTACTAATAACTTTCATATGTTGTAATAATTACAAGCAGAAAACGATGTGTCTTTAAATTGTTAAAATGTATTAATTTTTATTCCTTCATTTAAATACAATACAATACAATTGCAGTTATTTACAAAAAAAATCTATTTTAAAAATAAGTTAAAATGAATATTGTATTGTTATATTATTGTTATTAAAAATATAAATTTCATCTTAGTCGGGTTTATTTTATTAAAATATATATTCTTTTTAATAAAAAAAAAGTGCTGATGAGTGTTTATTTACTCTAGACCCGGCACGCATTTATGAGTAAGCGTCCTGTCGCATCGTTCTCGGTTCCCGTGAAATTTTAGGCGGTCGGAATTTCACCGCCCGCAAATTCCCGAGCACGATCGTCTAAACGTTGATTACAATACGTATAATTCAATACCATAGAAAACCTACCAAAGCTAAAGTAAACTGCAGTACGCAGAACTAAATATGCGCCGTCTGTTGGTCAATATTTTCACTACTCATGCGTAATCTGTTGCTCGGCATCTTTTAGTGACTCGCATTTCCCCATAAGGTTAGGCATCTATACAATATTTCAATCAACGGTCTTACTTTAATTACATGCATAAGAGTAAACTTGGGTTGCATACATTTTCGCACTTCTACCAACAATTTTAATCAGGCATTGCAGTAAGAGATAAGAAGAAAAACTAAATAAAAAGTAAACTTACAGTATCCACTATAATTTGAAGGAAATAAATGTTTCATTTTTTATGTTAAATGTGGATTAGACCTACTGGGGAAACCACAGTAAAAAAAATGAACCAAAGAGCTCTACCTTCTGGGTGGCTTGGAAAAGAGTTAAAAAGACAATTGCAATTTTTCAATTTCTAATATGTTTTTATTTTTTATAGGTATGTAATGAAGAAGTAATCACCACCCAAGTTTCAAACATTATAAACTGTTGATTGATTAATTAATAATATAAAACATATTAAGTAATTTTGTATTTTTCTTTTTGACCTTACCAGTCTTCCATTTTTTCATTTTACAGTATTAAGGTTAGTATGCTACTTTTGTTTCATTGTCATTTTTTTCAATTTTTATTCAATTAATTTTTTTAATGTGTCTGGATGAGTTTTCAAATATTTATTTTCAAATTTTTGATTTGAAAATAAATATTTGACTATACATTGTCACATTAAAAAAATGAATTAGAAAATAAACATTTATTTCAATAATCGTAATTCCAGCCTGGCCCATTTAGTTGGCGAAATACTCCGAGGGTAGCGCTGATAGCAGTCACAGACCATAACACTGTAGAGACGTTTCTATAGATATGTATATTTTCTATGACATAACCTTCAAAAAGGGAACATTACTTGAATTTACATTAAAATTGTATTTTCTATATTTAGATTGATTTAATGAAATGATGGTTAAGATAACTTACAAGAGTTATACAATGATATTAATACATCAAAATTGTTACTAATATTAACTATTTTAAAGTGGACATTCAGGAAGAATAAAGGTCGGTTTAAACAATATTACATACAAATAGAGGGACCTACACTTAAAATAAAAATACATTTTTAGCTTGATACTCTATTATTGATAATCTATTCAATTTAGTTAGTAATTAATAAACTACAAGTTGTTATATTTTGTAGGGTTTCTAATAAATACAGGATAGTAAAAAAACCAACGTAAACATGAGAACTAAAAAAACAAAACATTCTCCAATATGTGAATTTTGTGGAAAGGCATTTGGAAACAAAAGATATTTAAGAATACATAGGCGTATCCACACAGGTAAATCTCCATATCACTGTAAAATATGTGGTGCAATATTCTCCCAAAAAGACTCAATGGATCTGCACATCAGAAAACACACCGGAGAAAAACAATTCAGCTGCCCTGAATGTAAAAAAGTTTTCATTGTGAAACGTTATCTAAGCAGGCACATAAAAATGATACACAATAGTGCAGTAAAAAAGGAAAAAGGGCCTTACAAATGTGGTGTGTGCAATAAAGTGTTTCTCAGGCGCGGTTTTTTGATAAAACACGAACAGTCTCACACAGTTGAAATAATTTGTTCAGTGTGTCAGAAATCATTCTCCACTAGAGCTGCCCTGAAACTTCATGTGATGCGTCATGCCAATGATAAGCCTTTTATGTGTCCATTATGTGATAAGCATTTTATTGTAAAGGCAAAAGCAAGAAGTCATTTTATGAATATGCATAAAGGTGTTGACATTGAGGGAGTAGAATTTGAGAGATATGCAGAAAATATTTTACATATTGAAATAAAAGAAGAACCTTTGGATGGACTTGAATATGAAGCAGAATAAATACAAGATCTTAAATATAGTAGTGTAATCAGATTAAACATCAGGATATTACTTTCTATTGTTATTATGTTTAAATAATGTTTCAAAGCCGACACCGAAAGGTAAAAGGTATTTAGAATTTTAAAAAAAATATAAAATTTCAATTCTTTATGCTGTTAAAACTAGTTAAAAATAGAACTCGTACACAATCTTGGGCTTGTATAAAATCCTTAATTCTACTTAATTAGTTTTGCAATAAAGTTTTGTTTATTAATAATATTCTTTATTCAATTTACTTAACAGTAAACTAATACAAACAATTATCGATGGTTTATTAAATAATGGTTTATAGGGTGGATACATTTATGGAGGAGGAGCTTCTACTGGGTTCTTCCATAAAAATGGTTCACATCTTTTATATTTCATTTGGAATAATAATTTCAACAGTTTTTTTCCCAAAGGAGAAAAGAGAATGTTTATAAATGAGTAATTAAACTTTAGTTAAAATATTTGTACACAGTAAGTTCTAATTAAAGACGAAACTGTAAAGAGAAAATAGGCATTTTCACTTTAACTGTAAAAAAATATTTTTAACAATATTTCTTACAAATAGTGTAAAAAACTTTAATGAAGAACACTATGTGAACTCCGCCCACATGTTCCCTAATCTAAATTGTTAAATAGTTAATTGTTAGAATATATTTTTTAAGTGAACATGTAAAGAAATATGAATAAATCAACATTTTTGAACACTATATAACATCCATATAGTATGATAGTTAACAAAAAATATAAAAATAATATAATAAAATTTTTTTTGCCAGTCACTTGTTTTTTTATCTCTCTCATAGAAAATAGAGGTAGATCGTACCATATTAGACCTCGATCCGTGAATTTATATAGTGCATGCTTTCAATACTTAATTATAAAAATTAAATTCCAATTTATTTTTATCAAAATTACAATTAAGATTACTTAATAAATCACTTATTAAAAGTTCCAGTTTTTAACGATAAAACCTTAAGTTTAAAGTTTCATCTCAATCGGATCATTTGTTTTTGAGATACAGCGCCCACCGACAGACACACAATTTTTTTTTCCAGAAATTAGTGCAATGGACTCAGGGACCCCAAAAAGGATATTTATTTCGACGTGTATCAGCATCATTAACTTCATAGTTAGCCGGTTTTTGGAAGTTCTGTAAATTGCTTTCAGTGTTTCTATTTGCTTTGAAATATACGTCCAACATATCAACTGTTCTTCGTTTGAATATGTATGTGCCATTATTAATACTTATAAATCGTAATACTTGAGAATAAATAATTACTTATCACTAACTACAATTACAATTGTACTTTGGCAGGTTAGTGTTTTGTTTCATTGTTTTACACTGATTTTTAATTCCATGGCTTACTAATTTTATTGGACAACCTGTATTTTTGTTAATAATGAAATTAAATGTCAGTATTGTTTCTTTATTTTACATTATTACTTAGAATGTAGTTTCACTTTGATTTGTCATTGATGTTTAATTGCATAGCCTACTAATTTCACATTAAATATTAATTTACGTTTTTATTAAAAATTTGCTTGTAACTAAAAAATTTTCAGGCATGTTATACATCGTTGAAAAGCACTATTTAATAAACCTAAAATCCAATATTGCCACCATAAGAAATATAAAAGATAGCGCTAATAACCTGGAAACAAATGCGAATCGGGGGTTTCTATTTACACCAAAAAATTTGTCTTAAAAAAGTGAATAATGTAAAGGTTTAATAGAGGTCCCGTTAGGCGTTATCGAGTTATTGAAGAATTTTAAAATTGGCAAATTTTGGGTTTTTCAAAATATCTAAAAATTGAACAAAGTTAAGGTAAATTTGAAATAGGATTTGATATGAGCACTGTTTTCTGCAAAACATTCCCCATTTAACCGTTGTTCTATCTCTTCTAATAACAGAGATACCAATGGTGAGCATCGAAATTGGGACACAGTTTATAGAATATACAGGGTTATTCACGCTATACGGAACGGGATATTGTGACTTTCAAAAAGTTTAACTTTGGGGATATATGGGGGTCTATTAGGGCTACTTTTTAAAATTAATTACATAATATACTGTGTCCCAAAGCCCTAAAAGTATTAAAGTTGTGGTTTTTTAATGGAATCCCCTGTATTTTATTGTATTTTGGATTAAATATTTAATTGTGGAGGCGTTTACTTTGTGGTACATCTTGAATATACTGAAGAAAGAAAACAGGATCAAATAAAAAGTGGTAAAAGAAGTGATCCTGTTTTCTTTCTTCAGTATTTTGGATTATTCGATCAAAATAAGTGTATGTTTTAATAAGGATTTTAATACCTAAACCTTAAGGTTTTTGAAATATTTTGAATTTTGTGAAAATCTAACCTAATTTTTATGTTTATACCTTAGACCATATAATATTATTAATTTTTGCGGCTTCTACTTAGTTATACATGTTTGAGTATAAATGAAACACTTTGTAACTTTGTTTGTATAACACTATGAACTGAAATACAAACAAAGTTACAAAGTGTTTCATTTAGACCATATAAGCTTATAGACGCGCCGTTAGCTATATCTCGCCTACTACGAAGTGAAGCCAACATGAAGAGCAGAAGTCAAGTTTGTGTGTTTGTTTCCCGGTTGTTTTCATTTGGTTTTTATCTTAAAATCGTTGTTTTCTACGAATTCTAATTATGGTGCTATTATGCAGTGCTTATAATTGTACAGAACGATATAAACGTGGTACAGATATATAATTTCACCTGTAAGTATTTACTTTTAAATAAAAGTTTCATATGCATACCTCGAAATAAGATGATAAACAGGATGAGTTCTTTTAAAGTGTTACCGGGCTATATCTCGAGAACAGTTTAAATATTTTAGGTAATAGGGACATTTAACCCTTTTCTCGCATTTGAGGAGTTGGTGGTAATGTAGCCCTGTAACATTTTAAAAACTCATACTGTATAAACGCAATTTTAAAATTGTTGTTACCTATTTTACAAAAATAATCACTCACAGATTTCCACGAGATTCCCTACTCCAAAAGCAATGGATTGCTGCAATGTGACATGACAATTTTAACCCTTCACAACATAGCAGAATTTGTTCGAAGCATTTTACACATGATTCTTTTATTACTAATAATTGGAGTTCAATAAAGAAACTAAAAAATGATGCTGTACTTTCGGTAAGTGAAATACAAAAAATTTCAGTTTCAGTTTTCGATGCTTACGAGGGACACATGTATGATAATGATGTTGAATCCAACCACATCATTAATTTAATTAAAATTATTGCTTTCCATTATTGTAATATTAGATTGTTGTTTTGGATGTTAAATAAAAAGCAGGTTGTTATACACTTGTTTCAGAACTAAACTTGTATTTCACATTTATTCGTATACACACGTGTTCGCCATGCGGCTACAACTTAAGAACTAAAATTATACATGTCAATGTTACCAACATAATATTGTGATGTATTACCAACACCCCCACTACATCAACAGTAGTAGTAGTAGTAGTGTTAGGCTATCGACCACGTGGTCCTTCCGCCATGTGTCATTTGTGTATTTGTGTGTGTGTAAATGAGCTTGTTACTTCAAAGGATCGCCCCCGTCACTCTAAAGCACCATTAATTGTATCCCAATGGTGAATGGTACCGGTCACCCATCCGACTACTGACCCGAATCAACGTTGCTGCACGTCAGTTCGGGGCCGTAACCGATGCGCCACCACCGGCGTGTCTACATCAACATATTACAACAAAATATTTTTATTTTTTATACCCAAATAATCCAAAAAATTATAATGTTTATTATTGTTTAACCCCTTGGTTAAAATATCAGCGGGCATTTCTGCTGTCTGTAAATACTCTAGTTTTACTAAATTGTTTGAAACCGTTTCTCTAATAAAGTGATGTCTCACATCTATATGTTTGGTACGCTTGTGAAACACGGGATTTACGGACAGCTTTTGTGCGCTCTGATTATCGTTATACAATTTTACACATTTTACATTTTTTCCAGTTATTTCTTGAATTAGATTTTTGAGATATATGGCTTCTTTCGCAGCTTCCGATAAAGCCATATATTCTGCCTCTGTACTTGATAACGCTACAGTTCGTTGTTTTTTACATTCATATGAAATGACAGAACCAGAAAGCTTAAAACAGAAACCGGTATATGACCTCCTGTCAAAAATATTGTTCGCCCAATCAGCGTCTACAAAACCTTCTAGCTCTGTATTGCTTTTATTAAATCTTAAACAATAATTTTTAGTGCCCTGTAAGTATCTAAGTACTCTTTTCGCACACTTCCAATGAGTTTCATTACATGCGTTATTAAATTGACTTAAATAACTTACGCTGTACAAAATATCAGGCCTTGTTAGTACCCCTAAATATAATAAGCTTCCTATTAACTGCTGATATTGAACACTATCAATTTTTCTGTTTGAGCCTTCATCGAATGTTAACTTTGCTTCAATGGGAGTTTTAGCAGACTTACAATCTGTCATGTTAAATCTCTTAAGCAATTGGTTTATATAATCCTCCTGATCCAAAGTTATACAATTATTATTCTTGTCAACGTTTACTGTCATTCCTAAACATCGTTTAATTTGACCCAAATCTTTTATTCTAAATGATTTTAATTTATTTTTCACAAAATTTCTTTCAGATTCATCATTAGAAAAAATAAATAAATCGTCAACATACAAAGCAATAATAGTTAATGTGTTATTTTTTCTTTTAATATACAAACAGGGTTCACTTACTGATTTATTATAATCTAAACTGGTTAATACCTCATCCACCTTTTTATTCCATACTCTTGAAGACTTTTTTAGACCATATATGGCCTTTTTTAATTTAAGTACCTTTTTATGTTTATTATCTATCTTCAAGCCTTCAGGAATACTCATAAACACATTTTCATCTAAAGTTCCATTTAAAAAAGCAGTAGTAACATCCAAATGTACAATAGTTAAACCTAACTGAACAGATAATGCGATTAATAATCTAAACGTTGAATGCCTGACAACTGGCGAAAAAGTTTCTTCGTAGTCAATTCCGTGTCTTTGGGTAAATCCTTTTGCAACTAACCGGGCTCTGTGCCGCACTGTATTTTCATTTTCACACTTTTTCTTGAAAACCCACTTACACTGCACTACACGTACATTTTCCGGAGTGTCGATTAATTCCCATGCATAATTTTCTTCGAATGACTGAAGTTCCTCTGCCATCGCTTTCTTCCATTCTTCCTCGTCGGGTCTTGATAATGCCTCTTCAACACTGATAGGGTCACTTTCCAAGTTTGTGTTCTGCATACATGCATAAGTGATGTATTCTTCAAACTTCTTCGGTTTCCCTTTCCTGGTTGATCTTCTTATCCCTGAATGTTGAACATCATCTTCTTCTGGAACATAATCACTTTCATCTTCCTTTGATTCATTTTCTTCATTACAATATGTGTCACTGTTTTCCGATTCGTTACCTTCTTCTGTTTCTGAGTTAATTGTTTCTGAATCGGATGTTTCCCCCACTGAATCTGCCACTTCCTGTGTTTTATTTTTATCATGTATAATAATGGGGACCTTTTCCTCAATATTTTCCATTATTACAACATCTCTACTTGTTGTAACTAGATTTCTGTGAAAATCATAAATTCTGTAACCTTTGACATTTTCACTATATCCTACAAGAATCATCTTTTCTGATTTTTTGTCCCATTTGAGCCTTTTTTCTTTTGGTTTATGCACCATCACTGTGCTCCCAAATATTCTCAAATTTTCAATGTTTGGTTTTTTACCATTCCAAATTTCATACGGTGTACTATCATTAATGACAGCCGATATCGTTCTGTTTTTTAAATAAACTGCAGTATTTACTGCCTCAGCCCAGAATCGTTTTTCTAAATCAGCATCAAACAATAAACATCTAGCTTTTTCAAGTATTGTACGATTCATACGTTCTGACAATCCATTTTGCTCTGGTGTATAAGGATTTGTCTTCTGATGAATTATACCAGATTTTTTTAGAAACATTTCAAATTCTAAATTAGAAAACTCACCTCCATTGTCTGAACGGAGCATTTTTATCTTTTTATTCTGTTGATTTTCAACCATACTTTTAAATTCTTTAAAACGTTCAAATGCTTCATCTTTTGTTTTCAGAAAATAGACAAATGACATACGACTATAGTCATCCACAAACAGAAGGAAATATTTTGAATCTCCAATTGATCTTACTTCCATTGGTCCACATACATCCGTATGTATAATTTCCAATAATTCTGAAGCTCTTGATCCTACCTTCGGAAATGATTTTCTTGGCTGTTTTCCCTCACAACATACTTCACATGATCCTATTGACTTGCTTGATTTTTCATTTTATTTAAATCACCTGCATTTAAATGTCCTAATCTACGATGCCATGTTTTACTTGTTGGAATTGTAGAAATCAAGAAACAGCTCTGGCTTGTCGTTGTTCTTAATTTGTATACATTATTAATGAGATCTGCAATCGCTACAAGCTCCTTATTTTTGTTAAAAATCTTGCAACAGTTACTTTCAAATCTGACAAAATTTTTATTTTTAATCAACTGACTTTTTGATAATAAGTTTGTGGTAAGTTTCGGTAGATATAGAACATCGGTGACTGGTATTGTGTACTCCACATTCCTTACTTTTGTCGTAATTTCTAAATCACCTTTGCACGATACAGCAATTTTTTCATTGTTGGCTACCATAATAGTTGGTAAATTCATGGACTTTTTCACGTTGTGCATCCATTCGATATTACCACAGGTGGTTGCTTGCACCTGAGTCGACGTACCATTCAGTTTTCGAAAATTGTTCGCTATAAAACCCAACACTAAACGCATTACTTGTTCGTTTATCACTAGTGTTTGTGTTATCGAAATTTGCCGTGCACTTATTTTTGTAATGTCCCAACTGTTTACACTTATAACACCGAACTTCTTTTTTATGTTTACTATTCGATTTGACAGCTGTGCCAGTGTTCCCAACTTGACGTTTATTCTGCCAGCCATGTTGCCAACTCGTTTTGCCGGTAAACGCGCTGCCTGTTTTGTTGTCATCAACTGCCATGTCCAAGAGTTTCGTTTTTATGGAATCTGCTGTAATGGCTATACCTGAATGTTCGATCGCCATTATCATCGGGGAATATTTCTCAGGCAATCCTGCAAGTAGTAGAGATCCAATCCATTCGTCGTCGATTTTGAAACCCGTACCACTCAGCTTCTGTCCTGTCTCCACGATTTGATTCACATATGACGTCATCGAATCGCAATTTTCCAACCTCGTTGAGATTAACAACCGTAGTAGACCGATTCTTCTAGCGAAACCTGAATCTTCGAACATCGACTTTAATTTATCCCACAGCTCCTTTGCAGTCTTGGCTTCTTTTATGTGAATATACAATGATGTATCTATTGTTAATATTAGTTTTGCTTTTGCTTTAGCGTCCTCAGATTCGTTAATATCCGTTTCTGGATCACTGATATACTTGATTAATCCATCGAGTATTAAAAAGTTCTCGGCAGCAAATGCCCGATCATTGTAATTTTCACGACCACGCAGCTTCGGAACGTTCGCGATATAATTTGCCATTTTTACACAACCCGTTTACAATTTTATTAACATGAACTAACTGTCCTGGTTTATCGAGGGTCCTGGGCCCATAACCTGTTTTGGATGTTAAATAAAAAGCAGGTTGTTATACACTTGTTTCGGAACTAAACTTGTATTTCACATTCTATTCGTATACACACGTGTTCGCCATGCGGCTACAACTTAAGAACCACAGACTACTACCCATAATCACAGACTACTACCCATAATAGACTGGAAACGGCCATATAAGCCATTAGAACACTGTGATTGGCTCCCTCTGTAGTCAGTAAATAATAAGTCTGGGTTCATGCTTTAAGATTTCTGTAATTGTATGGCGCCTTTTTTAAATCTATTAAATCATAGCAGTTTTCTGTTTCTTATGTAATTAATATTTGAACGAAATAATTAAAAATTTACATTAATTTTGGAAGAGGGTTTAGAAACAAAAAAACCATAGACATGAAAAAATATATTTTTCGAGCTCCACAACTTTTATTTTTAAATGTACATTACAACTTTTAATTTAAATATTTCATCAATATTATAAATATATACACACCTTGGGCTAATCACTAAAAGCTAAGGAAATGCAGAAATTATAGTACCATTCACCATTGGGATACAATTAATGGTTCTTTACAGTGACGGGGGCGATCCTATAAAGTAACAAGCTCATTTACACACACACACACACACAAACACAAATCGTTTGTTTCTATTTGGTGTAACAAATAAACATTTATGTAATCTTATACTGCAATTACTACTACATTAACAAACAATAAAGAAAAATTAATAAGTTCTTAGTTTTAACTATTTATAACAGTTTCTTTTTTGTAATTCAATTCCTACGCAGGAAATGTTCTTTAAATGAAAATACACTTCGTTGATATCACACACAGGATTTATTACATCACTATAGTTTCAACCTTTAAAAGGCCATTATCAAACGTACAGTAAATTACAAACTTAACTTAGGCGGTATTTATACAAAAACAAGGCAGATTAAAAAGGATTAATAAATTGTGAGTGTGATATCAACGAAGTGTATTTTTATTTAAAGTTCCTGATTCAAGATGTATCACAGAGTGATGGCTTCAAGCATTAAACAGGAAATGTTCTTTCTCCGGTGAATGAATCCCCAGCGGATAAAACTCTTTGCTCTTTCAACAAACGTCCGGAAACTCTTAGTCGTTTAGCTTGCTCTAAAAATAAAACTAAATCAATATCGATATTTATTTCTAGAAATAATTAATAGGCCTTACAAAATATTAATCTGTTAATCAGAAATTGTCACAATCAAATGCACATATTATACAGCTAATCCACCAAATCAATGAGCGATTTGAAATTTAATGCCAACGTGATTATTTTAATGTAACACTTTTTGTGATCACAATTTGGAGGTATTATTTAAGCGGGGGTAGCATGTTTGTTTCAAATTGGGCACGAAGAACAAAATAATTGCTGAATACAGACACTAAGAAACATATAAACATGTAGCTGCTCAATAATATATGCACCTGAGGTTATATTAAAAAATTATCATATAATTAATTCAGTTTAGTCACACAGGTCACTACTTAACTTGAGAGAATCGTAGGAATTTTTTATGGGTCCTCCCTTGGTGGCCAGTTCTTTGTAGACTCTTCCCAGTTCGGCAGAATATATTTACATGAAAAAAGATAACAAATTTTAAAATATGAGTACAGAAAAGGAGAAATATAAACATAGGAAAGGACGGATCAGGAGAGGACAAACAAATAAGGATAGGAGAAGATGGGAAAGGATAGGAAATGACCGAACATGAGAGGATAGAAAAGGAAAGGACAGGATAGGACAGGAGAGGACCATTCCTGTCCTTACCAGTCTTTTCCTGTCCTCACACACAGCCGCTTAAGTGGCAATGAATTGATACGTGCCATTTATTATACACATGGAACAAGATTTAATTTTACTAGGAACAGTAATAATCTTCAAATTTGGTTGAAAACTTGTTAGAAACTTTCTTAACACGTTCCATGCCGTGTGGGGGCGTATACGACCGCTGCTGCACTTTCCGTTCAGGAAATTTTAATTCTCATTGAAATAAGAAAATAATAAAAGTTTTAACATTTTGTTCATTTGTCCAGACAAGTCTCATTTATGTCTGCCATGTTTCAACAAGGTTCCCTGCAATATGCCTTTATAATTGTAAATAGATTTGTAAGTAATAATATTAAACATATTTGAAGTAAAATGCTTTATTTTTTATGCATTTGGACTTTATTAATGGAACTTGCAACTCGTCTGGTAGAGTAAACGTTCGACCTTGTGTTTGTTAAAATAATTCCTTCAAAATTAAACTTATTATTTTGTTTCCTTTTTCCTGCTAATTACAGCTTTGTAGTATTGAAAAAATGTAAGGCATACGTCTTAAACGACTTTTTTCATCTTTAAAGTGTGAGTCGTATACGCCCCACACGGGCTGAATGGAAAATTTTCAAATATTGCCGTGGCACGGAATTTGTTAATATACTTGTACAATGAACATTAAAATTAAAACACATAACAAGAACTTTTGAAAGATCTAATAGCAAAACGTACAACTTATATATTGTAAAGAGCAAATGTATTGAAATAGAACAGTATCTCTATACATTTACCAAGGGTAAATCCTTATTGGTTTTTATTGAATAAATTGTGGTTTCTTAAAGCCAATTAATCGATTAGACACTCTAGTTTCAAATTGATTGAGAAAGGTCATTCTGGGATATGCATGTGTAATAAAAAAGCATACATTAATATTTTTCATTTCAAGCACTTACTCTATTACAAGTATTCAAGTTGGCACCATAGTGCTTATAAAGCCATGCATGCCTGAGAGACTTAAATATCCAGTTATACTTATTATATTATTATTATTTAAATCTTCCATCCCAACTAAAAGATGTTTTTAAGCATGATACAACTTTAAATTGAAATAAAGCAAGCACATATTGTTAAAAATTGTGGAGAATGCTGAAATGGG
The DNA here is from genome assembly GCA_963969525.1 of Ontholestes murinus. Taxonomy (NCBI): domain Eukaryota; kingdom Metazoa; phylum Arthropoda; class Insecta; order Coleoptera; family Staphylinidae; genus Ontholestes; species Ontholestes murinus. Next base: position 46,197,474 of record OZ018388.1, on the reverse strand, counting down.
CAACATTTAAATTGAAAACCATGCAAGTATAAATATAAACAATTATTATATGAATGTCATCAAATCGGTAAAAATAACAATATTGGCATCATCATTTATTCTCTACATAAGTCTAACTGTGTGCGCTGTATCTCAAAAACTGATAGATACAGAAATTAATATGAAACCTTAAACATAAGCTTATTTGACAATCTGAAGACAGTTTATTTGTTTACCTTAATCGTTTTATATTTTTATCTGTTAATTTTTATTACAAAAATATTAAAGATAATAAAGAAATAAAAATGTTTTATTTAAAACTATTAAGTATTGTCATTTTTAGTCTATAATTATGAAATAATAATAGTTGCAATAGATAGTAAAGAATGTCGAATTTAAAAAGTCATAGTTTTGACATTTCAAACGCCAGTATCATCTGAAAAAACGCTCGATGTACATTTAAATTAAAAAAAAAACTTGCCTGTATAACTATAATTAACTATTATTCTATAAAATCGGAGAAAGTAAACTGATGGCCACATTACCTTTATTTTTATTTTAGTTCAGGGGTATAAATCTTGATTTGCTGCATTTTGTTTCTACAAAACAATTTAAGAATTACGAATTCCGAATGGATTCATCACTCAAATACATCAAATCAAGAATCAGTCAACATCCCTTTTTTTGTTTTGGGGCATAACTCTTGATTTGCTGCATTTGTTTATCGAATGGAATTTAAGGATCACGTCCAAATGGAGCAGAATGTTATGTAAATCACCCAAATTCATCAAATCAAGAATCGTTCTCAAGTTTTTAGTTCTGGGGAATAAAACTTGATGTGCTGCATTACTTTATAAAATACAATTTAAGGACAATGTTCAAATCGAGCAAAAAGTTAAATCATTCCAATTCACTAAACAAGAAGCAGTCAGTCAACTTTTCTTTAGTTCTAGGGCATAACTCTTCATTTTTTGCATTTTGTTTATACAATACAATTCCGAATGAAGCAGAAGGTTAAATCACGCAAATACATTAAATCAAGAATTAGTCAGTCATCCCATTTTTTTTAGTTCTAAGACATAAGGGCCCATTCAGACAGAGCCACTTCGTGGCGCCACTAACGCGCCAAAGACGCGCGTAGAATCGCTACAGACTGACGTCCGGAGCAGCATGACTTATTTGAATTGCATTACACCAAATAATGGTTGTTGAAGAAAATTTGCTATTGGCAATAATCCTCATCCAAAGAAAGCGGCGGCCACAAATAAAGGGGAAACAAGGCGTATTTCACTTCTCGAGAGAGCTAGTAAAGGGCTATGTCATACTCTCTGTGAAGATTTATAACTACACAGAGAATTTTTTTTAAGAACACATATTTGTTCTTACCTTCTTCAGTTAAAAGTGCCCCGTAGTAGCGCCACAGAGTCAACCACTACGCGCTTCTGAAGAGGTCACAAAGAAACGCGCGTTTGTATTTTGTACTTTTCCTGTCCGCCACTCGCGGTGAAACGAACTGCTAGAACCATTCGTGGTGCGACTTTTTCTATGGAATTTCTTCGTCACTTGCAGCGCTTCCTAGAGCGCCACGAAGTGGCTTTGTGTGAATGGGCTCTATCTCTTGATTTACTACATTTGTTTATACAATATATTTGAAGAACAACGTCTAAACTAAGAAGAAAAAGAAAGTTAAATTACTTAAATACATCAAATGAAGAATTAGTCAATTGACCTATTATTACCCTCTGTTACGTATCGAATTAGATTTAGTTAATTTAGAACATTTTTGTGGGAATCACCTACCCACGGGGACGTGCTTCAAACCTAGACTTAGCATACGTCCATATGGAGTCTCCTCCAACAAGTAGTTCTGTAAAATTCCCTGGATATTTTCCTATATTTATTTTTTTATTGCTATCTAATTCCTCTTCAGTTATTTTTTCCACTCCTAGCATTCTTGGCTCCTGTTCTTCCTCTTGTTGGGTGCTTTCCTTTTCATTATCATTTAACAGTTCTTCGAAGTATTCTCGTCGAGTCGCTGATTCTGATCGGATTCCCGTACCATCCGCGATCAAGCGTTTGTCAGTCCGGGTCAACCCCTCGAAGACCACAAACGCTCACTCTTAATATACCGTATCTGTACGCCTTCATAGCTTCTGCTCTCGCCTAACCTCATGTCGTTTACAAGTTAAAATAAAATGTATCAGTGTGAATATTGATCACAGTACACTAATATAATAGTAAGGAAAGCTCGGCCTTTCGTACGTAACTTGTACTGGCACCGGAAGCGCTGTTGTCGGTCTCCACGAGTCTGCTTTTATGCATCATTAGCAGAAGTAACGTGTAGTGTTTGTCTTAAACTCGCTGTGTAATTGTTGTTAAAGTTGATTATTATGGCCATGCCGAAACGTCTTATGAAGTGCTGCCTTTCGAAATGTACGGATGTACAAAGTAAAAGGCACCGATTTCTTCAAAAATACCCCGATGTATTATTTGATAAATGGTTGGAGTAAGTAAAACCGCTGAATTATCAAATTATGTCCATGGATGAGATGTACAAGAAACTTTTCGTGAGGCGCATTTTCTTCCTGAAGACATTGTACCAGGATACAGGAGATTAAAAGTCACTGCATTTCCATATGAAGTGCTGCCTTCCGAAATGTACGGATGTACATAGTAAAAAGCACCGATTTCTTCAAAAATATCCCGATGTATTTGATAAATGGTTGGAGCAAGTAAAACCGCTGAATTATCAAATTATGTCCATGGATGAGATGTACAAGAAACTTTTCGTGAGGCGCGTTTTCTTCCTGAAGACATTGTACCAGGATACAGGAGATTAAAAGTCACTGCATTTCCATATGAAGTGTTGCCTTCCGAAATGTACGGATGTACATAGTAAAAAGCACCGATTTCTTCAAAAATATCCCGATGTATTTGATAAATGGTTGGAGCAAGTAAAACCGCTGAATTATCAAATTATGTCCATGGATGAGATGTACAAGAAACTTTTCGTGAGGCGCGTTTTCTTCCTGAAGACATTGTACCAGGATACAGGAGATTAAAAGTCACTGCATTTCCATATGAAGTGCTGCCTTCCGAAATGTACGGATGTACATAGTAAAAAGCACCGATTTCTTCAAAAATATCCCGATGTATTTGATAAATGGTTGGAGCAAGTGAAACCGCTGAATTATCAAATTATGTCCATGGATGAGATGTACAAGAAACTTTTCGTGAGGCGCATTTTCTTCCTGAAGACATTGTACCAGGATACAGGAGATTAAAAGTCACTGCATTTCCATATGAAGTGCTGCCTTCCGAAATGTACGGATGTACATAGTAAAAAGCACCGATTTCTTCAAAAATATCCCGATGTATTTGATAAATGGTTGGAGCAAGTAAAACCGCTGAATTATCAAATTATGTCCATGGATGAGATGTACAAGAAACTTTTCGTGAGGCGCGTTTTCTTCCTGAAGACATTGTACCAGGATACAGGAGATTAAAAGTCACTGCATTTCCATATGAAGTGTTGCCTTCCGAAATGTACGGATGTACATAGTAAAAAGCACCGATTTCTTCAAAAATATCCCGATGTATTTGATAAATGGTTGGAGCAAGTAAAACCGCTGAATTATCAAATTATGTCCATGGATGAGATGTACAAGAAACTTTTCGTGAGGCGCATTTTCTTCCTGAAGACATTGTACCAGGATACAGGAGATTAAAAGTCACTGCAGTTCCATATTTAAACACGCCTGGTAAGTTATTATTATGTAAACTAAACATTGATTTACAGGTACAGTATTATGTAAATAATTAATTATTTAATTTATTTTTAATTAATTTATTGTAAGGGGATTTTACCCTTAAAATAAATTTGTACATTATTACATAGTATTGTAATTAAAATACTTAATATTTCATGAGGGAATAATTAATTTTTATATTTTTTTATATAGAAAATAATTACGCAAATAACTTTAGTTCATGGAACTGACACGGGTTGCATATTTGCGAGTTTAAACGAAAATATCATTTTTGATAATTAATTTTTCGAAAGCTGCTTAATTAGCATAATTTCCTAGCTATGATTTAATAGATTTAAAAGGCGCCATAAAATTAATTACAGAAATTACAACCTCAATAAGTGTATTACAGAAATCTTAAAGATTAAACCTAAGCTTCATATTTACACACAACAGAGGGAGCCAATCGCAGTGTTCTAATGGCTCATATGGCCGTTTCCAGTCTATTATAGGTAGTAGTTTGTGATATTGATCCATTAACAACTACTTTGAGTTACCGTCATTCTCATAACTAACCTAACCTAAATATAAGGACATCGTCTTAAGTAAGCAAAAAATCACCTAAATGCATCAAATCAAGAATCAGTCAATCATCCCAATTTTTTTAGTTCTGGGGCATATCTCTTGATTTGCTGCATTTCTTTATACAACACAAGTAAAGAACAATGTCCAAACGGAGTAAAACGTAAATTCATTCTTTTCTCTAAATAACTAAGTGGATTAGCCACATATATATTTTAGTAGTCGAGCCGTCGAGAACTGACTCACAGTGCATTTTCGTACTAAGAACTGTATAGAAATTAATATCTATCTCTATCATCATCCTACAATGACCGGGACAGAATGTTCCATTCCTTCAATATAGAGCGATAAGTCACAGTATAGATTGAAATTATAAAAATAATGAATTACTTAAAATTCAATTTAAAACTTAATTACGAAAAATTCAAACGAATATTTATAGCAATTAAAATAATATATACATAATAAATAATTGAATAATAAGTTTTTCATCATTATCATGTTGTGGCTAGCAAATATTTCTAATCTTTGTGTTGTGTGCACGACAATTTTATGATAGTACCTCGAATATTTCCAAAATTAGACCAACTCCTACAAGTTATGCTATAAATGACAAAAAATTGTGATGCGGTCATCATGTTTCTTTCTCAGATTTAATGAGAATAAGTTTTTTAGTGATATTCATTGATTTTATTCAAACAGTAGTAAGATTGCAAAAAAAATCTTATAAATTGCACATTTTAACATTCTGTACAAAGATTGATAATGTAAATTTGAAATAATGTTTATCAATTTATAATTATAGATAAAAATTATCTTTTTTTCTCAAAAATCAGAAGTTTAATTTCCTATTTAGGAAATTTTACTAAAAACTTTTCAGTTCTTCAGATTATCAAATAAAACTTATGTTCAAGGTTTTGTTAAAAAAATATTTAGTAATTTTTAAGAAAGAAACAGCGCCCAGACATACACACAGTCAGCACCTCAAAATGTGTATATCCGTTGAAATAAAATTCCGAATAAAAAAAATAACTCTTGTAGTTGTAATAATACCAGTAACCAAGTATAATTTATTTTGAATTAAATATTCAGTTGTAAAAATGCTTTATGCAATATAAAATATTAAGGGCAAACCACATGCCTGTTAAAAAAATATATTTTTAATTTATGGATCAGCTAGCTACATGGGCATGAGCATATTACAACTTTAAAGTAAAAAATAAATATTTTTGAACTTAGATTTTTTATTGTGTTACAAAGAATGAAACTGTATATAGATTTATTTATTTAATAATTTAGTAATACAAAATATTCTATAAACTAATGGGTGTTAAAACATTTCATTTCAGCAAAATTTGCCTCTTAAATCTTAATTTAAAGTTGATTATGCTTAAAAAACACCCATTACACAGTAGCACTTTGTAAGTCCCATGCAAATTAGTAATGTCTTCTGACGACTGATAAACAATGCTGCTACCAAACACTGACACCAATCACCGCTCTCCAGCCCCAGCCATAACCATCGTAGCAGTCACCCTCTCCCCCGTAGCTAGCCCATAAATTCAGGATTTCTATTAACTAAAGGGTATTTTTCTAAGTCTAATAAAATTTCAAATTCAGTACTGTTAAAATATTTTTTATTTTGTTCGAAAGAATGAAACTATAAATGTAAGTTTAAATGACAATGGCACAAGTTTGTGGACCGGTCGCATCGTCCAACCTTATTTCTTTCGAAATAAGGAGGAGGTGCCCTCACCGGCTATGGCGTGTCCGCAAAATCTCAATTTATTTTTGTTTCCAAAAATAACGAGATTTAGACGGATACGCTAATAGCGGAGAACAATTGTTGGCTAGCATTAAAAAAAAATATATATTTTCATTCTCTCTAACACAATAAAAACATAATTTCATCAATATTGAATTTGAAATTATATCATGCTTAGAACAATACCCTTTACTTTATAGAATATCCTGAATGTATGGGCTAGCTTCTAGGGCAAGGGTGACTGCTACGACAGTGATAGCTGGTGTCAGAGTATGGTCGACAAACGACATTACTAAATCGTATGGGTCTTTCAAAGTCTTGCATAATATACAAAATATTTTATAAATTAATAGGTGTTAAATTTGCTTGATAAATTTTAGTTTAAAGTTGATTATGCTGCTTAAAAAACACCCATTAAAATAGTAGCACTTTGACAGTCCCATGCAAATTAGTAATGTCTTCTGACAACTCATAAACTATGCTGGTGCCAAACACTGACACAAATCACCGCTCTCCAGCCCCAGCCATAACCATCGTAGCAGTCACCCTCTCCCCCGTAGCTAGCCCATAAATTCAGGATTTCTATTAACTAAAGGGTATTTTTCTAAGTCTAATAAAATTTCAAATTCAGTACTGTTAAAATATTTTTTATTTTGTTCGAAAGAATGAAACTATAAATGTAAGTTTAAATGACAATGGCACAAGTTTGTGGACCGGTCGCATCGTCCAACCTTATTTCTTTCGAAATAAGGAGGAGGTGCCCTCACCGGCTATGGCGTGTCCGCAAAATCTCAATTTATTTTTGTTTCCAAAAATAACGAGATTTAGACGGATACGCTAATAGCGGAGAACAATTGTTGGCTAGCATTAAAAAAAAATATATATTTTCATTCTCTCTAACACAATAAAAACATAATTTCATCAATATTGAATTTGAAATTATATCATGCTTAGAACAATACCCTTTACTTTATAGAATATCCTGAATGTATGGGCTAGCTTCTAGGGCAAGGGTGACTGCTACGACAGTGATAGCTGGTGTCAGAGTATGGTCGACAAACGACATTACTAAATCGTATGGGTCTTTCAAAGTCTTGCATAATATACAAAATATTTTATAAATTAATAGGTGTTAAATTTGCTTGATAAATTTTAGTTTAAAGTTGATTATGCTGCTTAAAAAACACCCATTAAAATAGTAGCACTTTGACAGTCCCATGCAAATTAGTAATGTCTTCTGACAACTCATAAACTATGCTGGTGCCAAACACTGACACAAATCACCGCTCTCCAGCCCCAACCATAACGGTCGTAGCAGTCACCCTCTCCCCCGTAACTAGCCCATAAATTCAGGATTTCTATTAACTAAAGGGTTTTTTTCTAAGTCTAATACAATTTGAAATTCAGTACTGTTAAATTTTTTTTTTATTTTGTTCGAAAGAATGAAACTATAAATGTAAGTTTAAATGACAATGGCACAAGTTTGTGGACCGGTCGCATCGTCCAACCTTATTTCTTTCGAAATAAGGAGGAGGTGCCCTCACCGGCTATGGCGTGTCCGCAAAATCTCAATTTATTTTTGTTTCCAAAAATAACGAGATTTAGACGGATACGCTAATAGCGGAGAACAATTGTTGGCTAGCATTAAAAAAAAATATATATTTTCATTCTCTCTAACACAATAAAAACATAATTTCATCAATATTGAATTTGAAATTATATCATGCTTAGAACAATACCCTTTACTTTATAGAATATCCTGAATGTATGGGCTAGCTTCTAGGGCAAGGGTGACTGCTACGACAGTGATAGCTGGTGTCAGAGTATGGTCGACAAACGACATTACTAAATCGTATGGGTCTTTCAAAGTCTTGCATAATATACAAAATATTTTATAAATTAATAGGTGTTAAATTTGCTTGATAAATTTTAGTTTAAAGTTGATTATGCTGCTTAAAAAACACCCATTAAAATAGTAGCACTTTGACAGTCCCATGCAAATTAGTAATGTCTTCTGACAACTCATAAACTATGCTGGTGCCAAACACTGACACAAATCACCGCTCTCCAGCCCCAACCATAACGGTCGTAGCAGTCACCCTCTCCCCCGTAACTAGCCCATAAATTCAGGATTTCTATTAACTAAAGGGTTTTTTTCTAAGTCTAATACAATTTGAAATTCAGTACTGTTAAATTTTTTTTTTATTTTGTTCGAAAGAATGAAACTATAAATGTAAGTTTAAATGACAATGGCACAAGTTTGTGGACCGGTCGCATCGTCCAACCTTATTTCTTTCGAAATAAGGAGGAGGTGCCCTCACCGGCTATGGCGTGTCCGCAAAATCTCAATTTATTTTTGTTTCCAAAAATAATGAGATTTAGACGGATACGCTAATTGCGGAGAACAATTGTTGGAGAGCATTAAAAAAATGTATAATTTCATTCTTTAGAACACAATAAAAAGAATACTTCGTCAATATTGAATTTGAAATTGTATCATGCTTAAAAAAATACCCTTTACTTTATAGAATATCCTGAATGTATGGGCTAGCTTCAGGGGCGAGGGTGACTGCTACGACGGTGATAGCTGGTGTCAGGGTATGGTCGTCAAACGACATTACTTAATCGTATGGGACTTTCAAAGTGTTGCACAATATACAAAATATTAATATAAATCAATGGGTGTTAACACATATTTGTCTGTTGAATTTTAATTTAAATTATTTACTGCAGTTTGTTTAGTGTAGCCGTACATTGAAGATGTAAAAGTTTCTGACAAGTTTTGAACCAAATCTGAAGATTATTACTGTTCCTAGAAAAATTAAATCGTTTTCCATCTGTATAAATAACACGTATAAATTTATTGGCACTTACGCGGCGCTTGCGTGTAAGGACAGGAAAGGACAGATAAGGACAGGAAAGGACAGGAAAGGACAGGAAAGGACAGATAAGGACAGATATGAACAGGGAAGAATGACCTGAATTAGGGATTTAATAACAACTGGTGACTTACAAGAGTTTACACTGTTGCCTGTAGGAGCCTTGACGTAAGCCCGACCGTCTTCGATAAGATAACCAAATGCTCGATGGTGAAGACGGTGAAGACTGCTCGCATCATCCTTCCTCCCTCATCCTCCAAGTGCTCGAATATTTAGTTATGCACACCTGAATTAAGGATTTAATAATTACTAATGACTGACATCAATTTGATCAAAATGGTTGGTAACTTATCTGATTTTATACTGTTGTCTACCACTTTAGTAGCCTTGGACCAAGCTCGACCTTCTTCGATAAGATAACCAAATGCTCGATGGTGAAGACGGTGAAGACTGCTCGCATCATCCTTCCTCCCTCATCCTCCAATTGCTCGAATATTTAAATATGCACACCTGAATTAAGGATTTAATAATTACTAATGACTGACATCAATTTGATCAAAATGGTTGGTGACTTATCTGATTTTATACTGTTGTCTACCGCTTTAGTAGCCTTGGCCCAAGCCCGATCATCTTCGAAACAAATATCCTAAATGTAGTCCATTTGGTCCTTCTTATAAGAGTATGAAACAAACCAGACCACCATCACTAGGACTAGGACAAGGTGTGTGCCTCCTTCTTCTTTTTATTCAAGATGTACCACAAAGTAAACGCCTCCACAATTAAACATAATTTATTAAGGCTCATTTTAAATGTTATCAATTTTGAATAATAGAACAGTTTTTTTGGTAAATACAGTAGTCATTGATCACAATTTGCATGTATTATTTTATTATTTACTTTATTATTGCAATTTATGGTGGGAAATGGTGTTAATAATTTGGTATCAAAAATTTAGTTTATGTATCTGTCTATTGATATATTAAAATAAATGAATGTCATAGTTTTCAATTTTTTCATCTCTTTTTCATCTCTCTTTTGCTTTATATATTTCATCTTTCTTCGATATATATTTATAGGCCAAATCCATCTTTCTTTCATTATCTCTTTATTTCTTAACTTCTCTTTGCTTTTTTTTCATTCCACCAGGGTTTGTCTGGGCTCAAAATTAAGTGTATTGTTTATATATATATTATAATAAGTGAATGTCATAGTTTTAATTTTTTCATCTCTGTTTCATCTCTCTTTTGCTTTATATATTTCATCTTTCTTCGATATATATTTATAGGCCAAATCCATCTTTTTTTCATTATCTCTTTATTTCTTAACTTCTCTTTGCTTTTTTTTCATTCCACCAGGGTTTGTCTGGGCTCAAAATTAAGTGTATTGTTTATATATATATTATAATAAGTGAATGTCATAGTTTTAATTTTTTCATCTCTGTTTCATCTCTCTTTTGCTTTATATATTTCATCTTTCTTCGATATATATTTATAGGCCAAATCCATCTTTTTTTCATTATCTCTTTATTTCTTAACTTCTCTTTGCTTTTTTTTTCATTCCACCAGGGTTTGTCTGTGCTCAAAATTAAGTGTATTGTTTATGTATCTGTCTATTGATATATTAAAATAAATGAATGTCATAGTTTTCAATTTTTTCATCTCTTTTTCATCTCTCTTTTGCTTTATATATTTCATCTTTCTTCGATATATATTTATAGGCCAAATCCATCTTTCTTTCATTATCTCTATATTTCCTAACTTTTATTTACTTTTTATAATTTTTTTTTTTTTCTTTTCCCATAATTGCAAAGCTTTAACTTTAATAGGGTCAATAAGGTGTTTATTTTTGCATACAGATATAAATGTTGAAAATTTCTTGCCCTTGCCCGTTAAGATTTTATTTACACTCCTTGACCACCAATATAAGGAACACCTTGTTACTAAGGAACATAATTTATCACCTAAATTATGTTCCAAATTTTTACAATTTATTGTTTGGAACATTACTTTACTTTTTAATATATTCTGTAAAATTATTGATATATTGTTTTCTGTGCAAATGCGCGGAATACAATAATATAAATAATTTAATGAAGTGGATACTAAAAAATTAAACAATGTTCCTGGAGCAATAAGATTACCTTTTTCATATCGCCTTGCTTCAATAAAATCTTCATCTTGTGACATACCGTGTTTTATAACAAGATTTTTTAGGCAATCATTACATTTTATTGTTTTTCTTAACATTTTTATTATTGCTCCACTCATGTACTTAATTGTACATCTACCAATTTTTGTTTTCTGCAGAGAAATCAAATTTTTAGGAATTTCTACATTAATTGGCTCTTGTTGAATGGGTTTAACCCCAGAAATAATTTCCCCTGTTACAAATTCTCTAAGATTGTCCAACCCGATATTATAAGTATCCCTCTTACAATTAGCACCTGGTGAATGATTGGCCATGTAATTATTAATTATTAATGTTTTGTAAGAACTTATAAAATGGGAAGGATCTGGATTATTATATCGAACACCATGTGATCGAATGTAACTAAAAAAATTTTCTAATGCATCCTGATTAATGAGCCCAGTTAATATAAATTTAAAGTTTTGAGTTTCTAATAATTGTTTACTCAAATACAACATTCCCTCAATTGTAAACTTTAAATTTTCCAATGAAGGCACTCTTACAAAACAATTTTTTTTTAATGAATAAAATTTCATGTCCGAAATCATTTTTAACATGTTTTGCCAAGTTTCTATGTGCTTCGACTTAGTTGTTACGGGACATTTTAGAGGTTTGGCTCCTTCAACTTTTGTGAATTTTGTTATGTTGAGGCTGTCAAATAATCCATCGAGGATTAATATTAAATCTGCAGTGTCCTCACACTCAACAGGAAGCTTAAAGTTGTCCTTTACATCTGAAAGAAAATGGTAAATATTACATTTATTTTCAGTAATCTATAAAGATGCAAGATTTCAATGCTTAAATATTGTGTCCAAGATAAGGATGTAACTAGAAAAACTTATTAAAATAAATGCAAATAAAAGACAATTAAAATAACTAAAAAACTTTATACTAAGCTATTATTTACTTATTTTTTCTTTGGACATATTGTATATATGATTTTTCTTTTAAGAAATTAAATAATCATACCCCATTTTGAAATCCTCTTCATTAAAGAACCCACAGTATGGCTGAAAACCTGGGTGCAATTCTTCACCTTCATCTTTCTTATTTTTCCCGGAATCACGTGTTCATCTGTTAGCTTCGAACAGATCCTAAAATCGGGTTCTGACTGATCTAACTCATAAAATTGTTGAATATGTACCCATTTTGCAATTTTTGCATTTCCCTTTATTTTAAAATGTAAATTTTTGGTAAGAAGATTATTCCTAATTCCTTTAAAGAGATGTGGAATGTCGTATAATGGTATAATCTCTTTTCCATTAACAATAAAACCAAATTTATTATTTGGAGTATTTTCTCTTAAAAACCTTTCATTGGTCTCTCTTAAAAGACTGTTAACTGCAGCTCTGTTTGTAGTGCCCTGGTCACATACAGTAGCTACGACTTTCAAACCAGCCGTGAAACATTCTTTTATTATTTTTTTTATCATAGTTTTCAATTGCAGTGTTTTCATAGGGCCACTGCTAAATGTGAAAACAAGTGGCTGCTTCCAATGTTTAAAAATTCCTTTGACCATAAACACATTTACGTGATTTGCAAATAAAGGATCTTTTTTAATTCCATTATCTTGAAATCCAGTAAAGCAATCATTTTTTCTTTCAAAATGAATTGATGGAGATAATTCCATTTCATCAAAAACCAAGATGCAGACTTTTTCTCTCTCATCTTTCATTTTTTCAACATTTGCCTTTAATGATTGAAACATCTGCTTGTTAATTCCAGGTTTCATCGAAACTCTTTGTAGCAAATTGTTAAGCGTTTTTGGAGATGGTAGAGCAAATATCTTGTGAAGCAATTTATAGCCTTTTCCACTACCTTTATAAAGAGACAATGCTAAAATTTTTTCGTCAGTTGTATATCTCCTACACCGACCACTTAGGTTTTGGTTTCTAATTTGACACATGATAAAATTATATGTCGGATTATTGACACACTTTAAAAGACTCTCATAATTTTGTCCTTTAATAACCCTGTTAGCATTCGCCAAACGTTCTTCATACGACATAATTTTCTGTTGTTGTTTTCTCATGTCTACACTCCATTTTTTTAATTTCATATAAAATTTATGAGCCTTTGGAGTCAACTCAGAAGCTTTTAATACATTAACTTCTTTAAGCAAACTTCTACGACGTTTACCTGTTTTTGGTACAATTTTTGAGGCACAAGGTGTTGGAGGAGTTATCAATAGAGGTGGATCTATCAAAAGGTTACACAAAATTAGTTTCATAAATTAAAGGGAACATCCATAATTATTTATATATATATAACGGGTGTCCAACAATTATTGCAGTCCCGGGTGGCTTTGGAATCAAAAACGTAGGTCAATTCTTTCATGTGCCAAATAAATGAACTGACATTTTAATTGTCAAACATAACTTAAATGTGCATGTGTTGTTAACTTTAATAAGTAATGCGAATATGTTTTCTCAAGAACAGAAAAGGTTTTTATTACAATCTTATTTTCAAAAAAAAAAATGGTTTTGAAAATCGAGAATGGGAATATTCAATGGAACTAACGTCGCAAGAATTTCGCAGGTAATTAACAAAAATACTTTTTTCGTGATGTGAGAGCTATTGTGCAATGTTTTCGCGATACAGGATCGGTGCAACACAGAAAGGGTGCTGGCAGACCTACTGTAAGAAATGAAAATGTACAAAACGCAAGAATATCTATATAAGGAGAACCTTCGACATCCGTTTTCCAAACGGCGGCCGTTGCAAAAATAAGTATCTAATAAAAACCTTTTCTGTTCTTGACTAAACTTATTCTAATTACTTATTAAAGTTAACAACACTTTAAATTCACATTTAAATTATGTTTGACAATTAAAATGTCAGTTCATTTATTTGGCACATGTAAGAATCGACCTACGTTTTTAATTCCAACGCCACCGGGGACTGCAATAATTGTTGGACACCCGTTATATATACCGTGTGTCCCGTTTGAAGACGCATCATAGGGAATTCCCATGTAAAATTTTCAATTGCAGTTTGTATCTCTATTATTGAACGAAAATTATCAAAATAAAATTAGAATGGTTCCTTTATCTACTAAGATTATTTTGGAGGTTTTATTTTTGTTTCATCTTTAGTTTTAATCGAGATATAGCTTAAAAAGTATGAAGAAATATTCGATAATAAAATCCTCAAAATAGTAGTTGCTATGAAATGTCAGTGTTTGTCATCTAAATTTATTAAGCCACAAACAAATAATTCAATTCAAAATAAGTGCTTACACCACAAAAGAAAAAGTTCAGATCATCAAATTGAGTTTTGGCGGACATTTGAGACTTATTTAGTATAAATTTTGAAGCCTGTCCAGTGCCGTGTCAATCAACAATTATTAGAATTAATCAGAAATTTGAGGATAATGGTTGTGTAAACGATGAACATATTCTTAGGAATAAAGGAAGGAAATCTAAAGAAACTGTAACAAATGTGTTGCAAGGATAACACTACGTCTAACATCAAGTGTAGGCTTATAGTTACCGACCCTATAAAAGCCAAAATCATAAAGAACTGAGCAGTGAATCCTGATTCAGGATCTAAATTTTGTTAAATTATTGTGAAAAAGTGAAACGAGAATAAGAGATTTCCAAATAGTGTGTGTTTTACAGATGAATGTACTTTCTATTTGGTGTCTGAAAATAACGAACAAAATAATCGTCAATGGTCTCAAAACATTTTTCATATTGTCCATCAAGAATTGAATATCCACAAAAACTCAATGTATGGACATGCATTTTAAAAATAGCGTTATTAATTTTATTTTTACTGCAAGCAAATTAAAGTATTTATTGGTTTCACTTTATGTTTTTTTTTTACATAAGTAATCTTTCTAAATTTGGAATATTGTAATAACTGGATGCGGTTTTGAAATTTTGTAGAAAATAGATGAGAAATACTAAAAATAGTTTTATTCTGTTTCGGGCAATTGTACCTTTGAGTTAACTCGTTTCAAGAAGAATAATGAATTTGTGCCTTTGAAGTCGCACTAAACTTTTCCTTCTGTGTTGTAAGCACTCATTTTGAATTGAATTATTTGTTTGTGGCTTAATCAATTTAGATGACAAACACTGACATTTCATAGCAACTACTATTTTGAGGATTTTATTATCGAATATTTCTTCACTCTTTTAAGCTATATTTCGATTAAAACTAAAGATGAAACAAAACTAAAACCTCCAAAATACTCTTAGTAGATAAAGGAATCATTCTAATTTTATTTTAATAATTTTCGTTCAATAATAGAGATACAAACTGTAATTGAAAATTTTACATGGGAATTCCCTATGATGCGTCTTCAAACCGGACACACGGTATATATATATATATATATATATATATATATATATATATATATATATATATTTCAAACCCCAAAATATTTTAATGAAATTTCATGTAAAAAGCACTGCATATAGTGAATCTGTAAAATAGGAACACTCTATATAATAAAAATTTTACCGGAATTTCATGTATAAATTTTTATGCATTTATTGAGATTTTGGCTACTTCAGGTTTCCCATTTCTACCTAACATTAGCACGAACTGAATTTTGATGACTCACTGTTTTGAAAAGGTTCTTAAAGCGTTTATAACGCCTAACAGGCAAAATGTAAATTAAGTACAATAGATTTCAGTGAGAAACACGGGGAAGTACCCCGGGGAAACCCATTTTATATGTA
The DNA here is from genome assembly GCA_963969525.1 of Ontholestes murinus. Classification (NCBI taxonomy): domain Eukaryota; kingdom Metazoa; phylum Arthropoda; class Insecta; order Coleoptera; family Staphylinidae; genus Ontholestes; species Ontholestes murinus. Next base: position 46,181,642 of record OZ018388.1, on the reverse strand, counting down.
GTCGATGCGTCGATTAATTCGCTAACAGGTTCAAAAAATGGCTGATTATTTTTCCTAGTAAATAAACTTTTTTAATAAGTAATTCAATTTTGAAATTTTTGTTTCTCTTTATATAGTGAAAAACTCTATATAGTGAAATTTCGGTCAACATTTTGGCCCTTCACTATATAGAGAGTCGACTGTATATATATATATATATATATATGTATAAATTTTATTACCTGTATTCAATACACTTGTTGAAGGACCCGGCATTGAGAAAGAGGTCATTGTTGGTTCTCTGATCAGATATTCTTCATTGAAAGCCGGGGAACAGGAGCCTTCTAAATAAATTTTAATACAATAATTTACATAAACTTAGTTTTATAAATAAATATATTTAGACAAAACAGTAAATAGTTTAGAAATGCAGGTGGGCTAGGAAATTATGCTAATTAATAACTAACTATAAAATATAAAAAAAATAATTATCAAAAATGTTGTAATCCTTCCAGCCCTTTTATACTCGGTCTCTTGCAAGTTCTTCCCACGATCACGCATTATTATTTTCAATTAATTAACGAGTTTATTTTATTAATTCCTATCCCCGTACCCTTCGCGCGTACGTGCCCTGACCTTAGCATTCCGCAGAGATTCCCACCCATTAGCTGCGTGAAGTGTAAACCACTTCACCCGAAAATTACCCCTTATCTTAATTTCTTCTGGCCACTTGTGCCCCACTTGAGTTTGTTTAGTCTGGACATTTTAAAAGTTATTCCCCTTCATGCAGTTAATGATCTCGTATTTATTATAATATATCGCACGGATTTTATTCTAATTTTATTAATTTTCTGGTTACTAATATAATTAAAAAAAAATATTTTATGCATGCCCCCCATGGATCATTACAATGTAATTTCCGTTTAAACTTGCAAATGCACAACCCGCGGCCGTCAGGTGAACTAAAGTGTGCGTAATTATTTAGTATAAAAAAATATAAAAATCCATTAATTTTTCATGTAATATTAAATATTTTGATTACACTACTGTGTAGTAATGTTCAAATTTAATTGTGTATATGTAATTATCAAAAATGTAATTCCCTTTTAAGCTCGCAAATACACAGCCCGTGGCAGTTGCTTGATTAGTTCAAAAAAAATATAAAAATCAATTATTCTCTCATGAAGTATTAAGTATTTTAATTACACTACTGTGTAGTAATGTTCAAATTTATTTGTGTATATGTAATTATCAAAAATGTAATTCCCTTTTAAACTCGCAAATGCACAACCCGCGGCCGTCAGGTGAACTAAAGTGTGCGTAATTATTTAGTATAAAAAAAAATAAAAATCCATTAATTTCTCATGAAATATTAAGTATTTTGATTACACTACTGTGTAGTAATGTTCAAATTTATTTGTGTATATGTAATTATCAAAAATGTAATTCCCTTTTAAACTCGCAAATGCACAACCCGCGGCCGTCAGGTGAACTAAAGGTCGTGCGTAATTATTTAGTATAAAAAAATATAAAAATCCATTAATTTTTCATGAAATATTAAGTATTTTGAATACACTACTGTGTAGTAATGTTCAAATTTATTTATGTATATGTAATTATCAAAAATGTAATTCCCTTTTAAACTCGCAAATGCACAACCCGCGGCCGTCAGGTGAACTAAAGTGTGCGTAATTATTTAGTATAAAAAAAAATAAAAATCCATTAATTTCTCATGAAATATTAAGTATTTTGATTACACTACTGTGTAGTAATGTTCAAATTTATTTGTGTATATGTAATTATCAAAAATGTAATTCCCTTTTAAGCTCGCAAATACACAGCCCGTGGCAGTTGCTTGATTAGTTCAAAAAAATATAAAAATCAATTATACTCTCATGAAGTATTAAGTATTTTAATTACACTACTGTGTAGTAATGTTCAAATTTATTTGTGTATATGTAATTATCAAAAATGTAATTCCCTTTTAAGCTCGCAAATACACAGCCCGTGGCAGTTGCTTGATTAGTTCAAAAAAATATAAAAATCAATTATACTCTCATGAAGTATTAAGTATTTTAATTACACTACTGTGTAGTAATGTTCAAATTTATTTGTGTATATGTAATTATCAAAAATGTAATTCCCTTTTAAACTCGCAAATGCACAACCCGCGGCCGTCAGGTGAACTAAAGTGTGCGTAATTATTTAGTATAAAAAAAAAATAAAAATCCATTAATTTCTCATGAAATATTAAGTATTTTGATTACACTACTGTGTAGTAATGTTCAAATTTATTTGTGTATATGTAATTATCAAAAATGTAATTCCCTTTTAAGCTCGCAAATACACAGCCCGTGGCAGTTGCTTGATTAGTTCAAAAAAATATAAAAATCAATTATACTCTCATGAAGTATTAAGTATTTTAATTACACTACTGTGTAGTAATGTTCAAATTTATTTGTGTATATGTAATTATCAAAAATGTAATTCCCTTTTAAACTCGCAAATGCACAACCCGCGGCCGTCAGGTGAACTAAAGTGTGCGTAATTATTTAGTATAAAAAAAAATAAAAATCCATTAATTTCTCATGAAATATTAAGTATTTTGATTACACTACTGTGTAGTAATGTTCAAATTTATTTGTGTATATGTAATTATCAAAAATGTAATTCCCTTTTAAGCTCGCAAATACACAGCCCGTGGCAGTTGCTTGATTAGTTCAAAAAAAATATAAAAATCAATTATACTCTCATGAAGTATTAAGTATTTTAATTACACTACTGTGTAGTAATGTTCAAATTTATTTGTGTATATGTAATTATCAAAAATGTAATTCCCTTTTAAGCTCGCAAATACACAGCCCGTGGCAGTTGCTTGATTAGTTCAAAAAAAATATAAAAATCAATTATACTCTCATGAAGTATTAAGTATTTTAATTACACTACTGTGTAGTAATGTTCAAATTTATTTGTGTATATGTAATTATCAAAAATGTAATTCCCTTTTAAACTCGCAAATGCACAACCCGCGGCCGTCAGGTGAACTAAAGGTCGTGCGTAATTATTTAGTATAAAAAAAAATAAAAATCCATTAATTTCTCATGAAATATTAAGTATTTTGATTACACTACTGTGTAGTAATGTTCAAATTTATTTGTGTATATGTAATTATCAAAAATGTAATTCCCTTTTAAACTCGCAAATGCACAACCCGCGGCCGTCAGGTGAACTAAAGGTCGTGCGTAATTATTTAGTATAAAAAAAAATAAAAATCCATTAATTTCTCATGAAATATTAAGTATTTTGATTACACTACTGTGTAGTAATGTTCAAATTTATTTGTGTATATGTAATTATCAAAAATGTAATTCCCTTTTAAACTCGCAAATGCACAACCCGCGGCCGTCAGGTGAACTAAAGGTCGTGCGTAATTATTTAGTATTAAAAAAAATAAAAATCCATTAATTTCTCATGAAATATTAAGTATTTTGATTACACTACTGTGTAGTAATGTTCAAATTTATTTGTGTATATGTAATTATCAAAAATGTAATTCCCTTTTAAACTCGCAAATGCACAACCCGCGGCCGTCAGGTGAACTAAAGTGTGCGTAATTATTTAGTATAAAAAAAAATAAAAATCCATTAATTTCTCATGAAATATTAAGTATTTTGATTACACTACTGTGTAGTAATGTTCAAATTTATTTGTGTATATGTAATTATCAAAAATGTAATTCCCTTTTAAACTCGCAAATGCACAACCCGCGGCCGTCAGGTGAACTAAAGGTCGTGCGTAATTATTTAGTATAAAAAAAAATAAAAATCCATTAATTTCTCATGAAATATTAAGTATTTTGATTACACTACTGTGTAGTAATGTTCAAATTTATTTGTGTATATGTAATTATCAAAAATGTAATTCCCTTTTAAACTCGCAAATGCACAACCCGCGGCCGTCAGGTGAACTAAAGTGTGCGTAATTATTTAGTATAAAAAAAAATAAAAATCCATTAATTTCTCATGAAATATTAAGTATTTTGATTACACTACTGTGTAGTAATGTTCAAATTTATTTGTGTATATGTAATTATCAAAAATGTAATTCCCTTTTAAACTCGCAAATGCACAACCCGCGGCCGTCAGGTGAACTAAAGGTCGTGCGTAATTATTTAGTATAAAAAAATATAAAAATCCATTAATTTTTCATGAAATATTAAGTATTTTGAATACACTACTGTGTAGTAATGTTCAAATTTATTTATGTATATGTAATTATCAAAAATGTAATTCCCTTTTAAACTCGCAAATGCACAACCCGCGGCCGTCAGGTGAACTAAAGTGTGCGTAATTATTTAGTATAAAAAAATATAAAAATCCATTAATTTCTCATGAAATATTAAGTATTTTGATTACACTACTGTGTAGTAATGTTCAAATTTATTTGTGTATATGTAATTATCAAAAATGTAATTCCCTTTTAAGCTCGCAAATACACAGCCCGTGGCAGTTGCTTGATTAGTTCAAAAAAATATAAAAATCAATTATACTCTCATGAAGTATTAAGTATTTTAATTACACTACTGTGTAGTAATGTTCAAATTTATTTGTGTATATGTAATTATCAAAAATGTAATTCCCTTTTAAGCTCGCAAATACACAGCCCGTGGCAGTTGCTTGATTAGTTCAAAAAAAATATAAAAATCAATTATACTCTCATGAAGTATTAAGTATTTTAATTACACTACTGTGTAGTAATGTTCAAATTTATTTGTGTATATGTAATTATCAAAAATGTAATTCCCTTTTAAACTCGCAAATGCACAACCCGCGGCCGTCAGGTGAACTAAAGGTCGTGCGTAATTATTTAGTATAAAAAAAAATAAAAATCCATTAATTTCTCATGAAATATTAAGTATTTTGATTACACTACTGTGTAGTAATGTTCAAATTTATTTGTGTATATGTAATTATCAAAAATGTAATTCCCTTTTAAACTCGCAAATGCACAACCCGCGGCCGTCAGGTGAACTAAAGTGTGCGTAATTATTTAGTATAAAAAAAAATAAAAATCCATTAATTTCTCATGAAATATTAAGTATTTTGATTACACTACTGTGTAGTAATGTTCAAATTTATTTGTGTATATGTAATTATCAAAAATGTAATTCCCTTTTAAACTCGCAAATGCACAACCCGCGGCCGTCAGGTGAACTAAAGCTCGTGCGTAATTATTTAGTATAAAAAAATATAAAAATCCATTAATTTTTCATGAAATATTAAGTATTTTGATTACTGTACTATGTAGTAATGTTCAAATTTATTTATGTAAATGTAATTTTCAAAAATGTTGTAATCCTTCCAGCCCTTTTATACTCGGTCTCTTGCAAGTTCTTCCCACGATCACGCATTATTATTTTCAATTAATTAACGAGTTTATTTTATTAATTCTTATCCCCGTACCCTTCGCGCGTACGTGCCCTGACCTTAGCATTCCGCAGAGATTCCCACCCATTAGCCGCGTGAAGTGTAAACCACTTCACTCGAAAATTACCCCTTATCTTAATTTCTTCTGGCCACTTGTGCCCCACTTTAGTTTGTTTAGTCTGCACATTTTAAAAGTTATTCCCCTTCATGCAGTTAATGATCTCGTATTTATTATAATATATCGCACGGATTTTATTCTAATTTTATTAATTTTCTGGTTACTAATATAATTTAAAAAAATATTTTATGCATGCCCCCCATGGATCGTTACAATGTAATTTCCGTTTAAAATCGCAAAGACACAGCCTGTGCCAGTTGCATGATTAGTTGCGACAAATGCATTAGGTCCAAAAATGATTATTTAAGTTAGACAGGGCGAGACAAGTGTAACACTCATTAAATGGGAAGTATCGAAAAAATTTATGATATCTCCTAACAGGGCCCTCTTGCAGGTAGTGGAACCCTGCCCTTCATGAATGGTCTGTGCAATATGACACCAGTTTTAGTATTTTATATCGATTATTGAAAAAATTTGTTTGTTATTATTAAAAGTATATAAATAAATTGCCTTTTGAATATTTTATTTTTGAATAAAATAAATAATTATTATAATTTGACATCAAATGATCCACAGAATCGTGTTCAATAGTGTTAAGAATTTGTAATAATATGGTAAATACAACTAGTAATCCAAAATTATTTATTTTGATTTTATTCTTGTAATTAATTATCGATTTCACTGTAATTTGTATATTTGTTTTGTATATAAGCCACATAATTTTAGTTTTGTATTTAGTATTAAAACATTGATAATGATCACTTTGTGTCCGAAATATATATCTGTGAATTTAAATAAAATTTGTGAAGAAAGTGATTTTTAGTGCTTTATTAATTAATGAAGGAATAATAATGATTAATATTACATTATATTTCTAATATTAAATCAAAATTACAGATATTGATTCATATTGCTTTGTATAAAAAAGAAAATACTACTATTATTTTAATTTAATTTAGGACTGCATACTAACTAATAATAATATAATTATTTTGGTTACCACTAAATATTTATAAAGCACTATTAAATCTTTGTGACATTAATTTGTGAACAGTTATTCATTTGCAAATTAAAATTAGGTATGTCATTCTAGTAAGCAAATGTGAAAAATAGTTATATTTTGTTATAGTAGTAGTAGTAGTGTTTGCCTATCGACCACGTGGTCCTTCCGTCGTGTGATTTGTGTATTTTGTGTGTGTGTGTAAATGAGCTTGTTACTTTAAAGCATCGCCTCCATCACTCTAACGCACCATTAATTGCAATCTCAATGGTGAATGGTACCGGTCACCCATCCAACTACTGACCTATTTTGTTATATTTGTATATATGTAATTGTTCATTTGAAATGTATTGCATTTATCGGTAAAATAATACCATTATACATTGTTCGTTAAAAATGTGATTAAAATCGATAATAAACCACAAGAATAAAATCAAAATCATCAAAATATTAAAAGAAAATGCATTACACTAAGCACAAATTAAATAAGTATTAAAATATTACCCGGACCATTATAACGTAACGGTTCATGAATGGCAGGGTCCCATTACCTGCAAGAGGGTCGTGCTTAAAGATGTGTCATATATTTTCGGCACTTCACTTTTAATGGGTGTTGCGGGTGTTTACTCTTGTCTCACAGTAGGCACCCCTGTCTAACTTAAATAATCGTTTTTAGAACAAATGCGGAGTTTCGGATTAGTTCAAAAAAATATAAAAATCAATTATTCTCTCATGAAGTATTAAGTATTTTGATTACAGTACTATGTAGTAATGTTCAAATTTATTTATGTAAATGTAATTATCAAAAATGTAATTTACGTTTAAAATCGCAAATACACAGCCCGTGGCAGTTGCATGATTAGTTCAAAAAAAATATAAAAATCAATTATTCTCTCACGAAATACTAAGTATTTTGATTACAATACTATGTAGTAATGTTCAAATTTATTTTAAGGGGGTTTTAAGCGGTAAAATCCCATTAAAATAAATTAATTATAAATTACTTACCAGGCATGTTTAAACACGGAACCGCAGTAACTCTTAAGCCCCTGTATCCTGGTATAATGTCTTCAGGAAGAAAATGCGCCTCACAAACGAAAAATTTTTTGTACATTTCATCCACGGACATCATTTGGTAATTTAGTGGTTTTACTACCTCCAACCATTTATCAAATACTTTAGGATATTTTTTATTAGGAAATCGGTGCCTTTTACTTTGTACATCCGTACATTCCGGAACGCAGCACTTGCTAAGACCCTTCGGCGTGGCCATAATAATCAACTTCAATAACAATTTCTCAGCGTTAAAACAAGCACACGTTACTTCTGCTAACGATGCATAAAAACTAACCTCCCCAGATGCTAACCACTAAGCCGGCACGTGGGACCGACCAGAGCGCTCCGTGTGTCAGTCAGATGAACTACACAAGTTTCGAACAAAAGGCCGAGCTTTCCTTACTATTATATTAGTGTACTGTGTTAAGAACTAAAATTATACATGTCAATGTTACCAACATAATATTGTGATGTATTACCAACAATTGTATCATCTAACTGATGTAAAAATAACAATGCTGATAGAGTTAGAAGCAAACTAACTAAAACGATTTTGTTTTCTGGGCAATAAATAAATAAAACAATTGTGTCCGCTGCCGTGCATTACAGAGTAATTTTTTTTTCATTTTATTAATTTAATAAATGTTTGTATTTGTATTCAAAATATATTTTATAATTAAGTAATATCTTTTGTAGTCTTTATTTTTTTCCTGATACATGTATACTGTATAGGTATTAAGATAATAAAATTAATAAATGGCACTGTTTGTTTTAATAATCATGTACTGTAAATAAAATTTGCTAAATATATTTATTGGACATGTTTAACTTCCCTGCACAAGATTAATTACTTTAAGTAAATAAAAAAATTTATTTCGTTCCCACTTCCAATACGAAACATATTTCTATGTGCGTTCTTGCCCACACGTGACGTCACACACGCCTATTATGTTGGCTTCACCACATTCGGGTTAGGGCGTGTCTATAAGCTTATATGGTCTAAGATTTATACTTAAGAATTAAGATTTGAGTTAATGACATCTAGATGTCGTAATAACATGTAAACATATATGCAACCCTGTATACACGCACCTATGTACGTGACCATGCTACAAATAAAACCACAGTCAGGGCCGTTTCACTCATACGGAGTCGTTTATAACAGGACGTTAATTGGCGAACGATCCCGAAGATGGCGTTAACGACCAAAAATGCAGATTTCCCAAGCGTTCCCTACATTATCCACTGTTCTTGTAGAGTTATGTTTACGTTTTGTAGGTTATAATTGTTAGATTAGCATTATTTTACTATCATTAGCCCAATATTCGCTATAAAATATTTTAAAACGTTTATTGGGTGTTCTGATTGCAATTTTCGTCGATATTGGCTGTAGAAAGGTAAGTCATTTTCTTTTCTTTGTTAGTCATATACTTGTTTATTTGCAAGCGTATATTATCAAAATGGTAAAATATCGTAGGTGTATGGTTCACAACTGTGAAGATAAAACTTCAAATAGGTATAGTTTTCCTAAACCAAATAAGGATATGGAAAGATTTAAGTTATGGGTAGAAGCATGTGATAATTCGGAATTAATTACCATGACATCCGATGAAATTTGTGCTAAAAGAAAAGTTTGTCATATTTATTTTTCTAATAATACTGTATTAACTTCAGCTGTGCTCACATTGTTTTTACCCATAAATATAGAAAATAAAGAGAATCAACAGTTCGCTTTAATTGAAATACCAGATCCACATCACGATAATGTATCATTAAATAATGAACAACTTGATATAAATCTTACTGTTAACAAACGTGATTTACAATGAACACCACTTTTATTAAAGTGAATAGGAGCAACTATTAATCTAACATCAAAGGCTAGGAAAATTTATCAAAGAGGTGCACATTTAACATCATACAGATGTTATTATTAATAAAATTATTTATAATTTCTGCAAACTTTGTACTTTTAATTGGTGCAATGTGTTGAATATGAATAATACATTGAAAAATAATGATCACTGAATAGTTAAAAGAAAAACAGATCTCATTTTTAATCAGGCATTGCAGTATGAGAAAAGAAGAAAAACTAAATAAAAAGTAAACTTACAGTATCCACTATAATTTGAAGGAAATAAATGTTTCATTTTTTATGTTAAATGTGGATTAGACGCACTGGGGAAACCACAGTAAAAAAATGGACCAAAAAAATCTACCTTCTGGGTGGCTTGGAAAAGAGTAAAAAAAAACAATTGCAATTTTTAATGTTTTTATTTTTTATAGGTATGTACCTAATGAAGAAGTAATCACCACCCAAGTTTCATACATTATAAACTGTTGATTGATTAATGAATAATATAGGACATATTAAGTAATTTTGTATTTTTATTTTTGACCTTACCAGTCTTCAATTTTTTATTTTACAGTATTAAGGTTAGTATGCTACTTTTGTTTCATTATCATTTTTTTCAATTTTTATTCAAATAATTTTTTTAATGTGTCTGTATGAGTTTACAAATATTTATTTTCAAATTTTTGATTTGAAAATAAATATTTGACTATACATTGTCACATTAAAAAAATTAATTAGAAAATAAACATTTATTTCAATAATAAAATATATAAGTTCTTTACGTTGTAGAAAATTAACTAATACAGTAGACGCCGCTTATTAGAATCACGGATAATGTTATCAATCGGATATTGTTATCACTTTTGCGAAGAACGGGCCGGACGTGTAATACTACATACAAAAATTTTCGTTTATAGTAATCATGATTTCGGTTTATGTTATCATTTTTACTTTCCCTATATACGAAGTATATATAGGGGAAGTATTGTGATCGTGATTTTTTTTTTGAAAATTTTTTTTTGCGGAAATATCCGTTTTGAGGTCCCCCGAGTCCATTAAACTAATTTCTGGAAAAAAAATTTGTGTCTGTGTGTCTGAAACTGAAAAGCTTTTGGTAAACATTCATAAACCGGAAGTGGGTGTTTACTCGAGGCGTTTTTGGTTTTTTTCCGATATTTTTTTTAATATGAAAAATATTACAAAACTTTTCGAACAAAAGTTCAAGAGAATGAGAAACTGAACAAATTTTGTTAAAATATATTTTTCATAAAATTCTTAACTTTCGAGAAAAAAAAAATAAAATTGAAATTTTTGACATTTTTTGCCAATTGCTAATAAACTATTGAAGCAACATGAAAGTTATATAACAATTAATTGTAGACAATTCAAAATGTTACGTTATTATAGTTTGTTACGTTATATATTTTTATTTAAAATAAAGTTTTGTTTTTCGGCTATTATTATCAATCGGTTATTGTTATCAAAAACCCCGAGTCCCGTTGTGATCACATTAAGCGGCGTGCACTGTAATTAGAAAAAACACGAAAATATTTCGTAAAATCTACAACAAATGAGTCTTATTAAGACTACAAGTACAAACCACTTTTGAAACAACTACTTCTCTAGCTAATACTTCGACAAACATTGAATAATACAAAAGTGATTTGCGTGTTACAAAATAGCAAAGCTATCAAAGCAACACTAGTTTGAACGTATTTCTTTCAGTAAAACGAACTAAAAATGATTGAATGTACGTTAAATAATTTGTGAGTGACTATATTATGATAAATTTGGAACAAGAAATTAATTTAGGTTGATGTAATTAAAATAAATTAGCAAAAGCAATTAAATAATTCAATACTCAATTTATAACCATCTGCAGACAGATCGAGAGATCGAAACACGTGTATATATATATATATATATATATATATATATATATATATATACTAGAAATTAGAAATATTTTGTTTGAAATCATTTACATTAACAATTCATGAAATATTTTTTATTATGTTTAACCCTCATTTATTTGTTTGCTACAACGCATATCTAATGAAAATAAATAGTTCTGTGTGTTCCTTTTATTTATTAAACTAATTTTGTGTAACCTTTTGATAGATTCGAACAATAGAGGGCTTAGCGTGCATCCCTGTCTCACTCCCATCCATGTTCTAAATTCCTCTGATACTCTATTCCCCACCTTAGCCACACACCACGTCTCCTGATATACTCTCCTCACAAATTCAACCATCCCCTCACTCACCCCTCTTCTTTCCAAACACTCCACCAATCTTTCCCTAGGTACCGAATCATACGCCTCTTTCAAATCTAGGAACACCGCATACACACTTCCTCTCTCTTCCATTACTTTTTCTACCATCCTGGCTAGGGTAAATATCTGGTCTGCTGTACCTCTTCCCCTCCTGAACCCACCCTGCGTCTCTGGCACAAGATCTTTTTCTTCCACTTCGTTTACAAGTCTATTTTTTACTACAGTCATTGCTATTTTATACCCTGCGTTGGTAACGGTTATCCCCCTGTAGTTCTCCACATCTCCTGTGCTTCCTCCTTTATGCACCGGGCACACGGCCCCAATCCTCCAAGACCGCGGTATATCCTCCTCCCCCTTCCATATTTGATTTAACACCTTTCTATACGTTCTTCTACCCTCCTCCCCAATCGCCTTCCAAACTTCCACCTTTACACCATCCGGCCCTGCCGCTTTCCCCTTCTTCACCTCCTCAAACGCTCTGTTCACCTCCTCCTCTGTGAAGTCGTCGGATATTCCGCATCCTCCTCTGACTCCTACTCCACACGGCGTTCCGCTCCCTCTCTTACACTTGTCCACCCACTCCTCCAGTGCCACCTCTATCTGCTTCCTTTCTACTCCACTCCTCAATACCCTCCACATATCCGCTTCGTTTCTGCACTTCTTTAATTCCTCCATCTTTCCTTCTACCACCGCCGATTTCCGTTCCTCACATACCTCAATATACTGCTTTCTTGCCCCCCCGCACTGTGCTTCGTCCCCTCTACCCTCCATATACTCTCTCCTCGCCCTCCTCATCCTTCTCTTTGCCAGCCTGCACTCCTCATTAAACCATCCTCTATCTCCTTCATTCTTTGCCCGCATCCTCTTGCCGTATCCCACTATCACCTCTTCTAATTCTTCCATCGTCCTCACACTCACCCATTTCACTTCATTAAGCTTAGCCTTCATCTCCCTGATCGCCTTTTCTCCGCTCTCCAATTTTTCCATTTCCTGACCCTGCGAGTCTTCTCCCCTGCTCCCCTTTCCTATCTCTACCTCCATCATTAATGGCAAGTGATCCGAACCCTCCACCTCTTCCACGACCATCCTCTTCACCTCACTATTCCTACACCCCTTCACCATAGCATAGTCTATCACGGATCCTCCTCCCTTCCCAATATACGTTCTCTTCCCCTCCCAATCTCCTTCTGTGCATCCGTTCAGAATCTCCCACCTCTCTTCTATCACCCATTCCTGCAATCTTCTCCCCTCCGCATTTACACATTTATCTTGCGATTTTCTCTTGATCCCTCTCCCTTCCTCACTGATTCCGCCTATTAATTCCCCCATCCTTGCATTGAAGTCCCCCCCCAAGACCCAAGACATATCTTCCTCCTTCCTTCGTCCTTTCCTCCAACTCCTTCCTTATCTCTCTCCAGTTCTTATTCACATAGACGACCCCCACTGTTATCTCCTCCCCACTCTGTCCATATATCACCCACCCCACATCTCCTTCGCCCTCCATAAATTTCACCCTACCCTGTTGACTGCTTCCTCTTACACCCACTATCATACCTCCCCTTGCTCTTCCTCTTTCCGCCGACCTTCTTGCCTCCTTCATTTCCCACCTGAACCCCCCTGGTAGCTTCGCTTTAACTTCTTCCCAATTCTTCTTTGTTATCCACGTCTCCACCAGTCCTACTATTACCTTCTCTGACGTCCACCCCTTTAATTCCTCCTCCCACATCCCACCTCTAATCATCTAGTTTATCCCCGTCACGTTCCAGACGCCTAATGTTACCCCCCCTGTCCTCCTCCTCTCACCCCCTCCTTCCATCCTCTCTGCCTCTACTCGTTTTTTTTACCTCTTCTTCGAGTTCTTCTTTTGCCTTCCACTTCCACACTTTCCCCTCAATTGTCAATTTCTGATACCCCACTCTTGCTGATCTTCCCTTATCCCACTCCCTCCTCGCCCTTTCTCTTATATCTTTCTGTATCCTTCTCTCCTTTTCCGTCAGGTCATCATCAATAAATATTCTCTCTCCTGTTCTCTTAATTAGCTTCTTATTGGTCATTATTTTCACTTTATCGTCTCTCCCCCTAGCTTGGCCACAGTTATCTTTTTCCCCTCATCCACCCTAAAGCACTCCTTCACCTCTATCTCCACTCCCATCATCTCCTTCGCAAATTTCTCCACCTCTTTGCTGTCTCGGAATTTTCTCCCTCTGATAATTATATTATTCCTTCTCTCCCTTTTCTCTTTCCTCTCAATTTCCTCTTCTAACTTCCATATTTTCCCTTTCAACATCTCCCTTTCCTGTCCCCAAGCTTCCTTCCACCCCCTTAATTCCTCCCTCCACATTTCCCACGATTTCTCCATATGCTCCTTACACATCTCCATCTGCGCTTTCCATCTCTCCTCCGCCTTCTCCATTTGCGCTTTCCACCTCTCCTCTACTTTCTGCATCTCTTCTTTCCACATCTCCCTCTCTCTTCTTATCTCCCTCAACACTGCCTCCACCATCTCACTGCCGCATCCTCTATCTCCCCCTCTCTCCTTCTCACCGCTCTCTCTCCTCTCTCTCTTTTTGCTCTCCTCTTCCTCAAAGGATGTCTCACCCACCTTTCTCTTGTCAGCATTTTCCTGCATCCCTTGCTGTTGTAGAGACCTCCTCGTCATCCCACTCCTCTCAAACGGCGTCCTCCTCGCCCATTCCTCCTCTCTCCTCTCCCACTCCTCCACTTCTTTTCTCTCCTTCTGTTTTCCCTTATTTCCCATGCTCGTCGTCACCCTGTGGTGGAGGCGCCTTGAATAACTCACCCGCGGACGGGAACGTCCGGGCCAAAAAATACAACTCCTCGCGAGTAGCTCCCTCCTCTCTATACACTCTACCTAAGCCCCGTCACCGGATGACTACGGATGCCAGCGATAACGTTGGATGTAGAAATCCGCTCCGCCACGTGGTTTGTTACCAAACACTATATCACCGGCCACAGCTGCTCAATCTTTCCACAAACTTTTCTCCACTATATTGATACACACTGTGAACTGTCTATCGAGTTTGGTGCACATAGAGTAAGAAATACCCACTCAATAATAATAAACTGCCAGAGCACGACATGCACACATCAACATCAACCAATACTTTGTAGGAGAAATACAACTGACGAAAAAATTTTAGCTCTTTATAAAGGCAGTGGAAAAGGCTACAAACTGCTTCACAAGATATTTGCTCTACCATCTCCAAAAACGCTTAACAATTTGCTACTAAGAGTTTCAATGAAACCTGGAATTAACAAGCAGATGTTTCAATCATTAAAGGCAAATGTTGAAAAAATGAAAGATGAGAGAGAAAAAGTCTGCATCTTGTTTTTTGATGTAATGGAATTATCTCCATCTATTCATTTTGAAAGAAAAAAATGATTGCTTTACTGGATTTCAAGATAATGGAATTAAAAAAGATCCTTTATTTGCAAATCATGTAAATGTCTTTATGGTCAAAGGAATTTTTAAACATTGGAAGCAGCCACTTGTTTTCACATTTAGCAGTGGCTTTATGAAAACACTGCAATTGAAAACTATGCTAAAAAAATTAATACAAGAATGTTTCACTGCTGGTTTGAAAGTTGTAGCCAGTGTATGTGACCAGGGCACCACAAACAGAGCTGCAATTAACAGTCTTTTAAGAGAATCCAATGAAAGATTTTTAAGAAGAAATACTCCAAATAATAAATTTGGTTTTATTGTCGATGGAAAAGAGATTATACCATTATACGACATTCCACATCTCTTTAAAGGAATTAGGAATAATCTTCTTCCATAAAATTTACATTTCAAAATAAAGGGAAATGCAAAAAATGCAAAATGGGCACACATTCAGCAATTTTATGAGTTAGATCAGTCAGAACCCGAGTTTAGGATCTGGTCGAAGCTAACAGATGAACACATGAGTCCCGGAAAAATAAGGAAGATGAAGGTGAAGAATTGCACCAAAATTTTCAGCCATACTGTGGGTTCTTGAATGAAAAGGATTTCAAAATGGGGTATGAATATTTAATTTCTTAAAATAAAAATCATATATACAATATGTCCAAAGAAAAAATAAGTAAATAATAGCTTAGTATAAAGTTTTTCAGTTATTTTAATTGTCTTTTATTTGCATTTATTTAAATAAGATCCTGGAAGTTTTTCTAGTTACATCCTAATCTTAGACACAATGATATTTAAGCATTAAAATCTTGCACCTTTATAGATTACTGAAAATAAATGTAATTTTTACCATTTTCTTTCAGATGTAAAGGACAACTTTAAGCTTCCTGTTGAGTGTGAGGACACTGCCGATTTAATATTAATCTTCGATGGATTATTCAACAGCCTCAACATAACAAAATTCACAAAAGTTGAAGGAGCCAAACCTCTAAAATGTCCTCTAACAACTAAGTCAAAGCACATAGAAACTTGGTAAAACATGTTAAAAATTATTTCAGACATGATATTTTATTCATTAAAAAAAATTGTTTTGCAAGAGTGCCTTCATTGGAAAATTTAAAGTTTACAATTGAGGAAATGTTGTATTTGAGTAAACAATAATTAGAAACTCAAAACTTTAAATTTATATTAACCCTTTGCGGTCCTATTTATTTTTCAAAAATAAAACAAATATAAACTACATATTTATAATTTATTTATAATAAAATATATTTTTTCAAATCTAATTTCACAATTGCACAAAAAAATTTAGTCTAAATCATCAAAACAATCCAAAATAAATTAACAGTAACAAATAAGTAATTAGTAAAAAGTCTATACCGCCTTACAGGGACTAATCAAACTAGTTGTATGCCTCTTTTCGGGTATTCACTGGATGATTATGCGTAGAAGTTTTCCTTGAAACCGAACATACTACAGATAATATATAGTTTTCTAGTAATATTATGGCGTCTTTTGCTTCTAAGATGGTATTAATTTAATTTTATTTTGATAATATTTAAGTTGCTTGACAATTCCCAGTGCTAGGCTAGCTCGCGGGGGGGCGGTTCAAATTTATAAGGCGCCAAGTAATCTTTATTTTTTTGCCCCCTGGGAATTTGTCGCAGGGAAAATTACTAAACCCAGATGGAATTGAATTCAAAATAAAATTAAAAGCGTTCACAAATGAAAATAATAAATATAAATTTATTAATTAAATCAAAAATATTCGGTTGCCACAAAAATTACAATTAAATAAAGGTAGTCGTAGAGCGGCTAGATCGATTACTTAAAATCTCCGAATTTAAACTAGAAAATTGAATTCAAGCTAAAGCATTATAAACCGGAGGTTATCAGTGGCCACTGTTAAATTGCCGGAATAAATAAACAACGTATGCCAACCACCGGCGAAATGGCACGCTCTTCGAGATGACGACACAAATAAATATCTTAAGCCTAGTACGGTAATTAATAATTATTCGAACAAAAATTAAATAATAATAACAATTAACTAACTAACTATTCTCCTGTGTGTAGACTTAGATTCCAATCAACCCAAAAGTTTATAATAATCCACAATGATTCTCTTAGACAAAGAATTATTGACAAACACGTGTAAATTGCACACGCACACAAGTACGGTGTAAAACCAAAAATACAACAAAAATCTGGCCTGTTCGTTCCTCCTTGCTTCCCTCGTGGTGGTCGTTGGAAATGAAAGAAACCCTCTGGCTACACTGTGTTTCCGTCGTGGCAATGGTACTTGTTCGCAGCGTGACGGTCCGGTCTCCAACGGTGGCTCTGCAGTTTGAATTTCGCGCGTTCTCCGCAACCCAAGAAAAATTCGACGCTCGGCTCGAGGATCAGCAGCCAGCTAATTTCACAAATTCGCTCTCTAATTACGTAGAGCCGGGGTAGGGCCTTGGATGTTATGCGCTCCGTTGTGTACGGTGTCGTACTCCACGTGCTTGGACTATTTGCACTTTGCACAATTTATTCTATTTCGTTAACAATTACTGGATATATTCAAAACTGCCGACGCGCTGCCCGCGCGTCTATGCCCAACTCCCGCCGCCCGTCTTTTTTTTAAAACAATCTTATCACGGCCCGCCGTGAATATCCACGGCCTACCATATTTCCCTATTGCCTCAATTAATTGCGCGCGAAATATAAATTGGAACGGCATGGAAATATGACCGTTACACGCCCCCCTTTCCTGGTAAAAAAATAGAACTTGTTTCTATTTTTTTTTTCATCCTGACGATTCTGTCGACGACCCAAACCATGGTTTTATATCCTTAGAGTGCCAATTTCCAAGATTTTTGCCATCCATATCCTCCAGAGTAAACACCAGGTTACCTATTTTTTCCTTTATACGACACAATCGAAATTTCGGCGCTAGTTTAGCCGCAAAGTTCCTAGGTCCATCCGACAAAACTTTGTTACGACACCAAACACGATCCCCTACTACAAAATTCGGAACTGGGTGTCGACGAAGGTTATATGAACGAGCGTTTCGTTCGTAGGCTTGTCCTAACCGTCTCTTTACTTCTTGAAATAAGGGGGGAAGAGCATCTAGCTCCCGAGCATATTCGGCTGGATGAGAATCCAATGTAATGTCCTCCAAGTTGCGTACCCTACCGTAATAATCGCCACTAGCTGGAACATATCGACCAAAATTTAAAGAAGCCGGCGTAAATCCGGTAACCTCGTGAACGGCGGTACGTAGAGCAAAACCTATCTTGTGGATCTCCTTGTCCCAGGTTCGGTGGTCGAGATCATTAATAAATGCCCTAATGGTAGAACCAATAGTACGGTTATATCGTTCAACAAAATTAACTTGCGGATGGTATTTGGCATTATACCAAATTCGAACCTTATACTGCTTCGCCAGAGCCTTTAATTTGTCTGAAGCAAATTCGGTCCCATTGTCGCACATCAATATCTGCGGAGCCCCGAACATGAGGAACACATCGTTTTCCAGAAACTCTGCAATAGACGCTGAGGTGGCTTGACGCAAGGGCTTCATCAAGGTAAATTTACTAAACCAATCGGTCACTACCAATAAATAAACAAAACCTTTTGAGGACCGGGGAAGTGGTCCAAGAATATCACAAGCTATTAGTTGCCATGGAAACGAAACATTTTTCGGTTTTCCCATATACCCAGGACGACCAGTAGTCGCATCTTTCTGCGCACCGCAAATTTGACAAGCTCTGACATATCGTTTTACATCCTTACGTAACCTTGGCCAATAGTACAAATCTCGGACACGGTTCAGAGTCTTGTACACTCCCAAGTGTCCCGATGTCGGAACGTCGTGACAAGATCTCACCACCTCCTGTCGCAGATCTTTGGGGACAACCAATTTCCATTCCGAAAAATTGGTCTGCAAGCCATGTTCATTGGCAACGTGTTTATAGAGCTTCCCATCAGCGACTGTCCAATCTGGAAATTTTTCTGGGTTATGCTCCGCGGCTCTCAGAATTTTCATGTACCACGGGTCTGTAAGGTGGTTCTCTTCAGAAACATCTATGATACACAATTCGATGGGTGCCCTTGATAGTGCATCCGGGACGATGTTCAAGCGACCCTTACGGTGCTCGATCTCCATATCGAACTGCTGAATTTTCACAGCCCATCTCGACAACCTGCCTATGGGATCCTTGAGTTTCTGGAGCCACAATAACGAATGATGATCCGTGACTACCTTAAATCGAACACCTTCTACATAAGGTCTAAATTTATCTAATCCAAATAACACAGCCAGGCATTCGCGCTCTGTTACAGTATATTTTCGCTCGGCTTCGGATAACGTGCGGCTAGCGTAAGCTACAGGTATTTCCTGGCCGGAATCATTCTCTTGCACCAGAACGCAACCCAGACCTACATCAGATGCATCGCACTGTATGATAAAGGGTTTATTAAAGTTAGGGTTAGCGAGAATAGGCGTGGTAATCAAGGCTTGTTTAATCTCCTGAAACGCAGCTTCAGCCGAAGGGGTCCAAGTGATTGACTGGCCTTTCTTCCGACCCTTAATGAGCGAGCTAATAGGAGCAGTCAGTGTCGAAAAGTTAGGGACAAAACGACGATACCATGAACACATTCCGAGAAATCTTTTCACCTGGGTAGCAGTCTCGGGTTGAGGATATTCCACCATAGCAGAAACCTTTGCTGGATCCGTTCTCAATCCCAGACGATCCACGACGAACCCAAGATAATTTAAAGAGGGCCGACAAAATTCGCATTTCTCCAAATTGACAGTTAAATTGGCTTCCTTCAGTCGGAAAAACACTTCTGTAAGTATTTCTAGGTGTTTGTCGAAATCTGGGGTGGCTATGATGACATCGTCGAGATAGACGAAACAGAAGGGGTCCAAGGCAGGACCAAGCACTCGGTCCATAAGCCGTTGCTGTGTTTGAGGAGCGTTATTCAGCCCGAAGGGCATGACGACGAACTCGTACAGTCCTTTACCTGGTACAGCGAATGCGGTTTTTTCGCAAGAATTCTTCTCGAGTGGTATCTGCCAAAATGCCGACTTTAAGTCAATGCTAGATAAGAACTGCGCTCCATTTAATTTGTTCAATATATGGTCTACCAGCGGTAAAGGATATGCATCCCGCTTCGTCAAGGAATTAAGTTTCCTGCCATCGAAACAAAAGCGCAATTCACCATTGGACTTCCGGACAAACAATATGGGCGAGCACCATGCACTAGATGACTTTTGGATGACTCCTAATGCTTCCATCTCATCAATTTCCTTGTACAGATGTTCCAACATGTATGGAGATAACGGATATTGTCTCTGCTTAACAGGAAGATTATCACCAGTATCGATTATATGAACAGTTTTGTTTGTTCTACCGAGCTTCGTTCCTGATTGCCACGATAGTTCACTGTACTTACTTACAATTTCCGTTAACTGATGATGCTGAGTCTGAGTTAGGTCGTCTAGTCCCGTGACCTTCAATTCATTCAAACCAACAAATGGACCATCCAGCTCAAATGCTGGATCTGGCTTTCCAAATAAATAGGATCCTGAGCAAAAATCTAATTTTATTCCAAACAAATGACAGAAATCGACGCCCAGAATCAAAAACCGAGCAACTGATGGGACCACATAAACCTTCAGCGACTTCACCTTCCCATCAAGACAAACAGGGACATAGACATAACCACGGATTGACTGAGTTACTCCATCAGCTGTATCCACACCTTTTATAGAACATTCATGAATTTTTAGAGATAACGACTCAATCATACTCATCCCTGGGCCTCCCAGAACAGATAAACTAGCTCCAGAGTCTAACAGAGCAGTGCAAGGAAAATTAAATATAGAAATATTCAGAAAGGGCCTCTTGTCATTCGAGTCTTTGACCAAAAGGGGCGTAATCTCGTTATGAAATGAGGTCGGCTTGACCTCCCTGGTCTTAGATGAATCGACTCCATAAAAATCGGACACAATACCCACCCATTTAGTCCACTCCTGCTTATTTACTGCATATTTGGCCTTACCAAAGGGAGAGAGGTCGCGGCCACCGAGCCTCTTCCCTGACCGTTTCCCGAACACCTAGTACAGGCAGATCGAATCACACCAGGTTCACCACAACCATAGCAAAATTTCCGTCTACGTTCATTACAATTTGTCGAGACATGACCACTCTGTTGGCAGTTCCAACAAATAACCTGATCTGTAGCACGTTTATCTAAGGCGGAAATATTATGACCAGCCGATGATTTCTGAAGAGGGATCGTACTTTCAAGACGACGACAGGCTTCACGCAACTCCTCAACCGATGAAAAATCAAGTAACGCTAAATGAGGATGGTAGAATGGTAACAGATTTTTCTTGAGAATTTTAATTTTCGTTTCTACCCCAGGTGGACTGTTTAGTCTTCGGAAGAGGCTTTCCATGGCGGAAACAAAAAATATTATATTTTCGTTCGATCCCTGCTTACGAGAGCGAATCATCTCCCACAAACTATCCTCTGCATCGTAAGGCAGAAAGTGCTTCTTGAGCAGGGACACTAAACAATCCCAACTCTCAATGGAATCTCGAACACTTCGAAACCACACCAAAGCTCGACCGGTAAAAAGATCTGTTGCAGAAGCAAACAACGAGTCCTTAGAGACATTCCTAGAAACCTGCATTTCCTGAACTCTTTCTAAAAAGTCATACAAAGTATCTTCATTTCCATCAAAGTGCAGATCCCACTTATGGACTGGAGTTGTTTTAGCAACTGCTGCACCTGTAATAGGAATAGATGGTACTGGAAAAGAATTATTCGAAGTCTCCGGCACCCTAGTGGTTTTTGGAATTTTCTCATCAACCTCATCTTCCAGAGCTAACACTGATATAAGAGAATCAGCTTTGAAGTCGGAAAACTCCTCCCGCGCAGGAATTCTGCTTATACGGCCTCTTAAATGAACAAAACGGCTACGCAACCTTGCTAGCACATTATCACAAACTCCATCAAAATCACCGCAGACCTCGGTCAGACTAGCAAGACTACTCTCTATTTCCGCTTTCTCATCCTCAAAATTGATATCGACCAATTCATAATCATCAATGCCCCTGGCCTGATCCAATTGTAAACATTTCCGCAAAGCCTTGCGTTTGGCACTGTCCTCACAACGACTAACTAACCCTCGTAACCGTAATTCATAATTTACTTCATGGACACGTAAATGATTAGGATCCATACTTTCCTTCATCATAGCAATATCCGTAAATCCAACAAGTAACAGGGACACCCAGATACTAGTTACCAATAAGCAGAAGCAGCAAATATGATAAAGAACACAACAATTTAAATTACCTAACTCGAATAAAAATCTAGAACCAGATAAAAGATAACAATAACATTAACGCAGCCTTACTAAATCTAAATCAAAATTTTATCAGCAATCGAATTCCTTGAGGTCATTACCGTACCAGATTTATTCCTAACTAGTTTAATTGTTACTATTATACTTAACAACACCGAAAATTTAATTAAGTAACAAACAATTACATTTCAGGGCCCCACGTTTTGGGCGCCATTTCTTATGGCGTCTTTCGCTTCTAAGATGGTATTAATTTAATTTTATTTTGATAATATTTAAGTTGCTTGACAATTCCCAGTGCTAGGCTAGCTCGCGGGGGGGCGGTTCAAATTTATAAGGCGCCAAGTAATCTTTATTTTTTTGCCCCCTGGGAATTTGTCGCAGGGAAAATTACTAAACCCAGATGGAATTGAATTCAAGATAAAATTAAAAGCGTTCACAAATGAAAATAATAAATATAAATTTATTAATTAAATCAAAAATATTCGGTTGCCACAAAAATTACAATTAAATAAAGGTAGTCGTAGAGCGGCTAGATCGATTACTTAAAATCTCCGAATTTAAACTAGAAAATTGAATTCAAGCTAAAGCATTATAAACCGGAGGTTATCAGTGGCCACTGTTAAATTGCCGGAATAAATAAACAACGTATGCCAACCACCGGCGAAATGGCACGCTCTTCGAGATGACGACACAAATAAATATCTTAAGCCTAGTACGGTAATTAATAATTATTCGAACAAAAATTAAATAATAATAACAATTAACTAACTAACTATTCTCCTGTGTGTAGACTTAGATTCCAATCAACCCAAAAGTTTATAATAATCCACAATGATTCTCTTAGACAAAGAATTATTGACAAACACGTGTAAATTGCACACGCACACAAGTACGGTGTAAAACCAAAAATACAACAAAAATCTGGCCTGTTCGTTCCTCCTTGCTTCCCTCGTGGTGGTCGTTGGAAATGAAAGAAACCCTCTGGCTACACTGTGTTTCCGTCGTGGCAATGGTACTTGTTCGCAGCGTGACGGTCCGGTCTCCAACGGTGGCTCTGCAGTTTGAATTTCGCGCGTTCTCCGCAACCCAAGAAAAATTCGACGCTCGGCTCGAGGATCAGCAGCCAGCTAATTTCACAAATTCGCTCTCTAATTACGTAGAGCCGGGGTAGGGCCTTGGATGTTATGCGCTCCGTTGTGTACGGTGTCGTACTCCACGTGCTTGGACTATTTGCACTTTGCACAATTTATTCTATTTCGTTAACAATTACTGGATATATTCAAAACTGCCGACGCGCTGCCCGCGCGTCTATGCCCAACTCCCGCCGCCCGTCTTTTTTTTAAAACAATCTTATCACGGCCCGCCGTGAATATCCACGGCCTACCATATTTCCCTATTGCCTCAATTAATTGCGCGCGAAATATAAATTGGAACGGCATGGAAATATGACCGTTACAATATATAGGGAAAGTACTATGATGGCCACATCACCATTTTCTACAGTATGTTCGGTTTCAAGTTAAACTTCCTTCTATGCATAATCATAATATGAACACCCGAAGAGAGGCATAAATAAATTTTAAATATGTAGTTTATATTTGTTTTATTTTTGAGAAATAAATAAAAAGGGTTAAATATACTCCCAATATTTTGGCGGGGCTGACCCGACATAGGACCGGAACCTACAAATTTCTATGTCGGGGCGGGGCGGACATAGGACCACAAAGGGTTAAATTTTTTTAGTTACATTCGATTATATATATATCTGTCATGCTGACATTAACAGCCAAAAAAGTCTCTCCTAAAAGGGGACAAAAAAATTAAAAAGAAGCATTTAAAAATGAATCCGGAAGTGCAAGAGGATATAAGCTCCCTCGGCATCATGGAAATTGAAGGGTTAGAGTGGAAGAACACTTTGTTATTGTGAACTCCGCCCGTGCCTCTTTCGCCCAAAATTTGAAGTACGTTTTTTTTTTTTTTTTTTTTTTTTTTTAATTGATTGATTTGTTGTATTTATAATTTTTAAGAAAGAAGCCCAAAGTTGTATAAATAAATAAATAAAATTACATGCTATTCGGTATAATAATCCAGATCCTTCCCATTTTATAAGTTCTTACAAAACAATAATTGATAATTACATGGCCCCTTCAATCTCCAGGTGCTAATTGGAAGAGGGACACTTAAAATATCGGATTGGACAATCTTAGAGAATTTGTAACAAGGGAAATTATTTTTGAACAAGAGCCAATTAATGTTGAAATTCCCAAAAAATTGAATTACCCTTGGTAAATGTATAGAGATACTGTTATTTCAATACATTTGCTCTTGACAATAAAGAAGTTGTATGTTTTGCTATTAGATCTTTCAAAAGTTCTTGTTATGTGTTTTAATGTTCATTGTACAAGTACATTAACAAATTCCGTGCCACGGCAATATTTGAAGATTTTCCATTCACCCTGCGTGGGACGTATACGACCCACACTTTAAAGATGAAAAAAGTCGTTTAAGATGTATGCCTTACATTTTTTCAATACTACAAAGCTATAATTAGCAGGACAAAGGAAACAAAATAATAAGTTTAATTTTGAAGGAATTAATTTAACAAACACAAGGTCGAACATTTACTCTACCAGACGAGTTGCAAGTTCCATTAATAAAGTCCAAATGCATAAAAAATAAAGCATTTTACTTCAAATATGTTTAATATTATTACTTACAAATCTATTTACAATTAGAAAGGCATATTGCGGGGAACCTTGTTGAAACATGGCAGACATAAATGAGACTTGTCTGGACAAATGAACAAAGTGTTACAAACTTTATTACTTTCTTATTTCAATGAGAATTGAAATTTCCTAAACAGAATGTGCACCAGCGGTCGTATACGCCCCCACACGGCATGGAACGTGTTAAGAAAGTTTTCAACCAAATCTGAAGATTATTACTGTTCTTAGTAAAATTAAATCTTTTTCCATCTGTATAATAAATGGCACATATCAATTCATTGCCACTTAAGTGGCTGTGTGTGAGGACAGGAAAGGACTGATAAGGATAGGAATGGTCTTCTTCTGTCCTATCCTGCCCTTTCCTTTTCTATCCTCTCATGTTCTGTCATTTCCTATCTTTTCCCATCTTTTCCTATCCTTATTTGTTTGTCCTCTCCTGATCCGCCCTTTCTTATGTTTTTATTCCTTCTTTTCTGTACTCATACTTTAAAATTTGTTTTTTTTTTTCATGTAAATAAATCCTGCTGAACCGGGGAGAGGCTACAAAGAACTTTCCAAGGAGGGAGGGCCAATAAAAAATTCCTAAGATTCTCTCAAGTTAAGTACTGACCTGTGTGACTAAACTGAATTAATTAATTAATTGTATGATAATTTTTTAATATTCCCTCAGGTGTTTCTTAGTGTCTGTTATTCAGCAATTATTTTGTTGTTCGCGCCCAATTTGAAACAAACGTGCCACCCCCGCTTAAATAATACCTCCAAATTGTGATCACAAAAAGTGTTACATTAAAATAATGCCAACGCGGAGCATTAAATTTCAAATCGCTCATTGATTTGCTGGATTAGCTGTATAATATGTGCATTTGATTGTGACAATTTCTGATTAACATATTAATATTTTGTAAGGCTTATTAATTATTTCTAGAAACAAATATCGATATTGATTTAGTTATATTTTTAGAGCAAGCTGAACGACTAAGAGTTTCCGGACGTTTGTTGAAAGAGCAAAGAGTTTTATCTGCTGGGGATTCATTCACCAGAGAAAGAACATTTCCTGCCTAGGAATTGAATTTCAAAAAAGAAGCTGTTATAAACAGTTAAAACTAAGAACTCATTTATGTTTCTTTATTGTTTGTTAATGTAGCAGTAATCGCAGTATAAGATTACATAAATGTTTATTTGTTATAACAAATAGAAACAAACAATTTGTGTATTAGTGTGTGGGTAAATGAGCTTGTTACTTAAAGATCGCCCACATCACTGTAAAGAACCATTCATTATATCCCAATGGTGAATGGTACTATAATTTCTGCATTTCTTTAGCTTTTAGAGATTAGTCCAAGGTGTGTATATATTTATAATATTGATGAAATATTTAAATTAAAAGTTGTAATGTACATTTCAAAATAAAAGTTGTGGAGCTCGAAAAATATATTTTTTTAATAAAATGAAAAAGGCTATATTGTCAACAGTAATTGCACAAGTGCATTGAAAATTATCGGTAACAAGTTTGCACGAATTTGACAAACAAAGTCGTATTGCTTGGCAACAGGCCCGAGCCCGAAGGGCGAGGGGCTGTTGCCTAAAGCAATACGACTGAGTTTGTCGAAAGAGTGCAAACTTGCGATAATTTACAATGCACGAGAGCAATTTATCAGACTATATCCCAACAAAAATATTACAATAACAAAAGTATTTATTGTGTATAAAAATTAATCATATTTTTGGATGGTAACTTACTTTTTGGCTGGGCGTCTTTTATCTTTTCCTAAAATACCTCTTGTGTTGTATTTCCGAATCGTATGTTTGCAATCATTTTTAAAAAGTTCACAAAAACTGATGTTTGTTAATTTTATTTGACAGTTGTTTGATGTATAGCCCAATCAGAAAATTGAATAATTAATTGGGAACCAATCACGTGCCGAAACATAATGCGAGTAGAGAACCAATTACAGTGCCGAAAATGAACTCTACATGAATTTGTTATCGCGGCAACAAAGTTCTCTAGAAGCTGATTGGTTCTAATTCGTCCGTGTTTCGGCACGGTGCCTTTGGCGGGATATAGTCAGACCAAGTGTTTGTTAAGTTTTGAATTTGAATGTACTGCCAATCACAGCTGTTTAAAGTAACTAGATTTAGTTCTAAGAGACGTGGCAACGCTGCGTAAAACGGAATGACAGTAGTAGTCAACCGAACGTCTAACCAGCGTTTTGTTCTTTCTGTTTGTTCAACTTGTTCGTTCAATAAATCATACATTTACACGACTCTGCTTATTTAAAAACATCACAGGTTATGGGCCCAGTAATCGTTTTTAAGCCAAAACGTGTAAATTGTGGAAGCAAGGTTTATTTGCAAGTTTTTTCGTCGTGACTGCATCGTGTTCCTGTATCGTGTTAGAGTGTGCGTGTGTGCTCGCCGCAGTATAGCAACTCGTGGCTCGTGGAATTCAGCGGCTACTTGTGTGAGTGAGCGCGTGTATTCTTGTACGTTGAAACACGAAAAGACGAAAGACAATATACACAAGTGGAGTGAGTTGCAAAAGTGTTCAAGATGGCGGAAAAAAGTTCTCATCCCGTGACAAGGCTAAAAGGCGTGGAAAACTGGAGTCTGTGGAAATTCCAGACGCAAATATACCTAAAGTCCAAGTCGCTATTTACATTGGCGAACGGAATGGAGAAAAGAACGGATGCCACATTGACAACTGACCAACAGTTCAAAGAGTGGAACATGAAAGATTTGAGAGCCCAAGAGGCGATTGTTTCGCGGCTGGAAGATGGCCCCACATCGCACCGGTTGAATTGCACGACAGCAGCGGAAATGTGGTCTAAACTGTTAAGTGTTCATGAAATGAAATCGCAAACCACCGTATATCTGTTGCAGCAGAAGTTTTATAATATTAAATACGAAGGTGAGGGAATGGCTAGTTTCATTTCAAAAGTACAGGATGTTGCATGTCAGCTTAAAAACATGAAGGAAGAAATATCGGAAAAAATGATTATTTCAAAAATCCTCATGTCATTGCCAAGTGAATTGTGCTACTTCGTGTCAGCCTGGGAATCTACGCCTGAGCCAAATCAAGGAATTAATGAATTGATGGCGAGGCTACAAGTGGAAGAAAGCAGGGTGCAAACACGAGAGGCTCCAGTGGCAGCATTAAACGTGCAAAGTGACAAACAATATAAATGCTACGGTTGCGGCCGTTCGGGTCATTTTAGAAACAAGTGTCCGGAAAAGCGTAAAGCTAAAAATAACTTAAAGTGTACTAACTGTCAAAGGCGGGGACACCTTGTTAAAGATTGTCGGGATCTTAAACAATCAAACAAAGAAAGTTCTGCGAGTACAGCTGTAGTTAATGCAAACGCGTTCGTGAGTTGGGCGCTACTAAATAAAGAAGCGGATCCTGGATCTTGGTACTTGGACAGTGGTGCGACTGAGCATATGAGCTCGGAAATCGAAAAGTTTCACACGTATACTGAATACAAAAGTGAAAGATCGGTAAAAATTGGTGACGGTTCGTTCTTAAAATCAAAAAGAAGTGGTCAAGTTAAAGTCCAGGCAATCGTCGACTCAGCAGTAATTGAGACTACGATGTCAAACGTACTATATGTGCCGCGATTGGTATGCAATTTGTTTTCTAAAGGAGCCGCACTGGATAAGGGATATACAATGTTCTCAGACAAAAATGTGAGTAAAATTTTTAATGCAGAAGGCGATGTTTGCGCTATTGCCAAAAGAAATGGAAATCTCTACAAGATGGCGTTTGAGGAATATCCAGCAACGGGACTGCTCACAGTTGCCAAAAAGGAGAGTCTCAGGGTGTGGCATGAAAGATTAGCACACCAAAATTTCGAGCACGTCAAACTCTTCCTTAAGCGAGAAAACATCGAATACGAAGGTGACACGGAATTTTGTGAAGCCTGTCAGATGGGAAAATTCAAACGAAGTCCGTTTCCAAGAAGTGAAAGCAGAAGTTCAATACCAGGTGAGCTCATACATGCGGACTTGTGCGGGCCCATGGTCAAATCACTGGGGGGTTCCAGCTATTTCTTACTATTGAAAGACGATTACAGTCAATACCGAACCATATACTTTCTCAGAGCAAAGTCGGAAGTTTCGACAAAATTATCAGCTTTTCTGCAAAAAGTTGAGGTAATCACTGGAAATAAGGTGAAGTTTTTGCGCTCTGATAATGGTGGTGAATTCATCAATAATGAATTGGAACAATTGGCTGAATCAAAGGGGATTACGCACCAAAAGACAGTTCCTTACACGCCCCAACAAAATGGTCGCGCGGAAAGAGAGATGCGCACCATAATGGAGGCAGCAAGGACTATGATGTTAGGAAAAAATCTGGAAAAACCCTTTTGGGCAGAAGCCGTTAATGCATCAGTGTTTACAATCAATCGGTCAGGAAATAGTCCAGTCAAAGGTAGCACCCCATATGAGTTATGGCATAAGAAGTCATTCGATCCGAGTCAACTGAAGATCTTTGGCTCAGAGGTTTTCATCCATGTTCCGAAGGAAAAACGAACAAAACTTGATCCGAAGGCTAAAAAGGGCATATTCATCGGGAATAGCGAAGAAGTAAAGGGGTTAAAAGTATACCTTCCAGAAGATAATTCCACCGTGTTCGCTCGAGATGTGGTTTTTGTGCCAGAGACTGACAAACCCATGATCACTGAAAAAGTCAAAGAAAGGGTGGAAATGTTTGTCGAGGAATCCGAGGACGAAGAAGTCAGTGAAGAAGACGAGGCCGACGAAGAAATCGATGAACCTGAACAGGAAACCGATGAGCAAGACCCGGAGCAACAGAAGTACAACGATGAAGAACCTGAACAGCAGGTTGTCGACGAAGATGCACCAGAAGACATCAGAGGTCTACGTCCCAGACGCAACATAAAGCGTCCTGCTCACCTTGAGGCCTACGACACCAGCTTCTTTGCGTTAGACATCGATGAACCAACATCATACGCAAAAGCAGTGGCGGGTAGGCATGGCAACGAGTGGAAGTGCGCTATCGACCGAGAGTTAAGTGCGTTAACCGAAAACGGTACGTGGGAAATCGTCGATAAACCGCGTGAGAATGAAGTGATCGACAGTAAATTTGTGTTCAAGGTCAAACGTGACCAGCACGGTAAAGTGGCGCAATTTAAGTGTCGGTTGGTCGCAAGAGGATTTCAACAGAAAAGTGTTCTAGAAGACATTTATTCACCCGTTGTAAAATTAAGCACCATTCGTGTACTTTTCTCAGTAGCGGTAAATCAGGGTTGGCTGTTGCACCAACTAGATGTTTGTAATGCTTTCCTGCATGGAAAACTTAAAGAGTAATGAGCAGCTTAAAAGAATTAAGCATATTGAAATTAAATACCACTTCGTAAAAGAAAAGGTAAAATCAGGGCCTTTTGATATTGTGTATGTTAACACAACCGACCAATTGGCGGATATACTGACAAAACCTCTGAATAATGTTCCTTTTAAGACAATAAGGAAGCACCTATTGTTGTGAAATGCTTGTTACTTATATGTAGTTATTAGTTAGTGGATACGTTTGAAATGTTGTATTTCTATTGAAAAGAAAGCAGTCGTGATTGAGGGAGGGTGTTAAGTTTTGAATTTGAATGTACTGCCAATCACAGCTGTTTAAAGTAACTAGATTTAGTTCTAAGAGACGTGGCAACGCTGCGTAAAACGGAATGACAGTAGTAGTCAACCGAACGTCTAACCAGCAACGCGCGTTCGCCAACCGCGTTTTGTTCTTTCTGTTTGTTCAACTTGTTCGTTCAATAAATCATACATTTACACGACTCTGCTTATTTAAAAACATCACAGTGTTAACATATTTTGATCCGAAATTGCCCATCATTGTAACAACTGATGCTAGCCAAACAGGGATAGCAGGCATTCTATCACATATTATGCCTGATGGATCAGAGAAAACAGTAGCCTGTGTATCTCGCACATTTACAAAAGCAGAGTTAAATTATTCTACAGTACATAGAGAAGCTTTGGCATGCATTTTTGCAGTCAAGAAATTCTCCGAGTATCTATATGGGCAAAAGTTCACGCTAAGAACAGATCAAAAAGCATTATTAGCTATTCTAGGGAATGAAAGATGCATAAATCAAACGTACGGTAGTAGATTAAAACGTTATGCATTGTTTTTTATCAAATTTTAGTTATAAGATAGAACACATAAAGGGAACTAACAACGCAGTAGCAGATTGTTTTTCACGTTTAACATCAAATGTAGAATCAATAGAGTCATTTGACATGGAAGATGAGGGAATTTAATTTGCAAATAATTCACCAATCAAAATTGATATAATACGTAGTGAAACGAAAGTAGATAAAATATTAAGATCGGTCATTAAATATATATGGACTGCATGGCCAAACAAAATTGACAATATCATTAAACCATATTATGAACGAAGATTAGAGTTGCAATTAAACTCAGAATGTTTATTCGTAGGACCTAAAATTGTTCCTAGTAAATTACAAAAACAGGTTATGCAAGAGTTGCATGCAACACACCAAGGTGTTGTCAAATCCAAAGCACTTGCAAGATCATATTTTTGGTTTCCCGGCATTGACAAGCAAATCGAACAAATGTGCAAAGAATGTGTAATTTGTGCAAAAGCAAAACAATTGCCTAATAAAACAATTAGTCCAAATATACCATTCCACACAATACATATAGATTTTTGCGATATAAACAATAGTCATTTACTAGTTATAGTGGACTCATGTACCAAATGGCTAGAGGTTTATAGAACTACATCCATAACATCTCAAGAAACATTCAACAAGTTAAGAGATTGTTTTGCACGATTCGGTCTTCCACACACAGTAGTCTTTGACAATGCCTCGGTATTTAAAGCCGATAGTATTTCCAAATTAAAACTATTAAAACAAGTTTGACAACAGCAATTAACGACCCGCAGAATTTCGATATTCCATTGGAAACTCTACTTGCTAGATTTTTAATTGTTTATTGTAACACACCTCACTGTTCTACTAACATAGCCCCAGCTCAAGCATTAATGGGAAGAAAAATCAGAAACAGATTAGATTTGTTTTCTCATCAAGACGAGTTAAAGACTGAAAATAAGGGATCAGACATCATCAGAAAATTTAACATAGGCGATAGAATCATAATTAGAGATTATCGCAACATAAATAAAGTAAATTGGTTAGAAGCCACCATCGCATCACGGATAGGGAGAGTGATGTATGAATGTGAAACAAAAGGAGGAGTTATGTGTCGCAGGCACATAAATCAAATGAAAACATTTGAGGGGTACAACGTAGATGCGAGAAATGACATCAGTAAGCAGATTAATAAAAATCCAGTTATAGACGTAACCACAGGCGAAGGCTATTTTCGCAGACCTTTCCATGAACAAACACACCAAAATATTGTCAGCCTTTGTAATCAAAATGTTACAAATGTAGACGTAAATGTAAACGAGCGACCAAAACGAAATGTTAATATACCAATTAGATTTAGATAATTATGTTTATAACGGGTGTCCAACAATTATTGCAGTCCCGGGTGGCGTTGGAATCAAAAACGTAGGTCGATTCTTACATGTGCCAAATAAATGAACTGACATTTTAATTGTCAAACATAACCTAAACGTGCATTTAAAGTGTTGTTAAATGCACGTTTAGGTTATGTTTGACAATTAAAATGTCAGTTCATTTATTTGGCACATGTAAGAATCGACCTACGTTTTTGATTCCAACGCCACCCGGGACTGTAATAATTGTTGGACACCCGTTAGATATAAGTTCTAAATTAAGTGTGGAGATGTGATATGTAGATGTCGTAATAACATGTAAACATATATGCAACCCTGTATACACGCACTTATGCACGTGACCATGTTACAAATCTTAGACCATATAAGCTCATATGGTCTAAGCTACAAATAAAACCACTCCTCTCTCCGGCAGTCAAGATGTACACATCCTTGAATTTTGGAGGCGTTTACTTCGTGGTACATTTTCGATTAAGTTTTTTTTATATTAACAAAAATATCGCAAAAGTAAACACCCACTTCCGGTTTATGAATGTTTACCAAAAGCTTTTCAGTTCCAGTTTTTAACAATAAAACCTTATGTTTAAAGTTTCATCTCAATCGGATCAGTCGTTTTTGAGATACAGCACCTACGGACAGACAGACAGACAGAGTGGGTATTTTCTTTAATCACGAAAATATTTCGGTCAAACTCACTAATCCGTCTCAGTTACATATTCCGACCCTATGTTTATAAATTTTTTTTAGTACATGGTTGAGTATTTCTTTAAATTTTTCATAATATTTATTTTAATAATAAGTTTGCTTCTCAGCTATTCTGATGAGATATCAACGATCGAAACAGATGTCAGCAGAATAATTTTAAACTTGGTTTTTACATTATTTAACTTTTGCTATTTTCACTATAATAAATCATATTCATAAAGTCTGTTCGTTGGATCTTTCGTCGTACGTCACAAACTATCGCTTCAAAAAACGACGAAAGTTTTACAGTGTGTTCTTTTTCTAACGCATTTGGTTTACTTTATCAGACTGAATGTTTTTGCGTCGTTTCTCGAAGCGATAATTTGTGTACGTGTACGTGTACGACGAAAGATCCAACGAACGGACTATATCACTTTTCATATTTCTTACACCAAATTTACACGAAACTTTTTTAACGTAAATTATAATTCCTGAAGTTTATTTGACAGGAATAAATATATTCAAACTGGTGTTGTGTTATTTGTAACTCGCAAATTATTTTTGTATAATTCAATATCCGGCGTGATATTAGCCAAGGAAGAAGTTTTTTAAATAAGTTAAATGTTTTTATTTTCCCTATATAGTATACACGTTGTCCCCTGAAATTTTGAATATGAGTAATGTAATGTGTATTGTATCTCGATTATTATTATTGGTTGCCATGGTTGTTGCTGCAATATGCATGTCAATTTGACTTACATAGCTTCAAAATGTTAACAGGAATTTTATGATTGTCTGGGATATTGTTTAGCTCAATAAAGAAATGTTTTCGAACATTGAATAAGATGAACATTCTAGTGATTTGTTATTCGTTACGTCAGAATTGAGTAAATATGTTTCATTTTAATTCCCAATTTTATTACAAATTAGAAATTGCTGATTATTTCCCGTTGGTCAGTCCATTAAAATACGTCACGAGCGTGGTAACTAAGTAACGAGTAATGCATTTAAATGCCCGTATTCAAAATTTCAGGGGACAACGTGTATATAGGGGGAGTATTGTTTTCGTGATTGTTTTTTCAAATTTTTTTTTGCGGAAATATCCGTTTTGGGGTGTCCTGAGTCCATTGCACTGATTTCTAAAAAAAAATGGTAATGTGGTCATCATAGTACTTTCCCTATATTTTACTTGAAAACTATGAGGTTTAGGCAAAAAAGCTATTCTAAATAATTTGTTAAGTTTATATTCTCTACAATTATTTGTTATATAAATTTCATTATTTCCAATAGTTTATTAGCAATTGGCAAGAAATGTAAAAAATTTCAAATTTTTTTTTTCTTCAAAAGTTAAGAATTTTATGAAATATGAAATATGTTTTGATAAAACTTATTATTTTTCATTTTTAATTTTTTTTTTTGGAAAAAAACAAAAAACGGCCTCGAGTAAATACCCACTTCTGGTTTATGAATATTTACCAAAAGCATTTCAGTTCCAGTTTTTAACAATAGAATCTTAAGCTTTTGTTCAGTTTCTCATTCTCTTTAACTTTTGTTTGAAAAGTTTTGTAATATTTTTCATATTAAAAAAAATATCGGAAAAAAACAAAAAACGCTTCGAGTAAACACCCACTTCCGGTTTATGAATGTTTACCAAAAGCTTTTCAGTTCCAGTTTTTAACGATAAAACCTTACGTTTGAAGTTTCATCTCAATCGCATCAATTGTTTTTGAGATGCAGCGCCCACCGACAGACAGACACACACACAGAGACAAACATTTTTTATATTTAATTTTAAATTAGTGGAATGGGCCTAGGGAACCTAACAACGGATATTTCCGCAAAAAAAAATTAAAAAAATCACGATCACAATACTTCCCCTATATATTCTTCGTATATAGGGAAAGTAATATACAGAGTCGCTGATGGTCGAATATCTCCTAAAGTAAGAAAGCTAGCGAAAAATGTTAAGATACAAAAGTTTTAGGGTTTTTTTTTTTAAATACCGGAATAAAGTCAAATTAAGTATACAGGATGAGTTAGAAAGTCAGCACGAAACAAACTTGCTTTTTCTTTAATGGAATACCCCGTATTTTGTTCCATATTTCAAATCTTCTCGAAATTCTACATAAAATTGGTGTAGCACATCATAAAGCTAAATAAGTAATTGTAGAGGCTTTTACTTCGTGATACATTTTATGATTCAAAATAAAATAAAACGAATAACTTTGTTTTTATCACTTTTTTAATAACACTTGTTACTATAGTTTCGACAACTTCAGCTTGTCATTATCAAACAATTAATATTTAAAATTACAATTGACACCAAATTTATAACGCATTGAAAAGCGGGGAGAACATAAGGTTCGTTTGGTCATTAATGATGGGGATGTCCGGATTACCATTTAGCTTGAAGATCTCAATAGACTCCAGTAAATCCATCTTAAGTCCCTTTTCGGCGAAGTGGATTACCTCGAGTGCGTTTTCTTCAAATGAGTGACCGTTTTCCTTAATGTGATTAGCGAATGTTGATTTATTTGTGCCGTTTTTATATGCGCTAATGTGTTCTTTTAATCTTGTGTTAAAATTGCGTCCCGATTGACCAATATATTCTCCCAAACAATTTTTCCATTTTAACTTGTATATACCGGATTTTAACATTTTATTAACAGGCGTTTTATTATTAAAAATAATATTACAGATTTTATTTGGGGATTTTAATGAAACATTAATATTATGTTTTTCTAAAATGGATTTAATTTTGTGTGTGATATTGCCGAAAAATGTCAGTATTTTAAAATTTGAATTTTGTTTTGTATTATTTTTAATAATAAAACGCCTGTTAATAAAATATTACAAAATATTTCAAACAAAAGTTAAAGAGAATGAAAATCTGAATATATTTTTCATAAAATTCTAAACTTTCGAGAAAAAAAATAAAATTTGAAAATTTTGATATTCAAATTAAAATTTCTTTATTAATGTGTTAACATACAAGGTTTTACATACGTCAAAATATAATGAAATGAAACAATTGAGTGAAATAAAATAAGTGCTTCATAAATAATAAGTAAGTAGATAAAACTTATACTAAATGACAAAACAATAAAATTATATCGTGCATTAATCAAATATTCGTCATAAGAATAATACGATGCATGCAACAAAATACTTCGAACTCTAAGTTTAAATTTAAAAATATTTAGTCCTCGAAGGGGTGTTGGTAATGCATTGTAAAATTTACAAGCCAAATAGCTTGCGCCACTTAATTAATGGTCCTAGAATGGACCCCTGAGGTACCCCAATATTAGTGCTAATGAAGTCTGATGTCTGATTTCCAATTGATACGCATTGTTTCCTGTATGAAAGATAAGATAATAACAGTCTGCAACTTAATGTATATTATACATATATAGTTTGCGAAGGTAACGTTTTGAAAGTTTTTATCATCCATACCAGTCAAACAAGAACCCAATAAGTCCTCTATTGCATCACTCGTAGATTTGCCCTGCCTGAAGCCATATTGTGATGCATGAAATAAGTTATTCCTGTCAAAATGTATGTATAATTGTTCGTATAATACTTTTTCAATTATTTTGGATATTATTGGCAGTAACGCAATAGGATGGTAGTTATTCGGATCCTCCTTATCCCCTTTTTTAAAGATGGGAATAACTTTAGTAATTTTAAGCCAATCAGGAAACATACTGGTTTTTATGCATTATTTATCAGCTTACAAAGAGGGGATATTATTAGGTTCTTGATGCATAGTAAGAGATTGAGTGTTAATCCATAAACATCTTTAGCTTGAGAGCGCTTAAGTCCATGTATTACGTTCCTAATAGTTATTTCAAATACACAAGTAAAATTAAAGAAATAGACGGAACAAGACACATTAAAATTACTCAAGTACTCGAGCGGGTCAATGTTACAATCGGGGATAGATGACACAATATTATCTGCTACCAAGCTAAAAAAGTTATTAAAATCACTTGCACTTTTGTTACACGTGTTGGAGATATGGTTGGTGTGAATGGATGAATTTATCACTTGCCACATTGATTTAGGGGTGGAACCTGCTGACTGAATAAAATTATCGTTGGCATTCATTTTCGCTGCTTCAAGTGAGTCATGATACAATTTTCGTATTTAATTAATTAATATTTGCCTCTAATTGTAATAATTTATTTCTTATTGACCTTAAATTTATGAATAGAAATTTTAATTTAATTGATTTAGCAATATCCTGAGGTAAAGTAATTTTAGTTGTGTTAAACGGTCTCAAAGTTTGGTTTAAGCTTCCGAAAAATATCTGAAGCTTGATTTGCTAGTCGAATAAGTGTCCAGTTTTTCGCAAACAAATTCATCATGTTTAATCAAGTTAGAAATATGTTCACTTATTTCCTTAACGCAAGTTTGTGGACGTTGCCAATAAATATCCAAGCCTTTTTGGATTCCGCCTTAATAGACACGTTAATATTGCTACCTGTGCACACGATTCAGTTTCTATTCATATTTTTCTTTCGACGTACATTTATCACAGTGTGACATGAAATTTATATAACAAATAATTGTAGCGAATTCAAAACTGAACAAATTATTAATAGCCTTTTTATGTAAACCTCATAGTTTTCGAGAAAAATATAGGGAAAGTACTATGATGGCCACATCACCATTTTTATTTGTTAATTTTATACAACCATGAATTAATATTTTAAACTAAATGAGATTTTCAAATAATTTTTAAAAATTATTTTTTCTTCAGTTTTCAGAACTGAGCTTTTGGTGAAATGTTAACCAATTGGGTAACCTTTTGAATTTTATAGAAAAAATATGTTTTGTTTAAAATTTCTAAGGCACTACTAGAATTGTGTAAAATTTATACAATAAATAATTTTAAGCAATAGCGTTGTGAAAGTAGTGCCTTATTTCTAAGTATGGACTTTACAAAAAAATTCAAAGTTTTTTTTTAAGAAATAAATTTACAATACAAATGTTTTATTTAAAGTAATTTGAATAGGGAAAGAATGTAAAAATGATTTGTTTTTGTACATATATAAATGAAATACCACTTTATCTGAAAACTTCTAATATATTTCAATATTATTTTAAACAAAATTACACAAAGTTATGTTTAGTAACGACAATATTTGGAGGTAATATTCATGTAAAATTCACAACTTATAAATTACTTATCCTGCTACAATTTAATGTGAACATACATAAAAAAAAACCTTGAGACTACCAAATAGAAAATGAATAAAGAAAACAAAGAATGCCAGTGGGAGTAGAAGGATAAAATTCGCTCTAAAAATATTATTTTATAAAAACAAATAACATTAAAAAACTATGCAGCAAGTCATTTTCCTACATGTTTAAGATAGTTGTAGTGTAAAAATATTACTTAATTGTATGTATAAGTATGTATACAATATATTTATATATATATAATTCTTTAAAAGAAGTCACATTTATACTAGCATAATGTTTTATCACATCACGCACAATAAATATAAAGTTTACACCATATATCTGTATATATATATATATTTATAGTTAATTAGCCTATGTATTTTCCTACACAATTAAAAGATGAAATATGAATGGACTGACGACTTTCTAAGCGAAAATTCCACTTAGAATGACACTTATGATTTTTTTTCTCT
This sequence comes from Ontholestes murinus, assembly GCA_963969525.1. Classification (NCBI taxonomy): domain Eukaryota; kingdom Metazoa; phylum Arthropoda; class Insecta; order Coleoptera; family Staphylinidae; genus Ontholestes; species Ontholestes murinus. Next base: position 46,142,539 of record OZ018388.1, on the reverse strand, counting down.
TGAAATACCTTGAGCTTCAAAACATATTGAGAGGGGCAACCTTTGAACACAGTGAAACTCTTTGCCAAAAATATAGGTACTATATATACATGTTAAGATTTAATTAAACTTGTGTTCGCATGTTGCCTTAGGACATGATAAAAATGTTTGATCTGCACACTATTGCATCATGTGAGGATTATACACTATTTCATCTAGTAATAACTACTCATTATATGTAACTATATAGTATATTTATATAATGATACACCTAATATATGTATGTAATAACATAAAATCTAGCGTGTTACATATAATTTCAGTATAAAATTCACATCCATGCAAATAGTTTTCAGGCACTGGTTTTATCTTCTAAATTTTTTCAATGGTACAAATTTATAAATACATACTTTTGTTTATTGCTTTATATCCTTAAGAGGTGGGAGTTTGATATGGATATGTTGTTTAATTTTTTGTTTTAAGAAAGTTTTATGTAAAAAAATATGAAGCCATTCAAGCATGCGGAAAGTGTGATCTTAGCCAGATGTTTATTTCCAAAACATAGTTTTCATGCATTCTTTAAGGATAAAAAGCATGTTAGTTTTATTAGTAAATAAGAGAATAAACAACAGAAAAACAGTTAAATTAAAAACACATTAACTTTATACATCAACATTTAATGATTTGATAGATACTGAATCCACTATTTATACATAAAGTCAGCCCTTGTTTCTCTCATGTATATAGAAATAAAGAAATATGATATACACTTATGACTGATGTTTAAAAAATAGTTTCTTTTATATGTTCAATACATTTTTTTAATATAATTCACACAGGGTTTTTTATTTAACATTTTTTCCTTGTGATGTTGTGCCTGGTAAGTGAAAAAACTCAATTAAATATTTTATTAATCTCAACAATTATTATTTTTAAAAAATTTAACAGTACTTGCTATTTTGTGAATAATTTCATTAATAGAAACATTTTGTGAAATGGGGAAGGGCTGATATATCTAATTTTGACATAATAATATGATATTCATATTTCTGAATTTATAACATTAATATTTCTGTAATAAATAAGATTATTGTTCAATAATAAACAATTCAAAAAGAGATGATGATCTTCGAATTAAACTTACAATTACATTTAGAGGGCTAATAAGTGTCTATACAGAACAAAGTATTTATTATAACTATGTTAATTTCTTTAAAACTTGAAGAAAGATAATATGAGTTTAATAACAATTATAAAAAGGCTCATTGATAACTGCAAAATAAAAGCACACAATCTAAAATAAACAAACAAAAATATGTGCAGCAGAAAAATGTTAATAGTTATTTGTATTAAAATTGAAGCATGTTTGTGAAAAAATTATATTTCATATAACTTTTATACTCTATTTATCAGTTTGTGCATAGGACAAACATATTCTCATGGGAATTGAAATGAAATATATATATGTTTTCCTGCTAAACTGTACAGTTATTATAAATATAACTTAAATAAACATAATTAGTCTTTTGATAGTCGATCATTAAAATTTTTTATTTGAAAAGCCATTTTTATTTACACAAATACTAATATTATTCATTCTAAAATAGGTTCTATATAAATTGTTAAAGTTTGTATTTGTAACATTAAAACAAAATATTACTATTTCACTCCTAAGCATGTTTGCAATTTATGTAATCACAAGGTAAGTGTTAAATATAACACCCTGTAAATATTTGTACACTTACAAAATGTAAATCATATTTCAAAAATTAGAAAATACACTCAATATTTATATATTTACGTTAAACGTACTTAAAAATTAACGCTAGAAACTATAAGTCAAAAATAAACTACACAATAGTGCAAATATAAATGTTAAAAAAAATATATAACCTACCTACAAAATAAATTGATAGCATATATAAAATTCAAATGGACAAGAGTCCGCAGTAAAAAAATAATTAAAAAAATAGAAACATCCGCTCTGTTCTTAATAATGCTATAAGCTCCTAACAGCTGTTTTGATTAGATCCTGTTTTGCTATTAGAAAATTGAAGGCACAGAATTCAGTTTTCCTGATATAATATGATTTCTAAAATATGTTCACTCACGCGCTTAAGAACAAAGCAGACATTTGCAATCCCTTATGTGTGCAGCTAAATTTTGAGAACACTGAAAATTACTTTGAGATCAATGCATGTCTATAATAACTTATTTATATAACAAATAATAGTTTTTTTTTAATGATTTTCTTCTAATATTAATGCTATCCAATGATTTGCTTTCTCTGTGTTTAAATAACCGTACCGGTTTTCAATGATCTCACTAAATTTAACAAATTATTTTTTATTGAAGATTGTTTTCGGTTATTTAAACAAAGTTGGCACTTATTTGCAAAAATTAGAATAATTACAAAGAAATCACGTGTGTATACATTTACACTAAAAATATAATAAAATAGGTTACCATAGAAAATAATTCCTTATACTTACATCCTACAGTAGTGTAATGAACACAATAAAAAATTTTCATTCACACATTCATGCACAGGGGAGGATAAATCAATACGTATAAAATATATGATAATCTGATCTGCACTATGCTCAATTAATCTAAAGAAAAAATTCATGCAAAGTGCCGTACTGAATATAACCGATATCACATGAAATCAATGGTTTCTTGCTTAATTTTTATATTTTACTGTAATTATATTCAAGTATTGCACATTGCACAACTAAGTAGACATATATTTTCTCTGTTCATATATAAAAATGTTCAACGCCTTTTCTCAAGTAGGCATGGTTTATGAAATGAGTTCTCCAGCTATATGAATGTGATGTATTTATAAATGTTAAAAAAAATCAATTAAACTAAATTGAAAAATAAAAGGGATACAATTAGCTACTGAGACCTCTACTATAATTATCTATGAGTATTAGCATTTTCGTGTCTTTTAAACATTTTTGAAATCATTTACCTGGATGTATCAGCACTTCTTATGATTAATGCTAATACTACTAAATACATGTGAAGGCAGAGAGACCTGAGCACTTAACATCACTGCACTTCTATAAAATAAAAAAAATTATCAACTAGGTCCTGGATCAGCGTGCCAGTGTTGTTCGTTGACGAGAGATCGAGGGGAATAGACCATTGTAGTCATGATGGGAGGTGGTGGAGGGGGTGCAGGCCCTTCTGGTTGCACGTCCAGTGGGGCTCTGACCTCTGGCCTTTGTCATTTGGGATTCGCCTGAAGTGCCGTGTTTATCTGTGTCCAGAGGTCTTTCTTGCAAGACTTTGATCTGAAAGTTATACAACGCTTAATCAATATGGATTATATTAATTCAATTCGGCTGTTTTTAATAATAATTTAAGGGTTTAAGAATTGCAAATAAAGCGGTTAAATAAAGGTGACCGATACGGGTAAAGCCGCGGCCGGAGTTCAAGGCATAAAAGGTACTTGATAGGCCGAAGTATACATTTATTGGAGGGTCAATAACCGGCGTATAGTTTGGACGTCAGGGTAGTGATCATAGAGGAATGGGAAACAAAAGCAAGCAGAAGGAGCGTAAAGAGGTAGAGGACTGGGAGAGGAGGGAGGAGGAATTTGGAAGAAGGACGGGGTTTGAGAGGAGCGAAAGGACTAGGAGATCCCCGCAGCAGGCGGAGAGATATGGTACGACCGAAAAGCGTAAGATTATAGAAACGTCGTTCGGGGAAGAGGGAAAAAAAAGAGAGAGAAAAGATAGTGAAGAAAGAGATGAAAGAGGATGCAGCGGAGGGTGCAGGGAGCTACTAGAGGCTTTTATGAGGGAGAGGAGTAAAAAAAGGGAGATGTGGAAAGAGGAAAGGAAGATGTGGAAGGAGGAAAGGGAAATCTGGAAGAAGGAAATAGAGAAAATAAGAGGGATGTGGAAAGAGGACATAAAAGAGATGAAAGAGATGTGGAAGGAGGAGGTAAAGGAGATAAAGGAGATGTGGAGAGAGGAAAGGGAGGAACTAAGAGCTAAGATAAAGGTGTTGAAAGAGGAAGGAGAGAAAAGGAAAAGGATAAATAACGTCGTCATAAGGGGGAAGGATTTTCGAGACAACGGAGAAATAAAAAAATTCCTGTAGCATTAGGGAGGTTCTAACAATAGGGGTGTGGAATGTGGCGGGAATAAAGGGTAAGACTAGGGTGAAGGAAAAGGAGAAAGCATTAGGAGAATGGATAGAGGGGAAGGATATAGTAGGGTTGTTGGAACGCTAGACTAGGAGAATTATAAGGGGGGATAAATGAGGAAGGAGAAGGGATCAAGAGGATTTCACAAGATAAGTACGTGAATGCCGAGGGAAGGAGGTTGCAAGAACGGATGTACGGAGGGAGATTGGGAAGGGAGGTGTGACCAAAGGGAGGGTCGGTGATAGACTACATGGTGACAAAGGGATGCGATAGGAGGGACGTGACATGGATGGAATAGAGGAAGCAGAAGGCTCGGATCACTGGCCAATAAGGGTAGAGATTCTGACAGGAAACAAGAAGGAAAAGGGAGTGCAACAAGAAGTGACGAGGCTTGAGAGCGGGGAAACGGCGATAAGAAGGACGAGGGAGAAAGTTGAGTCAATGGAAGCAATGGAGGAAGTAATAAAGAGTTGCGGTCAGAAAGTAAGAGGGGGAGTAAAGGAGGAGTGGTTTGATGAGGAGTGCAGAAGGGCAAAGGCAGAGATCAGGAGAGTGAGAAACAAATACAAGGAAGGAAACGGCGAAGAGGGAAAAGTATGGGAAGCAAAGAAAAAGTACGAAAAGATGTGTGAAGAAAAGAAGAGAAGGGTGATAGAAAAAAAGGTAAAAGAACTAAAGTCATGTAAGAACGAGGCAGATATATGGAGGATACTAAAGAGGGGGGAAGGGGCAAAGCAAACGGGGATAGAGATAAAAGAGTGGGCGGATAAATGCAGAAGAGAAAGTGGAAGATCCAGTGGAGCTAGCGGGCGAAGGAATAAGGTGGGAAGTAGCAGAATTCTCGGAGGAGGAGGAGGTGGAGAGAGCCTTTGAGGAACTAAAAAATGGAAAGGCGCCGGGTCCGGACGAAGCGGAATGTGGAGAGAAATAGGAAGGGGAGGAATGGATAGGTTTAGAACCCTCATGAACCAAATCTGGAAAGGGGAGGAGAATATCCCGGATTCATGGAAGGTGGGGGCGGTGTGCCCTGTCCACAAAGGCGATGATATTAACGAAATCGATAATTACCGAGGAATAACGATAATAAATATAGGATGCAAGTTAGCGATGCTGTTAGTTAAGAGGAGGCTCGAGGAGGAAACGGAGGAGAAAAAACTTATTGACGAAACGCAGGGAGGGTTTAGGAAAGGAAGGGGAACAAGTGAGCAGTTATTTACCCTGGCCAGGTCAGTGGAACGAGTGTTGGAAGAGAAAGGGAGTATGTTTGCGGTGTTTTTGGATCTAAAAGCGGCGTATGATTCGGTATCGAGAAAATGGAAGATAGAACGACTGAGAAAAGGGGGAGTGAGTGGAGGTATGGTTGAGTTCATAAGGAGAATGTATGAGGAAACGTGGTGTGTTGCGAAGGTGGGACGGACGTGCGCGGAAAGGTTTATGACGTGGAAGGGTCTAAAGCAGGGTTGCCCGTTGAGCCCGGTGCTCTTCAATTTGTACATAGGGGATTTGGAAGAGGTTCTAAGAAACCTCTGTGATGTTAATAGGGAAGAGAAAGGTATGGACACTAGGGTACGCGGACGACATGGTCCTAATGGCGAGGAAAAGGGAAGGAATGAAAGGGGTGCTAAAGAGAGTGGAAGGGTATATGGACAGGAGAGGTTTACAAGTGAATATTAAGAAAACGAAATGGATGAGATTTAGGAATAAGGGAAGAGAGGGAAGGATAAAAGGATTAGAGTGGAAGGGTGAAACGATAGAGAGAATGAAAGTGTTTAAATATTTAGGCTTTATGTTTAAGGAGACGGGAGGATATGATGAACATGCAAGGTGGGTGCAAGGAAAGACAAGGAAGGTGTGGGGCGTGGTGAGGGAAAAATAGGGAGGTTGGTTTAAAGGAAATGTGAGTGAGGCGTATGGTTTGTGGGATGCGTGCATGAGACCTATTTTGTTGTACGGAGTGGAAGTGTGGGGGTCAGGAAGCTAGAAAGGGTTGAGAGTGAGCAGAGGTGGTTCCTGAGGTAGATGTTAGGGGTGGAGAAATCGACCCCGGGTTACATACTGCTTCAGGAAACGAATAGAGAAAGTGTGTGGTGTGAGGCGATAAAGAGAGTGGCTGGGTATGATATGAGAGTAAGTGGCCTGGAGGAGGGAAGGCTAGTGAAGAAAGTATGGAGGGAAAGGATGAATGCAAGTCAGGACAGATGGAGGATAGCGAGGAAGGGGACGTATAAAAGAGTGGGCTTGTCTGAGGGAGGTGCATGGGAGCAGACCAAGATATCTTGAGGGGGTCAATCTGAGGACAGAGGAGAAAACGATCATGGCGAGAGCGAGATGCGGGTCGGACGAAAGAGGAAGAAAGAGATGGATGGGTGAAGGTTATGGGGAATGTGTGTTATGTAAGGAAGGGAAGGATACGTAGGTGCACTTGGCGGAGAAATGTAAGGGAGTAAATGTGGGATGGGTGGAAGTATGTAGAAATGTAGTGGAATGGATGAGAGATGATGGGGCCAGGGTAAGGGTGTTGAGAAGACTGGGGTGGGAAAAGGAGAAGAGAAGGGAAGACGAATGGCGGGTGGAGGGAAGAAAAGGAGAAAGAAGAAAAAAAGGGTGTACTATAATTTATTGTATGGAAAAGGAATGTTAAGTTTTAAATTGAGTTTATATGCCAATAAAGGTCTTTTTTTAAATTTTGTAACCCTCTATATTATTCGCAATTAACGCTTAAACTTGATCGATTTAGAAAACATAAAATTTTACGATATTTCACATGCAACATTAAATAATTCATTACATAGGTTGTAGAAGTAGTACCAATATAATATTATACACAATTATTACTTTCCCTATATACAGGGTGTCCCATTTTAATCCGCCAGTAGCGATAATTCTGAAACTTTGCATTGAATCAAAAAGTGTTCCAAATGAAAAGTTAATGGTTCTGAGGGGGACATCTGATGCCATAGACTTTGCCCCCCCAGCCCCCCAAGGGGGGCGGGAACAGGGGGCAACTTTAAAATTTTAAATGGAAACCCCTATTTTTTATTGCAGATTCTAATAGACGGTTAAAAAGTATGTAAGTTTTATCCGAAACATTTTTTTATTGGTCGAGAGATGGCGCTGCAAATGTAAAAGTTTTTTATCAATTAAATTGCGAAAATCGTCACGTAATTAACTGTTATTATTACTTAAGACTTACTCACAACCTTACAAGGTTGTTTTTTTCTCAGCCTGCCCAAATACTACCTCCGCCCCCCCTACAAAGACGTAAAGTACTCAAAAATAGCGATTGAGTATTTCTTTTTCAAATTAAATAATGGTAAAATAATTTAAAAAAGAATGTCATTTTTTTTTCAAACAGTGTTTGACCTGGCCCCCCTCATAGCTTCATTTTTTGAAAAAAAACGACATTCTTTTTTGAATTATTTTACCATTATTTAATTTGAAAAAGAAGTACTCAATCGCTATTTTTGAGTACTTTACGTCTTTGTAGGGGGGGCGGGGGTAGTATTTGGGCAGGCTGAGAAAAAACAACCTTGTAAGGTTGTGAGTAAGTGTTAAGTAATAATAACAGTTAATTACGTGACGATTTTCGCAATTTAATTGACAAAAAAACTTTTACATTTGCAGCGCCATCTCTCGATCAATAAAAAAATGTTTCGGATAAAACTTACATACTTTTTAACCGTCTATTAGAATCTGCAATAAAAAATAGGGGTTTCCATTTAAAATTTTAAAGTTGCCCCCTGTTCCCGCCCCCCTTGGGGGGCTGGGAGGGCAAAGTCTACGGCATCAGATGTCCCCCTCAGAACCATTAACTTTTCATTTGGAACACTTTTTGATTCAATGCAAAGTTTCAGAATTATCGCTACTGGCGGATTAAAATGGGACACCCTGTACAGTATATTGTATTCGTGATTTTTTTTTGAAAAATTTTTTTTGCGGAAATATCCGTTTTGGGGTCCCCTGAACCCAAAACACTAATAATTTCTGGAAAAAAAAATTGTGTCTGTGTGTGTGTGTGTCTGTCTGTCTGTCGGTGGGTGCTGTATCTCAAAAACGAATAATCCGATTGAGATGAAACTTTAAACTTAAGGTTTTATCGTTAAAAACTGGAAGTGAAAAGCTTTTAGTAAACATTCATAAACCGGAAGTGTATGTTTACTCGAGGCGTTTTTTTGTTTTTTCGTAATATTTTTCTAAATATGAAAAATTTAAAAAAACGGTTCAAACAAAAGTTAAAGGGAATAAAAAACTGAACAAGATTTATTCGAACATATTTTTCATAAAATTCTTCACTTTTGAGAAAAAAAAAATAAACATTGAAAATTTTGACATTTTTTGCCAATTGCTAATAAACTATTGTAGTTACATGAAACTTTTATTAGAAATAATTGTAAAGAATTGAAAATTGAACAAATTATTAAGAATAACCTTTTGGCGAAAACCTCATAATTTTCCTGTAAATTATAGGGAAAGTACTATGATGTGTTTTCGTGCGTAAAAATGTCTGTGGGCGCTGTATCTCAAAAATGAATAAACCGATTGAGATGAAACTTTAAACTTAAGGTTTTGTCGTTAAAAACTGGAACTGCAAAGCTTTTGGTGAACATTCAAAAACCGGAAGTGGATGTTTACTCGAGGCACTTTTTTGTTTTTTCCGATATTTTTCTAAATATGAAAAATATTACTAAACTTTTTAAACAAAAGTTAGAGGGAATAAGAAAGTGAACAAGTTTTATTAAAATATTTTTTTCAAAAAATTCTTAACTTTCGAGAAAAAAATTAAAAATCGAAAATTTTGACATTTTTTGCCCATTGCTAATAAACTATTATAGTTACATGAAACTTGTATTACAAATAATTGTAGAGAATTAAAAACTGAACAAATTATTTGGAATAGCTTTTTTGGTTTTCGAGAAAAATATAGGGAAAGTACTATGATGGCCACATCACCATTTTTTATAACATAATACTGTACGTTATGGGTACAAAATCATGTCTCTAAATTAGAATTAAAGTTAATTTTTTTTTTAATATGAATGTTTTAAATATAAATTTTAATAAATTATATAAAAAATTCCAACTTGATGAGGTCTGGGAGTATCACCAAAAATTAGTTCAATGTTTTCTCTAACTGAACTCAAAATTTCTTATCTCCACCGGTGCATATTTGGGATCTTTTTAATTGGGTGGAGTCGAGGGCACTATTTTCAAGCAGCACGCACAAACAAAAAATAAAAACGTACTTGTAAATATTAAAAAAAAATAGAACAGTTACAGAAAACCAAGACAAATGTTTATATGACAGTCTCAATCCTCATCATTTGCGATTTTCTGAAATAAAAATTATTAATAAGAATATGTAGTAAATTTGTCTGATTTTGCAGAACGAAGTTATTTATTTTTTAACGTTTTATTTGCTTACCTATTTAAAATGGAAAATTGTTAGTATCCTCATCAGTCTATTCGTAGTCAGTGCCATTTGTGTCCTTTTCACAAATAATACAAATTTTAGCGTCTGTAGGTAGTTTTTTATAAAATTAATTTTACATCACTTCTCAAAGACGATATGACACTGAAGAGAAAGAAACTGATAAGGATACTCAATTGTTTATAATTAATTCTGTATATTATAGCTAAAAAATAAGTTTCTAAATAATTTGGAACAAAAGTTCAAATTTTTGAACATGAAATAAATAAATAAATATAAAATTTAATTTTAGAAATTGTTATATAAAAAATGTCAATTCGGTGATGTCTACAAATATCACGAAAAAATGGTGATGTGGCCATCATAGTACTTTCCCTATATTTTTGTCGTAAGCTATGATTGAATTAATAATTTATTCACTTTTTAATTCTCTACAATTATTTGTTATATAAATTTCATGTAACTTCAATAGTTTATTAGCAATTGGTAAAAAAGTCAAAATTTTCAATTTCTATTTTTTTTCTCGAAAATTAAAAATTTTATGAAAAATATATTTAAATAAAACTTGTTTATATTCTCATTCCCTTTAACTTTTGTTTAACAAGTTTTGTAATATTTTTTATATTAACAAAAATATCCCAAAAGTAAACACCCACTTCCGGTTTATGAATGTTTACCAAAAGCTTTTCAGTTCCAGTTTTTAATGATAAAACCTTAAGTTTAAAGTTTCATATCAATCGGATCATTCGTTTTTGAGATACAGCGTGCCACGGACAGACAGACAGACACACACATTTTTTACTTTCCCTATATACGAAGTATATATAGGGGAAGTATTGTGATCGTGATTTTTTTTGAAAATTTTTTTTGCGGAAATATCAGTTTTGAGGTCCCCTGAGTCCATTAAACTAATTTCTGGAAAAAAAAAATTGTGTCTGTGTGTGTGTCTGTCGGTCTGTCTGTCCGTGGGTGCTGTATCTCAAAAACGACTGATCCGATTGAGATGAAACTTTAAACGTAAGGTTTTATCGTTAAAAACTGGAACTGAAAAGCTTTTGGTAAACATTCATAAACCGAAAGTGGGTGTTTACTCGAGGCGTTTTTTTTTCCGATATTACTTTCCCTATACACGTAGTATATAGGGGGAGTATTGTTTTCGTGATTTTTTTTGAAAAATTTTTTTTGCGGAAATATCCGTTTTGGGCCCCCCTGAGTCCATTGCACTAATTTCTGGAAAAAAAAATTGTGTGTCTGTGTGTCTGTCGGTGGGCGCTGTATCTCAAAAACGAATAATCTGTTTGAGATGAAACTTCAAACTTAAGGTTTAATCATTAAAAACTGGAACTGAAAAGCTTTTGGTAAACATTCATCGACCGGAAGTGGATGTTTACTCGAGGCGCTTTTTTGTTTTTTCGTGATATTTTTCTAAATATGAAAAATTTTAAAAAACTGTTCAAACAAAAGTTAAAGGCAATAAAAAACTGAACAAGTTTTAGTCGAACATATTTTTCATAAAATTCTTAACTTTTGAGAAAAAAAATTAAAATTGAAAATTTTGACATTTATTGCCAATTGCTAATAAACTGTCAGAGTTACATGAAACTTGCATTACAAATAATTATAGAGAATTCAGTGGTGAACAAATCATTAAGAATAGCTTTTTTGCGTAAACCTTATAGTTTTCGTGTAAAATATAGGGAAAGTACTATGATGGCCACATCACCATTTTTTGTTTTAATATGAAAAATATTACAAAACTTTTCAAACAAAAGTTGACGAGAATGAGAAACTGAACAAATTTTGTTAAAATATATTTTTCATAAAATTCTTAACTTTCGAGAAAAGAAAATAAAAATTGAAATTTTTGACACATTTTGCCAATTGCTAATAAACTATTGAAGCAACATGAAAATTATATAACAAATAATTGTAGAAAATTCAAAATTGAATAAATTATTAGGTATAACCTTTTTGCATAAACCGCATAGTTTTCGAGTAAAATATAGGGAAAGTACTATGATGGCCACATCACCATTTTTTTTTCCAGAAATCAGTGCAATGGACTATTGTTTGCCATAAAAGAAAAAGAACGGGAAATTTATTAAATGATCAAATGGACCTGTCCAACTCACCATTATTACTTTCCCTATATGAAAAATGGTGATCTGGCCATCATAGTACTTTCCCTATATTTTACTCGAAAACTATGCGGTTTATGCAAAAAGGTTAATCTTAATAATTTATTCAATTTTGAATTCTCTACAATTATTTATTATATAACTTTCATGTTGCTTCAATAGTTTATTAGAAATTGGCAAAAAATGTCAAAAATTTCAATTTTTTTTTTTCTTTCTCGAAAGTTAAGAATTTTATGAAATGTATATTTTTACAAAATTTGTTCAGTTTCTCATTCTCTTTAACTTTTGTTTGAAAAGTTTTGTAATATTTTTCATATTAAAAAAAATATCGGAAAAAAACAAAAAACGCCTCGAGTAAACACCCACTTCCGGTTTATGAATGTTTACCAAAAGCTTTTCAGTTCCAGTTTTTAACGATAAAACCTTACGTTTAAAGTTTCATCTCAATCGGATCAGTCGTTTTTGAGATACAGCACCCACGGACAGACAGACAGACAGACAGGCAGACAGACACACACACAGACACACATTTTTTTTTTCCAGAAATTAGTTTAATGGACTCAGGGGACCTCAAAACGGATATTTCCGCAAAAAACTTTTTTCAAAAAAAAAAATTACGATCACAATACTTCCCCTATATACATATACAGGGTGAGTTTTTTTCGATGTTCTCTATGGGGATCTCGGAAACTATAAGAGATAGAGAAACGGTTAAATGGGGAAAGAAGTGTAGATTTACGAGACGAATCAAATTCCACTTTCAAAGTTTTCAAAAAAGTCAAGGGTAACTAGATATTTTGAAAAAAGTAAAAAGTGTCAATTTTTTAAAATCAATATATCTCGGTTATTATAACAGATAGAAAAAACTGTAAAGGACAAAGTTTTAGATAATTTTATGCAGATTAATAAAAAATAATCAGACAATTTTTATCCCCATTATTTTCCGAGATATGACGCAAACTTACATTTTTTTTAAATGGAAACCATAATTGGATGTGACCTCATTCAAAAGGTAATTTTTTTCTCTTTAATCCAATATGGCATACGACATAGCTACTTCAAAAAATTAGTGAGTTATAGTCATTTTAAATTTCATTATAAATAAAAAATGGGTAGCCATGAAAGTAAAACAATTGCAGTTGTTTATAATAATAGCAATATTGTAATTATTAGTTGTACAAAGTTAAATAAAAATAAAAAACCAGCATAAGAATAATAATTTTGTAATTATCAAATGACCTTCTGAACAGACAACAAATAATTGTAGAGAATTAAAAAATGAATAAATTATTAAGAATAGCCTTTTTGCATAAATCTCATAGTTTTCGAGAAAAATATAGGGAAAGTACTATGATGGACACATCACCATGTGTGTCTGTCTGTCTGTCGGTGGGCGCTGTATCTCAAAAACGAATAATCTGATTGAGATGAAACTTTAAACTTAAGGTTTTATCATTAAAAACTGGAACTGAAAAGCTTTTGGTAAACATTCATAGACCGGAAGTGGATGTTTACTCGAGACGTTTTTCTGTTTTTTGGTGATATTTTTCTAAATATGAAAAATTTTAAAAAACGATTCAAACAAAAGTTAAAGAGAATAAAAAAGTGAACAAGTTTTATTTAAACGTAATTTTCATAAAATTTTGAACTTTTGAGAAAAAAAATAAAAAATGAAAATTTAGATATTTTTGTTGGAGTTACATGAAACTTATATAACAAATAATTGTAGAGAATTAAAAAATGAATAAATTATTAAGAATAGCCTTTTTGCGTAAATCTCATAGTTTTCGAGAAATATATATATATTATAAGTACTATGATGGCCACATCACCATTTTTACTTTCCCTATATAGTATATACCTATAGGAGGTTTTGTTTTCGTGATTTTTTTTCAAATTTTTTTTTTGAGGAAATATCCGTTTTAGGGTCCCCTGAACCCAAAACACTAATTTCTGGCCATCATAGTACTTTCCCTATATTTTATTCGAAAACTATAAGGTTTACGCAAAAAAGCTATTCTTAATGATTTGTTCACCATTGAATTTTCTATAATTATTTGTAATGCAAGTTTCATGTAACTCTGACAGTTTATTAGCAATTGGCAATAAATGTCAAAATTTTCAATTTTAATTTTTTTTCTCAAAAGTTAAGAATTTTATGAAAAATATGTTCGAATAAAACTTGTTCACTTTTTTATTACCTTTAACTTTTGTTTGAACCATTTTATAAAATTTTTCATATCTAGAAAAATAAAACGAAAAAACAAAAAAATGCCTCGAGTAAACATCCACTTCCGGTCAATGAATGTTTACCGAAAGCTTTTCAGCTCCAGTTTTTAACTATAAAACCTTAAGTTTGAAGTTTCATCTCAAACAGATTATTCGTTTTTGAGATACAACGCCCACCGACAGACACACAGACAGACACACATCCAGACACAAATTTTTTTTTTCCAGAAATTAGTGTTTTGGGTTCAGGGTACCCCAAAACGGATATTTCCGCAAAAAAAATTTTTCAAAAAAAAATCACGAAAACAATAAAACCTTAAGTTTAAAGTTTCATGCCATTCGGATCATTCGTTTTTGAGATACAGCACCCACCGACAGACAGACAGACAGACAGACACACACACACACACACACACACACACACAGACACAAAAAATTTTTTTCTAGAAATTAGTTTTTTGGGCTCAGGGGACCCCAAAACGGATATTTCCGCAAAAAAAAAATTTTGAAAAAAAAATCACGAAAACAATACTCCCCCTATATACTACGTGTATAGGGAAAGTAAAAAACATTTTTTGTGTCTGTGTGTGTGTGTGTGTGTGTGTGTCTGTCGGTGGGTGCTGTATCTCAAAAACGAATGATCTGATTGAGATGAAACTTTAAACTTAACGTTTTATCGTTAAAAACTGGAACTGAAAAGCTTTTGGTAAATATTCATAAACCGGAAGTGGATGTTTACTCGAAGCATTTTTTGGTTTTTTCGTGTTATTTCTCTAAATATAAAAATTTTTAAGAAACGCTTCAAACAAAAGTTAACGAGAATAAAAAACTGAACAAGTTTTACCCGAACATATTTTTCATAAAATTCTTCACTTTTGAGAAAAAAAAAAAAAAATTGAAAATTTTGACTTTTTTTGCCAATTGCTAATAAACTATTGGAGTTAGATTAAACTTATATTAGAAATAATTGTAGAGAATTTAAAAGTGAACAAATTATAAAGAATAATATTTTTGCGTAAACCTCATAGTTTTCGAGAAAAATATAGGGAAAGTACTATGATGACCACATCACCATTTTTGAACTTATTCTAACACCGGTCCGACCCCACCACCAACACTTAGTATAAATAGTTTTAAATGTAAATTTTTTGTATCATTTCTTCGCCTGAAGAAGACACAGTGTGTCGAAACAATTGTCGCGAACAGCAAAATAATTTGAAAGTGTTATCGTATTTCATTTACAGAAATTTACAAAAGTGATTAGAATATGAACTATCAACAACTAACAGCCTCAACTATTCAGTTATTATATTGATGGTATATCTACAGTCTATGTAATAAATTATTTAACATTGCGCGTGAAATGTCGTAAAATTAATTTTTTTCTAAATCGATCAAGTTTAAGCGTTAATTGCGAATAATATATAGGGTTAAAAATATAAATATGCAAGATCCAAAGGGTTTCATGTATCTACAATCGAGTGGATATGTTTTTTTTTCGAAAATTTTCGAGAGGTCGACATCTGAATACATATTGTTACAAGAGTTAAATAGGGAGACGTTAGGGTGTGAGTTGTAAGGAGAGTGGTGAGGTACGAGATGAAAGTATGTGCGCTGGAAGAAGGAAGATTGGTGAAGGAAGTATGGTGGACGAGCAAGAGTATAGTGGAGGGTAGATGGGAGAGCGGAAAGAGAATGTACAAATGGGTAGGATTGACGGAGGAAGTGGTGAATGATTGGCTTGAGAAAGGGGTGAATGTGGCGGATTGGGTATATGAGAAGGAAAGGGATGTGGAGAGATAGGAAAGGCAGGGCTGTATAGAGAGGAGTTAGTACAATGAGGGATATGGGAGAAGGCAGGTACATGGAAGAAGGCTGAGGTATTTAGAGGAGAGCAGAATGGGAAGAGAGGATAACAATAGCAAGGGCGAGGTGTGGGTCGGATGAAAGAGGAAGAAAGTGGTTGATGGGAGAGAGTTATGGGAAGTGCATGTTTTGTAAGAATGGGAGGGATACATGGGGATATTTGGCGGAGGAGTACGAGGGGGTAAGTGAGGAGTGGGTGGAAGGGTGCAGGAGGGTGACGGAATGAATGAATGAGGATGAGGCCAGGGTAAATGTGCTGAGGAGAATGGGAAAGTGGAGTGAAATAATTTACGGAAGGATTGTATTTTTTGTTTGTTATTTTTGTTTAGAATGTAGTTTAATAGACCTAAGTTTGTATCACTAAATAGGCCAAATAAAGGTTTAAAGGTTAATTCAATTCAGCTGTTTTTTTATAAACAAATATTAAAAATAGTTATACTTTTTTTCATATCTGTATTTTTAAAAGTTTTCTCAATTCAAAATAAATCATATAAATTTAAATTCTTGTTACTTTTCTTGATCTTAATTATTAAATATTTTAATATTTGCCAGAACCCTGATTCATAACTTTGGTCCTTGAAATGTGGTTATTAAGTAAGTATAGTATACTAACAAGTTTACATTATTTATTTTAGTGACTATATCCCGCCAAAGGCACCGAGCCGAAACACGGACGAATTAGAACCAATCAACTTCTAGAGAACTTTGTTGCCGCGATAACAAATTCATGTAGAGTTCGTTTTCGGCACTGTAATTGGTTCTCTACTCGCATTATGTTTCGGCACGTGATTGGTTCCCAATTAATTATTCAATTTTCTGATTGGGATATACATCAAACAACTGTCAAATAAAATTAACAAACGTCAATTTTTGTGAACTTTTTATAAATGATTGCAAACATACGATTCGGAAATACAACACAAAAGGTATTTCAGGAAAAGGTAAAAGGCGCCGAGTCAAAAAGTACGTTACCATCCAAAAATATGATTAATTTTTATACACAATAAATGCCTTTGTTATTGTAATATTTTTGTTGGGATATAGTCTGATAAATTGCTCTCGTGCATTGTAAATTATCGCAAGTTTGCACTCTTTCGACAAACTCAGTCGTATTGCTTTAGACAACAGCCCCTCGCCCTTCGGGCTCGGGCCTGTTGCCAAGCAATACGACTTTGTTTGTCGAATTCGTGCAAACTTGTTACCGATAATTTTCAGTGCACTTGTGCAATTACTGTTGAAAAGTAAAGTCAAACAATTATATCATGTTTCCATCAATGTTCATTACAAAATATTAGAAACCGGCATACAAATATAATAACCTGACAAAATAAAGTAATGAAGGTACATATTTACCTTTTAATGGATTGCAGCCATTCTTTGAACTGTGCACTACCATCAGCGGTTATTTGAAAAGCGGCCCTGGCTGCCAACACAATGCTGACAAAGTCTTCGTAGTCTGCTGTCGTGAGATGATATAGTTTCTGATGCATACACTGAATATACATTTGTTGGCACTTTTGGACAAGTGGTGTGAGGGCGGTGCGCATTACCATCGTGGGATTGTTTCTACCCAAATATTGGGCGGCCTCCATTGCGACGTCGTGAAGAACAAACGGACTAACTATTGAATTCACGGCGGATACACAGAATTGATGTAGATATTGTGTACCTATAAAGTGATATGGTAAATATAGCTAATAAAAAGATTGTAAAACTATTAAAAATAAATATATTAATTTAGTATTATTTTGACAGGAATAGTATATTTAGAATTTTATTACTTTATAAATGTTGAAATTTGTTTTAAAAGTTATTTTAAAGCTCCATGTAGAATTACATAAATATTTTTTTAATGATCATTATATTGTCCAAATGGTTAAAATGCTCCGTTGACAGATAATTCCACCATCTAGAGCGGAAACATTTCTATGTTTTTAAATAGCTATTTTGGACATGTTTTCACTAAGAAATCAGCAGATTTATCTTAATAAAATAAATTAATACATTTTTTGTAAGCATATATAATAATAATTTGGACTAAGTTTGCGCAGTACTCTAATTGGGTGTATAAGGCACATATAAAATTAAAATTAAGAAGATATAGTTTGCATTTTAGAATCAATTGGATAAAAATAATAAAATTACAAAAACATTAAGTAAATCTACAAGAATGAGTTTTATTAAGACTACAAAACAAATGACTTATTGAAAAAAAAAAAAGACCTTTATTGGCATATAATCCATTACACATATCATCTTTCTTACATACTAATTACATATCTACCCCTACCCAGCGCCCCCCCCCTTCTACCTCCTCTTCTCATTTCTCTCTCCCTCCCCAACTTCTCCAAAGTCCTAACCCCCGCCCCATCCTCTCTCATCCACTCCATCACCCTTCTACTCCCTTTCGCCCCCATCCATTCCTCCTTCACCCCCACGCATTCCTCCGCCAAATGCCTCCACGTATCCTTCCCATGCTCACACAATACACACCTTCCATACTCTTCCCCCATCCATATCTTCCTTCCTCTCTCTTCCGATCCACACCTCGCCCTTGCCACAATCACCCTATCTTCCCTACTCCATCCCCTCTCTATCAAATATTTCGGTACCATTCCATACACCTGCCACCTCCCATATATATCATTATACTCGCTTCTCTCTATCCACCCTTGCCTTTCCTGCCCTTCCACCTCCTTCCCTTTCTCCCTCACCCACTCGTCCACCTTCACCCCGTTCCCTATCCATTCCATTACTTTCGCCTCTGACAAACCTATCCTCTCATACATTTTCCTCCTCTCCCCCCTCCATCTACCCTCAACCCCACCCACGCTTGACAACCATATATCCTTCACCAATCTCTCTTCCCCCAATTCCCACAACCTCCTCTCATACCTCACCACCCTCACCATTGCCTCGCATTCTAACCTCTCTCTATTCGTCTCCTGAAGCACTATGTAACTGGGCGTGGACCTTTCCACCCCCAACATGCGCTTCAGGAACAACATCTGCTCCCTCTCTATACATTCATACCCTCTCGTCCCCCATACTTCCACTCCATACATCAGTACCGATCTCACACACGCATCCCATATCTTACACGCCACCCTCACATTATTCCTCATCCACTTCCCCCACTTCCCCCATGCCATTCCCCAAGCCTTCCTCGCCTTACTCTGCACCCACCATTGAAACAACTACTTTTCTGGCTAATGCCTTGATAGATATTGAATTGTACAAAAGTAGTTTGTGTGTTACAAAATAGCAAAGCTTTCAAAGTAACACTAATTTGAATGTATTTATTTCTGTGAATTTGCACTAATTTAATGATGAGCAAATGTAATTAAATAATGTAACAATCAAGTTTACTTTTTAAGTTTATTTGACAAAAATAAATTCATTAATTTGTTTTGTAGTCTTAACAAGTCTCATTGTTGTAGATTTACGAAATGTTTTAGTACTTACAAATTATTAATTAATTTTCTACAACCACCTAGGGACTTTAAAACATTTTATTAATTTAATGCTTGCCTAAATGTTTTGATATCCTCAGCAACCATTTAACATCTTCACCATATGGAGGGTTTCTGGCATATTTAGCTTGAGGCCTGTCATCGTGAACTCTCCTAGCCAATGTTTCCATAGCTAACATGCCAACTCTATATGCTGCAAGAAGGTATCTTAGCTGGGTTTGATTGAGCTGCTGTCTGTGCTGTGGAGGTCGAGTCGCCACTGGCATTCCAGGGGTGGCAGCTAGAGCAACGGGGTACATATGTCCTGATCTAGCTGGTTGAGCTATGGTTACAGCAGCTCCATAATATTGCATTGGAGGAGCGGGTCCGCTGTAGGAGGATGGTTGAGGAGGATATGCATTGCTCTGTGGAGGATATGAAGGATTTTGAGCAGGATAAGCTGAACCTTGGGGGTAAGTAGGATTTTGTGGTGGGTAATTAGGTGGAGGTTGGGGAGTGTACTGTTGATTTTGTAATTGATATGGTGGGGGTGCTTGTGATGTGGGTGGTGGAAGGGGGTACTGAGAGGGAGGGTTACCTGCGTTTGTATGTGGAGGATAAGGGAATTGGGGTGGGGGTGCCGAGAGATACATTTGCATATGTGGCGGAGGTTGTAGTGAAACCGCAGCATGGGGGTGTATAGGGCCCCCATAACTGACATGAGGATGTACTGTGAAAGAATAAGCATACGGTACATATTGTGGTGGGGCTGTGGTGACGACAACCGGTGGCGGTTGTGACATTTCTGGGGCTTCAATCAATGCTACTAAGGCTCCATGCGCGTCCAGTAGAGGATCATGAGGCAAATCATTTTCCATCAATTGCTCACCACCTGGTGTATGCCGGATATATAGTTCATACCAGTATTTAGCTACTTGGAATAACACTTCTGGATACACACCTCCACCTAGAAAAATTTAGTTTTATTTTAAGTGCAATAATACATAATATACATACCTTTGGCAGCTGTTTCAACAGTAAGACAAGCATGTTCAAGCATCAGATCACTCTGCTCCTTACACTGTAATATTGCTCTTGTAATTTCATTGGGATTGAGTGCATGTGCATGGGGTAAACAAGATAAGGCCAGTTCTGCAGCTGCTCGAACCATATTAGGATCACACCCTCTAGAGGCCCTATCTGCAATACTAACTGCTTCAGGTGGTGTTAGATGACCCTCCCAAGTTTCTATTAAGAATGAAATGGCAGCTGCACCAATTTCCATTGCTTGTCCTAAAAAAATCATTATGAACTGACTAAAAATCTTAAAAAAAGCAATACCTGTTATCCATGATACATGTGAAGAGTAGGTTCGACTCAGCCAGTTAGGACTAACACAATTATGCAAGCCTAATGCATATAATCCCAACTGAAAAGCACACATATGAAGAGCACGATGAGGACCATGATGGTTTTGGCTAGTACTAGGTTGTGTGAAGAGAGAAGTGCTACTTGTGCCACCTGCCTTTATGAGAACAGTCTTTGCTAACTCAAACATAAAATGTGCCCCAGCCTCACTGGGTTGGTTTGGAATGGATGGATAAGTTCGTTTTCCCTTATAGCGACCTTCTTTGGCCCTAGCTGATGTGTTTGTTGTTACTGGCATAGTGTTTTGAGACATTACACCACTTGTGGATGGTCCGAGTGACATATTACTCATTCCTTGCTCAATTTCAGCACTGGTTGAACTGTGAGGACGACTCCCACAGCCTAAAACAACAAATGTAACACAAACTCCATTATGTTCTGCAATTTTTGAAAATTATATCTCTTGGTATACCAGGTAACTTATCGATTTCAGAAATATCAATATAGTAGTAGTTAACTTACTCATTTCTGTTGGTAACATTTCAGCAGGTGGAATGAAGGAACTCAAAGGTGACATCACTTTATCATGTTCCTCCCTTTTTAAATTAGAATACTGACTCTTAATTGGAGGATTACTGGAATAATATGAGCTTAAAACCGGGCTCTTGATAAGTTGATGTATTTCCCTGTCCAACAACCTATCCATAATCCTTGCTACCTTATAACAATCATCCTTATAAAACACTAAAAGGGTGAGGGCTAGATCACTTCTTTGCCTCCTAGTTCCCTCACATAGAAGGGGATGGTCAGCTTCTGAAACGTTGGCCTTTAAACCTAAAGCAGCTACGGCTGCTTCAAAACCCAACGGTTCATCAAGTGCAACACGCAAGCTCAAAAACTTTTGTCTGTCTTTCCCTATTAAAGAGGGCACCACTAGCGCTTCAAAGATAAAACTGGCTAGCATAATCGGAAGCATTGCTTCACCTCGAGTTTTGATTGTACCCTCCTTCAACTGTTCAGCTCTTTCTCTCAAAATCTGTAATTCCTTGTAACCCAGTGGTATTTTCTTCAATAAGTTGACCAAATCAGATTCTTGATTTGCTAATTTAACTTCCAATGGCTTAGTGCTGGCTGGTGGTCTAGCCATTTCCAAACCAAACATTCCTACTCTGAAAGCTAGATGGGAATGCTCCGAATTTTCAGCTAGGACAGAACAGAGAAATGCGCATTTTGCTAAAGTGGCTGAGGCTAGACAACTTAATTGATGTGTGGCTGGATTTAACTGCTGCTTCTTTCCTTTGCGTTTGGGTATTGGTGGGATGTCAATCATTAAATCTGGTGGATTGGCTAATAATTCTTCAGCTAGTTTAACAGCTAACATGCAGGCTTCTCTGTTGTGTCCATGTGCGTGTAATCCTTCAGCTCTTGAGAATAATACATCCCAAGGATCTTCACAGCGTTTAAGGTTGGCAAACACTGAATTCTTATCAGAACCATCGTCCCCTGATGATGTTACTTTAATTTTTCCATCACTAGGTACCAAGCCGACCTCTTTGGAGTTATAAAAGTACACATTATATTCATCTCCTGATTGTGATTGAGGCGATTCTGAGTTTGAACAGCTGCTGGATTCATCTTTTGAAGCCCGTCTTTCAACTTTGCAGTTACCAGATGTGGACGGTACATTGATATTCTGTTTAATAGGAGACTTCTTGTCATCATTGCTCTCGCTTGATTGTTGAGCAGAAGCATTGGTATCTACATTACTACTCGTACTACTACTGCTGGAATCGCTACCTCCCTCCTGTGAATCAAACTCAATAGAACGCATAAGCCCAGAGGTCCTCAAAACATTAATATCATCATCATTCTCACAAAAACCCTCACTACTCATGCTTGACCTGTTTCCATCTCTAGATCCAAGTTGTGGTCTTGAAGAAAATTCCATCGAATTTAAACTCATTATATCTGAGTAATCAAACCTGGTAACTCTAGAATGGTGATGGCGGCTATGATGCATATGGTGTGAATGACTTTGCAGGTGCTCACAGTTTAGGACGGCCTTGCTTGAATTAACTTGTGTTACTTTATCTGCACCACGATTGTCTCCAGAATGCCTGAAGCAGGTAAATGGACAGTGGTACATAGGGTTGGCATCTTGTGTGTATGTAATGCCAGGCATTGGATAATCTTCCCAATCCATGTAGCATGCTTCAATCGCTGACTTAAAGCCAGTGAACACCTCTAAATCCATTTTCAAGCCCCCTAATAACAGTAAGTAAATATTAATTACAAATTTGTATTTCTTCAAAACTCTCTTATAGTTGGGTAAAGGACTTTCTATAGAGAGTAAACATACAAATATTACTATAAAAGCATCCAATTGCTTACCGTTTTTATTTGAATTGCTGTTATTGCCGCTCCTACATTTTGAGACCTTTTCCATAACCTTTAAGTGCCATGTTGTAAATTGGTGATGCAGCATGTCTCTTTCTTGTGGAGCAAGGCCTGGGTTTAAAGCTGCCAGCCTCCACAAAATCACAACCTCATCACATAAAGAAGAACAGGCATGCTGTGAAGCATGAGTATTACTATTTACGTTATTATGCTTGCCCCCACCACCACCGCCACCGCCGCCATACCCGGAGCTTCCGTTCAACAAGGCTACCTTTGTGTTGAACCACCATACCAGTATCTAAAAATAGGTACATTTAAAAATTGCCAATGATCAATTTAAGTTTCGCTTATGTACCTGTTCACAAGCCATACATTCATCAGTTATGATTTCTAATAAAGGGATTGCATTCCTGTCGTTTCTCTTGAACATTTCCCTTACTATACTCAACAAGTTCCACATGCCTTCCGGTTCCCGACCTCTCAGAGGCCGAAGGAGTGATGTCCATTCAGCTGCAGCTGGAGGAGCAGTTGTGCTCAAATAATTAACATCGCTAGAAAAAAAAACAGAAAAGTAGTAAGAGGTACAAATATTTTGAGCCAATACTACCTAACACAAATGAAAAAATAGTGATGTGGCCATCATAGTACTTTATATTTTTCTCGAAAACAATGAGGTTTGCAGAAAAAGGCTATTCTTAATAATTTATTCACTTTTTAATTCTCTACAATTATTTGTTATATAAATTTCATGTAACTCCAATAGTTTAATAGCAATTGGTAAAAAATTTTTTGTCGTTAAAATTTTTTATGAAAAATATGTTTAAATAAAACTGTTCAACTTCTCATTCCCTTTAACTTTTGTTTAAGAAGTTTTCCGGTTTATGGATGATTACCAAAAGCTTTTCAGTTCCAGTTTTTAAAGACAAAACCTTAAGTTTAAAGTTTCATCTCAATCGGATTATTCGTTTTTGAGATACAGCGCCCACGGACAGACAGTTTCATTTAATTTATTTTAAAAAACGTTTCAAACAAAAGTTATTGCGAATGAAAAACTGAACAAGTTTTATTAAAATATATTTTACATAAAATTCTTAACTTTCGAGAAAAATGAAAAAAATTGAAGATTTTGCATTTTTTTGCCAATAGCTATTAAACTATTGGAGTTACGTAAAATTTATACAAATAATTATAGAAAATTAAAAAATTAACAAATTATTAAGAATAACCTTTTTCTGGAGCCCTCATAGTTTTTGAGTAAAATATAGGGCATAGTACTTTCCACATCACCATTTTGTTTTACTCGAAAGTTAAGAATTTTATGAAAAATATGTTTTTACAAAACAAGTAAACATCCACTTCCGGTTTTTTAATGTTCACCAAAAGCTTTTCAGTTCCAGTGTTTACTCACGAAAGCAATACTTCCCCTATATGTATATACTATATAGGGAAAGTAAAAAGTAAAATATTTTTTATTAAATTTTATAAAAGTAAATAATAAGTGTTCAATGACTAACACAGCATAGCAAGTAAAATGAATAATTTAATTAATAATAAGTTGTTGAATTTCAATTATTATTTAACTCACTACAATTGTTTTCCCACTCTATGGTCTATATATAATATAGATTTTCAACCACCTTTTTCAAGTACCTCGTCAATCAGTTCATTTAATAATTTAAATTTAAATATCTAATTAATAATAAGTGGTTGATTTTCAAATTTTTATTTAACTTATTACAATTGTGTTGTCACACTAAGGCTTCTTCAGGTGAAGAATATACATTAAAATATCATTTTATTTCCTAAATCCTATAGTGGTTTTTGTTGGTGTGAGTGGGAAGGGAGTGGGGCTTGCTCAACTAAGTTCCTCAATCAGTTCATTAAATTTAAATGTTTAAAATTTTTGCAAAAGTTTTTACACTATTTTATACAATTATTAAGAATATATAGCGATATAGACTATTTAAAACGTGCATTACCTTACTCATACTTTAAAAGTATAGAGTTACAATAAAACCGTAGCTATGAATTACAAAAACATAATTTAAATATTAATTGAAGCTTTGCAAAAGTCTTAAATATGTCATTAGAAATTACCTGAATACTATCGGTGCGGGCACACAAAACTTAATCAATATCTTCTTGATATTACCATGGAGTGCCTTGTTATCGAGATACCATGACGTTTGGTCCGTAGCTGAGGCTCCGGCCGTCGGGTCGGGGGCACCGCACACACTGTTAATCACCGACGGTTGGCTTCCTAACAGTTCGTCTAGTAATCTCTGAGCAGTAGGTAAAATTTGTTGGGGTAATTCACTAATTAAATACTGAGCAAACTTTTGCAACTGATCTCGATGCAGTCTTGATAACGATTCCGAAACGGGAGCGCGAAGAGTTACTAAATGAGGCTGTAAATTAAAGTTACAATTAATTAGAATAATATATACATTTAATTTCAAAATATACAACTACAGCATAAAATAAGTACACAACTTTGCCTTTATGTAGGTATCTGCAAATTCCTCTGGAAATAATTTTTTAGAACAGCTATTAAAAGATGTTCTTCACCCTACGGTAAGTCCTTCAAATCTCACCATCTAATATAATTCTGAGCAGTGGTATCGCATCTAGATTTTGTATTGGGAATGAAACATTTTGTAAAATTGTAAATATGAGAAAAAATACAATTCATAACATGCCGGTGGTGGCGCATTCGGTTTCGGCCCCGAACTAACCTGCAGCAACGTTAGTTCGGGCTATTAGTTAAATGACCGGTACCATTCACCATTGGGATACAATTAATGGTGCTTTAGAGTGACGGGGCGATCATTTAAAGTAACAAGCTCATTTACACACACAATTACACAAATCACACGGCGGAAGGACCACGTGGTCGATAGCCAAATACTACTACTACTACTACTACTACAATTCATACTATAGATATATACTTAAATATATAGGGTGTCCAGGATGTAGGGGCGAATATTAAAGTTCTATAGAAGATTCAAAATTTATTGAAATGAAATGTGTGGCATATCGCACCATCTTGTTGAAACCAAAAATCGTCATTTTCATTCACAACTGCCAAAAACCAATCAGAAAGCTGTTTCTGCAACTGTCGCCGTTCACAGTGACCTTTTATCACTTGGATACGTTGCTATGTTGTTATCTGCTCCATGGCGAAAATAAACATCAAACTACAATCCTCACCACACAAACGCTATCAAGCTGATAGCGGGAAGGATCGCAAATAACAAACATGAAACAAGCACGACTGCCAAACGTCATATGACAAAATTTATACACAATTAGATGTATTTTACAGGTAATCAAAAAATGTAGTAATAATTACAATATTGTTGATAAATAAATAGCAAAAAACAATTGAAAACGATTTATTAATTAAATTAATAATTTATATACACATCCTAGGATTTCTGAATTAAATTATAGAGAAACAAAATGCTTTATGGAATCATATTATTATTTATTTTACTTCACACAACTGTGACGAGAATATGGTCTTCCTGGTCAGAAAAAGGATACAGCGACATCATTTGGCTCGAAGACCTTCCGACGTAGTAACACTCGTGCAAATCGGCTTCTGAGATGAATGGACACACAGAACCGACATCAAACAACTAGATCTGTTGCCATAAATTGGGTAAGAGCTGTAAATCGCCAGATTTCAATAGCGACCATTTATCGACAAATTGCGTCCTTTGGCCTCTATTCTATACTAACCCCACCTCAGAAAGCTGCTCGTCTGGTTTGGTGTCAAGAACGGCAAAGTTGGGCTGATGAATGGAACATCGCGTTTAGCGATGAATCCAGGTTTTGTATATGATAGAATGATGGACGGAGGAAGGTGCATCGATATCGAGGAGAACGAAGAAAATTAGATTTAGTCGCAGTAAGATAGCAAGATAACGCTAGACGTAAACCTCATCGAGCATGTCCTGACAACTTTGATGATCTGAGACTTCAATTGCTTGGAATGAGATGCCTCAAGCAGACCATTTCATTCTAAGTATGGCTAGAAGGGTAAATTCCTGCATTGCTGTGAGAGGCGATGAACTCATTAATTTTTTTTTGTTGAATTAAAGTTTTTTTCTGTTGATAAAACTATCAATCATTATGTACCAACGAATAAACAAATAATAATGATCCTTAAAAATTATACAGGGTGGATAAAAATAAACATTTGATATTGACTATAATTAACGTCAAATAACTTTCTTATTTTAAATAATAATATAAAAAATAAAAATAATTTGTATTTGTTATCGTATTTAGATTCCAATTTTAATCAGTTTTAAAATTGTATTAAGGTTTCCTATACCTATCTCTTTTTTTTTTCTAGTAATTTGGTATTTTCAAATTCAAACATTAACTTGTTGGCATTTATTTTTCAATAATAGGCTTTGGTGGGGGTGATGCTATTATTCATCAAAAATAAACATTATTTGACAGTGACAGTACTTCTTAGTTAAATCATCATTAATATTCGCGTATTGTTTAAAGAAAAACATTTTATTTGAGATGCGAACTTACTCCCGAGAAGAGTAAGAAACTCCCGGAAAATTTAAATTGCATTTTAAAAAAGGACGTACTAAACCAGTGAGAAATGTGGTGAATTCGTTGGATATCTTGTAAAGTGTGATATAAAATCCTCAAATATCTGTTAGAAAATGCGCCAGAAGTTTAGATTGGGAAAGTCAACAGTACATAAGATACTAGCAGCGAATCAGTTTAAAGCATTTAAGAATACAAATTTTATTAAAGTCCTTTACGTTGTACAACTTTAACTAATAATAAGAAACACACAAAAACATTTCGTAAATCTACAACAAATCTTGTCTTGTTAAGACTAAAAAACCAATTACTTATTTATATTTTCAAACTTTGCAAAAGCATAATTACTACAATCATTCAGAATTTTGTTTCATGGTACAAGAAAAAATAGATAGAACACTTCTTAAGAAAATCCTGTTTACGAATGAAGCTACATTTACTACAAATGGTGTTGTTTCATCACAAAACTGCCATTAGTGGCCAACAGAAAATTCAGCATTCCGAATTATCTGCAAAAATCAATATTCTCGAAAAATAAATGTTAGGTATAGAATTTTGAACAGAAATATTATAGGGACCTACATATTTCGACAGAGTTTAAATTCAGAGATATTTAGAATTTTTAAATTTGGAATTGGAAAATAAATTTGATGTTACCTTTTGGCTACAAGAAATTCTCTTTGGTTTATGCAGAATGGGGCACCTGCAGATAGTGCTCGTGTCATAGTTGAATATTTAAATGAACAATTTAATTACTTAGAATTGGATTGGAAGACATTAAAGATTTCCATGGCCTGCTCACTCACCCGACCTAAAAAATCTAAAAGAAAGAAAAAATGACTGACAAAATATTTAGGGATCCTCATTTTACAACTATAAAAGAGAAACTACAAGCTGCTAAAATTTACTAGTTTAAGTTTAGATAATAGTTTTCCATGTGTTCCAAATAAGCCACCTAAATTACAGTTGTGGGTAACTATACGGCTAGTATTATTTCATACAAATAATTAAGAAAATATTAAATCTACTTATTTGAATTGAAAATCGTGGCAATGTTTTTCATCATATTTAAACAAGCAATTTATAATGCTTGGGAAAATAACAAATAAATTAAAGAAAATAAAGGTGGGCGACAACCTTGATTTATTGATTTTGCTTTACATGTTCACTTAAAAAAATATTCTAACAATTTATATAAATTTACAATTCATAGCAGGGGACACGCGGACGGAGTTCACGTGCTCTTCCGCTCAGTCCCATATTACTGGATGATAGTATCCTCATCAGCAGTATATTTTAGCCATTTTAAGCATTATTTTGGCCATTACTGACCTATTATGGCTCATTTTGTATTTTGTATGACGGACAACTCTCAAGAGAACTTGTTGAGAGATATTGATATACTAGCCTAAGAGGATCATTCTAATCAACATTTTGGAAATTTTTTATAAAAGTATAAGATAAAATTTTACAATGGTCGTGTTTAACGACAAAATTGATTATGTTGTTAAAAATTCGCATATTACAAAAGGAAAGGTGGTAACATTTATTTAAACATTAAATTTTATTTTCTTTATTTGGTTCAAATTCATAGTTCATGGAAAAGGAAAAGACCCATGGAATGATCTGCACTTTCATGTGACTTATGAAAACAATTTGATTTACTCATAACATCTAAACGATATTGAAACTTTGGGTGAATTTATTCGTGGAGTTTTTTATCTTTAATTTGAATTTGTAAAAAATGGAATGTTGGATTCAAGTTGGGGCAAGACAGATTGAATTTTTTAAGTAATGTTATTTCCTAATTAGTTAATTTTCCAAATGTTTAAATTATTTACTCCTTTTAAACTTGTTTGTATAAACAGTGATGATGTTGGCTGAACGTGTATCTTCTTTTGTGGTATTAACCTGTATTTTTCACAAATGAAATTTATTTGTAAATTCTTATTTTAATACAAAGGAACATTTAATGTCTACCAAATAAATCATGTTTCTGTAACGTGTTCAATTAGCTACAAAGTATATTTTGTTATGATTTTGTCATGTACTATGTCTTTACTAATTAGATTATATTAAAACATATAAAGTAGTAAATTCTTTATCACTCAGTAATGGTTTTGTCGAGGTCTTGTTACAAATGCGTAATTATATTTTAATCTATTTTATGAGCTACCTATTGCTCCTATTAATAATCTGCATAAATTCCGCATTATTAAAATATTGCAAACGAGATATTTTTTCAAAATGCGCAGATGCCAGTGCAGAACAATAGGATGGACCCTTTTCGGCGAACGATGATCATCACCTGTTCCAGGAATTTCGGTATACCTACGTGACCGTAATCAACGCGCTTCAGCGTAAACAGCCTCTTGCCTTTCTGCATAACCTGTATATATTGTATATAACTTTGTCTTTCTTTTGTAATATATCTTCTTCTTCTTCTGACCCCATGTTTAATTTACATATTCTTACATTGTTCTTTTATTTTTTTTATAGCTAGCCGGTGCCCATACGTTGACGTGGCGCGGAAATTCAAGTAAGTAGCACGTGTGGGAAACTGTTTAATCGAAGCCTGCGGCTGTTAATCGATGGCGAGCCTCGCCAAGGACCCCTCTGCCGCCTCCAGCGCGTGTTGGTTCCAGAGAGTACCGCACTGCTACTTCCTTGCCAGTCGTTCACGAAGACGTCTTCTGCGTCCATGTTAACAGTCTTACTAAAGTAGTTGATTACCTTCTTTATTGTTTGATAACAAATAACTAAGCGTATTCTTCACTGTTTGAAACTTCTCATCCCATCGACCCTCTAGCAGTTCAAAGGCAATTGAAAATACAATATAGTCCATCCGTTAGATCTTCCGTCCTACGTCACAAACTATCGCTTCAAAAAACGACGAAAGTTTTACAGTGCGTTCTTTTTCTAACGCATTTGGTTTACTTTATCAGACTGAATGTTTTTGTGTCGTTTCTCGAAGCGATATTTTGTGACGTAGGACGGAAGATCCAACGGATGGACTATACGTGCATAATTTAAGTAAACTTTGAAATTGATGAAACAACAACACCTTCAATCAAAAAAATGTCTCTTTCTCCATGAAAAGGCCATATTTTCTCTAATCGTTGAAACACCTTTTAAAATTCTTCAAGTAACACATTTTCTATTTTCTTGCTATTTGTATCCAACTATGCTTTTCAATCCGCCAGTTTTAAATACATTACTATAATATTCTTCGATATTTTTATTACCTAATACTTTTAAACTCCACACCTGATATCAAAATAATTAATTTCAGGCAAAATGATGATGGACACCACTGTACCTTCTCTGTATTTATCTCAAAACCCATGTGGTGTTATCAGGAAGATTATTTATTTGTTTATTATTAGGTGCAAAACAATAATCTAATTTTTTTAGGTACATTCAAGGTTTAATTGAGTAAACAAAATTTTTCTATTAAAGGATTTAGCCTTTGAACACGATGAAGTCGTCAAGCCATTTCCAGATCTCATCCATGATTAAGTGGTAATCAGATGGAGCAATGTTTAGTGAATATGCCGGGTTTTGCAAGACATCCCATCCCAACTAAGACTATTATTAGAGAACGAATTTCTAACCATTATGCTTATCCATAATATTTATAGTATCGAAAAAAAATTCTAAATATGTATACAAATCTTGAAAAATGTGATTATTTAGCGCTAAGTTTTTTTTTGCTTATTTTGACCTTTATGCTTATTTTGATTTTTCATGCTTTTTTAGATTATGATACTTATTTAGAACGTTTTCTTAAACCTTTAATGAACATTTAATAAAAATTTTACACATATTTTAAATTATTTTCATAAAAATTTGTATCCCATCATTTTTGGATTATATTTGTATGACATATTTTCTTCGAGTCTTTTGACAATATAATTGTAAAAATTTGTAGCTGTTTATAATATGATACATTAATTATAGTAGTAGTAACATATATTTATTGACAAATTTTTGTACATATTTACATTGGAATAATGAATAATGAATGAGGTGTTAATGTATTAATTTGTCAAAAGACTATCGACCAGAGGTCTTTCTGCCTTGTGCTGTCCAGTCATATGGCGTCAGTCGTTATTGTGTAAATGGATGAAATGAAATCAAATACGGTTGAATTGGGATTTTTAAATTTAGGGTTTATATTAGGGTTTCTGGGAAGACAATATTGGGATAATATATGGAAGTTGAAAGGATTTTTGGAGAATTTTTCTGATAGGAATCGAAGGCGTTCTAGGATAGGGATAACTAAAGTGGTATCATAAAGGAGCTGATTAGATGGATTGTGTAAAGGATTAAGAGGATGTCGGAGTTTGGTTAGGGTACGGAGGGATGCTCGTTCGCTAACTTCAATATTACGGGAGGTTGGATTGCTGGGATTGGTCATTAATTATATTTTTGTGTAAATTATAAAAATGTAATTTGTACAAACTGAGCATAGGTATTAATAAACATTAGTATAAATTACCATTTTACAATACAATAACAATGAATTCGTTTATAAATAAGTAGATATAATAATCTGTATGTATTATTCAGATAAAACTTATGATATTTCGGATGTAAACATAGTTAGACAAGGCCCAAATAGGGGTCGCAACCTTAACAATTTTCTACTCTCGGCAAAAATACGAATGGACAACTGGCGCATACAGGGTGACTGACGAAAAACCTTTGGTGCTGTATCTCGACTTTAGTTTGATGTATGGATAAAATTGTTTACAATTTTATACTCAGAAAAAAATCTTCTTGCGGATCAATAAAAATATATATACAGTGCAATTTGAAAAAAAAAGTTGATCGTCTTTTGTCAAAAACTGAACGCAAGAAAAAATATCAGTTCAGTTTATATTAAAGTCTTTAAAATGATTTAATTCGATGTTTTATTTATTAAAATCGGATAAAAAATAAACGAGATACAGCAACAAAGGTTTTTCGTCAGTCACCCTGTATATCTCGGTTTAGTCAATTTTCATATTGAAAGTGCAATACTGAGTTAAAAAAACAGCAGATAATTTCACAATCTTTAGCATCATGTTCAACAAACGATGGACAATTTAAGTTTAATTTAGGTTTGTGCAAAACACTTTTAAATTCGAATATCCCTTTAACAAAATAATGAATTTAAATCTTTCTTGGAAAAATATTAAAATTCACACGCCCTTCATAACCCATCAAATGCAGAGAACCTTGGGTATTGCGACCGATTGTGATGATTCGCCGGAATTTTACCATAACTTAGTTTTGGATTGCCACAAAGTATCCATTTCTCACTGCCCGCAACGATTTTCCACAAGAAAGACTTTCGACCCTGTTTATTGGGCAGAGAAAGATACCCCTCGTTGGTTATTGATGGTTTTAGTGAGTTTAGCGGAACCTATTTTCCTTCTTTCCCATCGTATGTAGGTGTTTGGAAATCAATTACTAGGTTACTCCCAGCTGTTCTGCAAGCTCTTTCTGCGTTTGCGCCGAATTTTCAGCAAGCATCTGTTCAACTCACCGTTTTCTCATTTTCTAAGGCCTCCATGGAGTCAAACGCAAAATAAGGGTAAAATCTATTGATTTTCAAATTAATTTCTTAACTGCTTAAAACAATTTGGATTATTCATATAATATTCTTTACAATTATAAAAATCCAAGGGAGAGAGGCATGCATAAATTATTTTTTTTATTAGTGATTAGCAAAATTAGAGCGCGATATTATTGCGGAAACGTTGTGAAAAGTGTATTATACTAAAAGGACATTACGTTGAAAATATAGTTTGTATTTCTAAAGAACAATATTGAATAAATACCTCTATCCAGTGGAGAAAGATTTACAAGAAGTTTCTGGAGAAAGAAAACAAGATCACTTTGTTTTATCACTTTTATTTAACAAATTACATGTGACTATAGTTTCGACTATCAACTAGTCATTATCAAACCTAAAGTTGTTGTTATGTTTGATAATGACTAGTTGATAGTCGAACCTATAGTCACGTGTAATTTGTTAAATAAAAGTGGTAAAACAAAGTGATCCTGTTTTGTTTCTCCAGTATATTCAAGATGTCAACACTTGGGCTTTGAGAATGTACACAATTTAATGTTGATGCACTGCGACAATTGTTTCGCCACACAGTGGCTTCATCAGACAGATGATAAATGAATTTAATGAACTACAATTATTACTTAAATACTAAACTGTGTAGGAGGGTTGGGGTGTGTATAATTGTAAATATTCACAAGTAATACCATAAGTGATGGCAATTTACTCGAATAAATTTTGTTTTTGGATGAAAGTTTGTTGCTTACCGATTTTAATGAGAGCAACTGTAATTTTAAATATTCATTTTTTGATAATGACAAGCTGAAGTTGTCGAAACTATAGTAACAAGTGTTATTAAAAAAGTGATAAAAACAAAGTTATTCGTTTTATTTTATTTTGAATCATACAATGTATCACGAAGTAAAAGCCTCTACAATTACTTATTTAATTGAAGCCAGTGTGAGAGTTAAGGCTAAAATATATTTTAAATTACATTTGAAACACAAACTAGCAATGCAAAATATCCGTTTTAATCAAGAGTGTTTAAAATATAACATCATACCCAAATACGCACAAATTAAAATGAATACCAACACAATCACCGGGAAGAAAACCAAAGCAGCAGCCGAAAGATTAAGAATTAAGGAAGAAGCAAAATTCTGGTTCCGAAGACGGGATGTTATACGGATATACCTAAAAGTGCTCCACACCGTAAGATGGATTTACTGGAGTCCATTGAGATCTTCAAGCTAAATGGTAATCTGGACATCCCCATCTTTAATGACCAAACGAACCTATGTTCTCCCCGCTATTCAATGCGTTATAAATTTCTTATTTAAATTGGTAATATCTTAAAACCCAAGTGTTTTATTTATCACCTATATAATGGAATTTCACCAAGTAAAAGCCTCATCAATCCAATAGTTTTTCCATGAGTTCAATTAGCTGTGACATTATTGCGTCATTTCATTATTATGCACCATATATACGCAAACGGCCTATTATTTCAAAAACAGATAAGATATTAAACCAAAAAAGTTATTTGGCTTTAAGGATGGGACGTAAATGCGACAATTAATTTACCCAATGAATTCTTGTCAGACAAACTGCGACCACGTGGGAACACCAATACGCCGACGAGTTGCAGGTGCAGTTGCAAGATGATATTCTCCTGCGATCGAATGTAACGGCAACGTTGTGGGGTGCTATACGAGGGTTGTTGTGAACACTTGCTGACAGATGAAAACCTGAAAATATTTTTTTGGTAAATTTATGTATTTAAATTATATTGCTAATATGTAATTGATGGTATTCATAGAAAATAAATCAAAACCTAATAACTATTTGAAAAAAGAATTAGAATAATTTAATTTTTTTTTCCCAAACCACTTATCAATCGCAACAAAACTCTTTGTCTACTCACTAAATTGCATTATTGTTTCAGGAAATATATTTCTGAGTAAGTTTTTAATTTTCATTGCATAACCTCTGACAATGAAGTTCGGTGAATAGTTCTTGAACATTAACGTAGATGAAATATTAACGACAGTTACCTTACAGTCCTTCAAAATAGTCACCTCCCATAACTATGCACCGCCGCTATATATGTCCTGGAAACTCTTCAAGAAGGCATTTTTTGGGGTGAAGTTCAAAGGCCTCGTTAAGTTTCGTTGGATGTCAGGAATATCGTCAAATCTCTTTCCTTCAAATTTTACAACGTACATTGAAACAAAGTTCATGGTTTTTTGTTCACGACAATGTTCGCATTGAAATTTTGAACACTTTCATGAAACGTCTACGCAGGGTACGACCCCAGTACGCACAACAAAGTTCATTTTTTGTTCACAATGTTCGCCTTCACACAGCCACAATCGTTGAACAGTTCCTCGCAAAAAAGGAGGTGGTGCAAATTGAATATTCAGCATACTCGCCAGATCTCAATAATCCAAACTTCTTCCTATTTCCACGACGATATTCCTGACATCCAACGAAACGTGACGAGGCTTTTGAACTCCATCCCAAAAGAAACCTTCTAGAAAATTTTCTAGGACACGTATAGCAGATCTCAGATCGGTGCATATTTCGAAGGACAGTATGGTAATTTTCGTTAATATTTCATCTACGTTAATGTTACAGAACTATTCACCGTTATAATAATAAAGGTTATTCAGAAAGTTAAAAATTTCTTACATGAATTAATTATTAAATAGAACTATTTATTTCCCAAAATTTCTAATTAAATTTATTTATTTTATTACAATTTGTTTGGCACAAATTAATTATGGAATTGAAATTGTTTTTATTTACTTAAAATTTTAATATTTTATAAATTATGCAGTTCAGATTTTAGTGATCTTTTAACGGATCTTTGGATACATGTAGACAGCCGAATCTAATATCCACCATAAAAGCAAGAAAAAGCTATCGAGAGATTTAGTTTATTTATCTTTTATCGAACCGTATAAGTGGTTTATATATTGTATATAAAGTAATCAATACGACACTTATTCATTTATTTATTATTAATTTAAATAAAGATTTAATTAACTTGATTCACTGATAATTTAAAATTACGAAAACATTTCCTAAATCGACAATAATGAGTCTTACAAGTAATTTGTTTTGTAGTCTTGTTGTAGATTTACGAAATGTTTTCTTAATTTTAAATTATTGGTTGATTTTCTAAAACGAACTAAAGGATTTTAATATATTTTATTAACTTGATTCAATTAATTTACCGATTTGCAGGGGGTCCTTGACACAGTGTGTCCTGTGATGCACCTCTCCACGCGCGAACTCGTCGGCGGAACCATTTGCCAGACAAGAGTAGAGCCGGATGTCCTCCTCATTGTCCGGGAAACTCCAGAAGGCTATCCTCAGTTGTAGTTGTTCCGGAACTGGAGGGTACACGTGCTCGACGAGTTCAAACGGGATGTGGGACGCCACACATTTCGCTGCTAGTTCCGTTAACGAAGAAACTGTTTGTTTTTCTGAAACAAAAAATATATTAGTATATATCAGTACTTCTCATCTGCGTGTTAAAACTTAATTAAATATAAATATATATATACCGTATGCCCCGTTTCAAGACGCATCATAGGGAATTCCCATATAAAATTTTCTATTGCAGTTTCTATATATATTATTGAACGATAATGATCAGAATAAAATTTGTATTCCTTTGCCCACTAGAGTGATTTTGGAGGTTTTATTATATCTGTTTCATCTTAAGTTTTATTCAAAATATAGCTTAAAAACAAATATTCAATAATAAAATCCTCAAAATAGTAGTTGCTGTGAAGTCAGTGTTTGTCATCTAAATTAATTAAGCCAGAAACAAATAATTCAATTCATAATGAGTGCTTACGCCCCAAAAGAAAAGTTCAGATCATCAAATTGAGTTTTGGCGGATATTCTTCGCAAATAGGATTTATTTAGTAAAGATTTTGAAGCCGTGATTGACACGGCATACAACAATTATTACGATTGATCGATATTTGAGGAGAATGATTGTGTAAACATATTGTTAGGAAAGAAAGGGGGAAATCTGGAAAAAATGTAACAAATGAATTGGAAAGGATAACATTAAATCCAACAATAACTGTAAGAAAAGAAGCTTCGGAATGTGATGACAGCAAATCTACCATCCATCGAATTTCGAAGCTTATAGTTACCAAAATCATCAAGAAATGCTAGCAGGTGATCCTGGTTTAAGATCTAAATTTTGTAAAATTATAATGAAAAAGTGCAACGAGAATAAGAGGTTTCCAAATAGGGTGTATTTTAAAAATGAATGTATTTTTTATATGATGTCTGAAAAAAAAAACAAAA
The DNA here is from genome assembly GCA_963969525.1 of Ontholestes murinus. Taxonomy (NCBI): domain Eukaryota; kingdom Metazoa; phylum Arthropoda; class Insecta; order Coleoptera; family Staphylinidae; genus Ontholestes; species Ontholestes murinus. Next base: position 46,105,053 of record OZ018388.1, on the reverse strand, counting down.
TAAGTCATTGGTCTCAAAAAAGCTTTATATTGTAACATCAAGAACTGAATATTCACAAAAGTTTAATGTTTGGGCCGGAATTTAAAAAATAAATTTCTTGGTGTTATTTTTATTGAAGGTAAATTAAATATTTAGATTTATTACAAAATAAAATCACGGATCAAAATGGAGAAGTCGCCGGTAATAATGAGATATGATTTCAGCAGCACGGATGCTCAAGTGAAAGATTATTTAAATTTAACATTTTAAGCAAGTGGAACGGCAGAGGCTGTGCAGACAAAGGAGCAGAGCAAAAACATAAAAAATAAGTATTTACAAAATAATGCTTATGTAAATATTGGCATTTTTTTCTAAATTTTGAATAGTCAAATAACGTAATTTAACTGGATACGGTTTTCAAATTTTGTATAAAATAAATGATAAATAGTAATCACTTTCTTATTCTGTCTACGTCAATTTTACCTTTAAGTTAACTTGTTGAAATAATGAATTTGTGCCTTTGAACTCGCAATCTGAAATTTTAGATATCATGTACTGCCTTTTCAAAGCACTGAACTTTTCCTTCTTGATTTTATTTTGAATTGAATTACTTGTTTGTACTGCCACTTCTGTCGTGATATTGCCGAATTGACAAACCTGCTTCTCTGAGCCCACTTACTCTACCGCGTTCAAAATCGTTAAAACACGCCACGCTGACGAACTCTGGGCATCTTTTGATTTAAATGGGGAATCAATTAACTTATTTGCACGATAAAATTTGTAATGTCACTGCTCAGTTAATTTAACAATAAAATGTCTTGTATTTTATACTCCAAGGTAAATTGATCAAAAAGTTACCATGATTTTTTGTTAAAAATCATTTCTTAGTGTGGCTTATTTACGTATTATCTGAAATAATAAAAAAATATATATCAGTTCAGTTCATATAAAAGTCCTTTAAAAATGATTTAATTTGATGTTTTATTTATTAAAATCGGATCAAAAATAAGCAAGATACAGCACCAAAGGTCTTTCGTCAGTCACCCTGTATATAAATTGAAATTAAACCATATATGAAAAATGGCTATAATTTTATTAAAAAATTCATAATACATAATTAAATGTAATTGTAAATGTTGTAATAGTAAAATAAACATAGAAACTTCTAAATTAACTAAATTCTGTAGCAATACATTTTTCATGTTCTAAATTTGATATGTCTAAATGACCCCATATTAACATATTATATTATTTAAAATTAAACAAACCTTTATCATCTTTTCCATACAATCTTATTTGGAAGTTCTGTAAATGTACTATGAAAATGTGATCTCAATTTATACATTTCACGGCCAATTTCAACTACACTAATAAAACTGTTAATTGTTAGATATTTGTTAATGGCATTCTGTTTGCGCCGTTAGCCTTTTTAACTGCATTTGAATAACACAATGATTTAATTAAATGGTTTTTATATTCATCTTTTATTTTGACAAAACAAGATTTACTTTCAATTATATTATGCTAATTGTTGTATGGATGAATGTATCAATATTAGTTTTAATTTTTTTAATTAATTTTTGTAAAAAATTTGATTTGCTGAAGAATATGTATATATACAGGGTGAGTTTTTTTCGATGTTCTCTATGGGGATCTCGGAAACTATAAGAGATAGAGAAACGGTTAAATGGGGAAAGAAGTGTAGATTTACGAGACGAATAAAATTCCACTTTCAAAGTTTTCAAAAAAGTCAAGGGTAACTAGATATTTTGAAAAAAGTAAAAAGTGTCAATTTTTTCAAATCAATATATCCCGGTTATTATAACAGATAGACAAAAACTGTAAAGGACAAAGTTTTAGATAATTTTATGTAGATTAATAAAAAATAATCAGAATTTTTATCACCATTATTTTCCGAGATATGATGCAAACTTACATTTTTTTAAATGGAAACTATAGTTGGCTATGACCTTATTCAAAAGGTAATTTTTTTCTCTTTAATCCAATATGACATATGACATAGTTATTTCTAAAAATAAGTGAGTTATAGTCATTTTAAATTTTATTATAAATAAAAAATGGGTAGCCATGAAAACGATGAAAGTAAAACAATTGAAGTTCTTTATAATAACAGCAATATTGTAATTATTAGTTTTACAAAGTTAAATAAAAATGAAAAACCAGCATAAGAATAATAATTTTGTAATTATCAAATGGCCTTCTGTATGTGGTATAAACCCATTTGTCAATAGGATAATACGTTTCTTACAAAAATATTATGAACAGATGAATCGCGATTCACTAATTGTGGTATTTTTAATCGCCACAATAAACATAGATGAACTTAAGAGAATCCACGAGAAGTTTCACAGAGAATACTACAAATTAAATTTGGGTTTAATCCATGGTGTGTTTGGATTAATAATTCTCGGTCCATATATTTTTGAAAGCTCACTAAGTGAAACTATTACTTTCATTTTCTTCAGAAAACATTTCAATATACGCTCGATTATTTAAATTTATCATTACAAGCAAGATTAAAATGGTTTCAATATGACTGTGCTCCACCTCATAACATGTTGCCTTTACAAATTATTTAAATGATGCTTTTCCTAACTCATAAGTGGGAAGAAATAAACCAATCCCAGGGCCACCTAGATCTCCCGATCTGCGCGTTTTAGAATTTTTTCTGTGGGGTTATGTAAAAAACAAAGTATATGAAAAATCATATCAATCTGTGGAGGATCATAAACTAGTTTTTATTGAAACATTTAATTCAATTTACATGAGAATAGTCAACAAGCCATAAATTCAATTTTAAAAAGATATAATTTATGTCATAATAGTATTAATAGTGGACTCTTTGACCATATTTTTTTAATATTAAAATTTCTGTCCCATTGATATATTGATAATTACAGAATTACTTTATGCAGTTGTTTTATTTTGGTTTATCTCTGTAAAACTAATAATTACAATATTGCTAATATTATAAACAGCTGCAATTGTTTTACTTTCACCTTTTTCATGGCTACCCAGTTTTTTATTTATAATAAAATTTAAAATGACTATAACTCACTTATTTTTAGAAATAACTATGTCGTATGCCATATTGGATTAAAGAGAAAAAAATTACCTTTTGAATGAGGTCACAGCCAACTATGGTTTCCATTTAAAAAAATGTAAGTTTGCGTCATATCTCGGAAAATAATGGCGATAAAAATTTTCTGATTATTTTTTATTAATCTGCATAAAATTATCTAAAACTTTGTCCTTTACAGTTTTTTTCTATCTGTTATAATAACCGAGATATATTGATTTGAAAAAATTGACACTTTTTACTTTTTTCAAAATATCTAGTTACCCTTGACTTTTTTGAAAACTTTGAAAGTGGAATTTTATTCGTCTCGTAAATCTACACTTCTTTCCCCATTTAACCGTTTCTCTATCTCTTATAGTTTCCGAGATCCCCATAGTGAACATCGAAAAAAACTCACCCTGTATATACAGGGTGTCCCGTTAATGCGGGGAAATGGCTGGACCATAGATTCCTGGGGTCAAAATATGACGATTTAACGCAACTTATCTATATCCAAAAATTTACGGTTAAGCCGGAATTTGGCTTCAAAGTTTAAATTTTTTTTATTTCTTTTGTTTATAACAATTGAACGCTTTATTTGATTTGAATTAAATTTATTTTTAATAACTACCATAATATAATACACCATTTCAGTTATTATGATTATTATTGGTTAACAAGAAGTATAAGAAACAGTAGTACCACCACTTAAAAACTAAAATATTTTTTTATTGGTGAATCTAATAAAAATACTGCTTGAAAGACTGTTAAATTTAAAAACTTTTTCATCTCTTAATAATATTTGATATCTTTTACGGTTTTCTCACAAAAAAATAAAATATATATTATTTATCTAGTAAAAACAAAATCTAGTTTTTCATCGAATCGAAAATAAATGTTTTTCGTGGCCGTCTTTGTTTAAAAAATGTAAATTATGTATAATAATTATTATTTAGTGTCTTTTAACAATTAATTTTTAACTTTATTTTAGTTCATAAATATTTATATTTGGAACAAACAGCTATCTTGTTTGTATTAGGATTTTGCAAAGAAAATTGTTTGAAACGTGTTAGATGTTGTTTTGATTTGTTTTATTAATTAATATTATTTAATATTTATTCAATTGAGTAAGTTTATTTACATATTAATGAGTGCATAATGAGTATACTATATTCATATTTTATTTTTTTGTACAAAAACCGTACAAGATATCAAAAACTAGTAAGAGTCAAAAAAGTTTTTAAATCTAATGCCCTTTCAAATATATTTTTTTGGATTTTATTGGTTGGACCAATAAAAAAATATTTTAGTTTTTAAGTGGTGGTACTACTGTTTTTTATACTTCTTGTCAATCACTAATGTTCACAATAACTGAAATGATGTATAATATTATGGTACTTATTAATAATAAATTTCATTCAAATCAAATAAAGCGTTCAATTGTTATAAACAAAAGAAATAAAAAAATTTGAAATTTTGAAGCCAAATTCCGGCTTAACCGTAAATTTTTGGATATAGATAAGTTGCGTTAAATCATCATATTTCGACCCCAGGAATCTATGATCCAGCCATTTCCCCGCATTAACGGGACACCCTGTATATATATATACATATTCTATATATATATATATGATTTGTCCATGTCAGAAAAATATTCATTAGTGTCTGCAATTTCTCGCAGGGGTGGTTGACGTGCACAGCCATTTGGGAGTAGCGACCCCACGTACCCGAGCCGTTCATTGCACACACACACACACACAACGACACTGACACAAGCCGAATAAAGGCATTTAATTACATCACTATCATTAAAATATTTACAAGTACGCATAATGAAACCCAACATTTTAGAAGCAGATGAATATAAATCATTTATGTGTTTAACAAAAGTTATCTGAGAGTCAAAAAGTACGCCCAAATATCTGATCTCTGTAAGCCGTTGTAGGGGATAGCCATTGATATTATAGCTGAAGTTTACGCGCGAAACACGTGAGAATATGACAGTAGCACATTTATTGATATTCAAGTTCAATTTATTATTAGTACACCACCTAGAAATGAGATCAAGATTATCTTGGAGCTTCAGTGAGTCGTGCAAATTACAAACATTTGAGAAAATTTTCAAGTCATCCGCATATGCTAAAACGTGGCAAGACAAAGAGGAAATTAGATCGTTAATAAACATGATGAATAAAAGCGGACCAAGGTTAGAGCCCTGAGGTACCCCAGACAATGAAGTAAATGTATAAGACTTATATCCATTATAGTGTACATAGTTAGTTCGACCATACAAGTATGAACGAAAAAAATTAATAGTATCAGTGCTGAGACCAAATTCCGCAAGTTTATTCAGCAAGATAGTGTGGTCAATACAATCAAATGCACGAGAAAAATCGGTGTAGATTACGTCCATTTGAGTTCGATTTTCAATGGAATCACTTATATGTTGAGTGATGATTGCAAGGTTAGTAACTGTAGACCTACCCTTCATAAAACCATGTTGGCATGGCGAAATTAAAGTTCTTATATGACAATATAAGGAAGTGTACAACATTTGTTCGAAAACTTTAGAAAAGTTTGAGAGAATAGCAATTAGTCGGTAATTGCTGATATTGGTTTTATCACCCTTTTTGTGTACAGGACTCAGACGCGCACATTTCCACATTTGCGGAAATGTCTGAGTAAGAACTGCCAAATTGAAAATAGTTAATAGAGGTTTAACAAATATGTATTTACAATCTTTAATGAAAAAACTGGGTAATTGATCATCACCAGCAGTGTTGTTATTTTTGAGCTTATTAATACTATTAATAATGTCAGTCTCGTTGAAAGGAGTAAAATTAAAGGGAATAGTATATGCAGATAGTTCTGTGATGGTTGCATTTGATGAAGGGGAATAAACATTGCGGAAGGCATCAGCAAATGAATTTACAATTTCATCAGGTTTATTGAGTGTTGTATTACCATTGCATAATTGAGAGGGAATTCTTGTAGTGCCATTTTTAGCATGTATAAAATTCCAAAGTGACTTGGTATTATTTTTCATTTCTTGCTCAAGTTTCGCTAAATAAGTCGTGTAGGCTGCTTTTATTTTAATCTTGAGATCAATTCTGAGACGGTCGAACTCATGGTAATAATGTAGTAATTTAGATGACTTCCACTTACGACGATAATAGTCCTTTAATCTGATTGTATTCTTAATTTCGCGCGTAAACCACAGCGGAAAGGAGGATTTGTGTCGAACGTGTGAAGGAACCGTTTCATCAAGTAAATCATAAATCAATGAGTAGAATGCATTAAGCGCAACATTTACATCGGTATAAGTTTCAAGAAAAGACCAGTCAACTGACTGTAGTAAGTTATATAGTTTGGGATAATTTGCTTTGCGAAAGTTATAAAATTTGTTGTTATTCGTTGGGAATCGTGCCGAATTAGAATTAGAATATGGGAGTAATTGAGAGTGTATAACTAGTGCAGGGTGATGAGCATATTCAGGAACTAAGGGCATCAACTCTCGTTCAACTACAGTATTAGTAAACATGTTAGTAAGAACTAGATCGAGTAATCTACCATTACTATTAGGAACAGTATTACATTGTTTTAACTTTAATGTGGTAATAAAATTTAGTAGAGAGTTTAACTTAGGTGAAGAGGATGGCATAGTAGCAGAAGAGGTAAATTGCGATGCGTTAAAGTCACCTATGAGCAAAACCTGTTTGTCAAGAAAAAAAAAGTTCCAACATTTCAAATAGTTCAGACAATAAATCGGACGAAAGATCAGGTGGAATGTAAAGTACAACAATATACAATAAAAATCCGTTAAATATACATTTGCATGCAACTATATCCACAAGTGGAACTAAGTTTTTAATGGCTGTAACATCAAGTGCTTCGAATAATATATGGTCAGGGACAGCAGGAAGAACCCCTCCGCCTAACGAACGTCCAGTGACATCACGTTGTCTATCGCACCTGAATAGTTGAAAGTCGGATGGCAGTAGTTCACTATCTTGTATGGAATCATTCAGCCAAGTTTCAGTCAGAGCAATAATATCAAAGTCTATATTAAGCGATTCAGTGTAGAGATCATGTGTTTTGGTTCGGAGACCCCGGGTATTTTGGTAGTAGATATTGAGTGTAGTATTGTCGGTAATGTTGGGCCGGTTCAGTTTCCCGATGTGTTAATAATAGTGGGTATCCCTCTAATATATTTAATCTAAAGTCCTCGTTCACCTGCAGCTGTTCTCTGGATTAATTCATTTTTAGTATTACGGTAAAACTCAATTTGTGCAGGAGTACGATCAAGGGAAATATTGACAGTCTTAAAATTATCATTCAACTTGAGTTTGTGACGGTTACGGATGGCAGTTTTGACTAACTCCTCATTACCAAGCCGCAATTTAATGGGTCGGCTACTAGGGGATCGAGTGGGGTCATATTTCCCAAGGCGAACGGGTTTTGGGTCTGGAACGTGATTTAAAACAGACAACAAAGCGGAGGTTACTTCGTTATCACTCTCAATAATAATCATATTACTCTTACGCTTTTCACGCTCAGCTACTTCTTGTATAATCTCTTTAGTAATTATAGGAGTAGACGATGCAATTAATGATGAGTTTAAGTTTAAATTAGCTTTTAAAAGTTTAAGATCTTCCTGCAAAGTAACTATCGCTGACTTTAGTCCATTAATATCGTCGCCCAGAGCTTTGCAATTATTGCAGGTCCAAGATAGATCACTTTTGGTGTTAATTTTCCGCGCCTCGGACTTAGTGATATCCACGCACGTTGTTTTATATTTTTTCTTGCAAATGCAACACATAACAAACATGTGAGCTTCACCAGAGGAATTGCAACACGTACAAGTATCCATGTTAAATTGCAAAAAACGGTGGCAAATATTATGATATGATAAAATAATACTATGATACAATGTCAAACAGTTACAATAGAATTAATTGTCAATAACCTAATGCGCAAATAAAAAAAAACACACATAGGCAAGTCAACGATAGCTAGACAAATGGACATAGATTGGGACACGCTCTTCACATCATGGGGTCGGTCATGATGACTAAATAAATAAACAAAATAATGACTGAAATAAATATAAAAATACTAATAATACATGTAGCGACGTATGCAACAGAACATACAGGTATAGGAGGTAAACAAACGGAGAGGTTAGGATTAATGAAAATTAATTAAATTAACGAACAAGCAAAAAACTTACGTTAGGCTAATGTAACGAGCCACCGTTGCACTAGAGTCACTAAGGTCAAGTCAAGAAAAACCCAGGGAACGAATATATTGACTTAGAAACAGCAATAATTACATTTAAATACAGACTATAATCGCTGTCAACACTAATTTTTTTATTCATTCGAGGCAGTATCACAGCTGCGCATTATAGTGAAGACGTCATACGACCGACTTTATTGCCTTATTTAGATGGCCGTCCAGACGTACTTTTTCAGCAAGATAACATACGCCCCACATTGCTCAGCGAATTATGAACTTTCTTCATGAAGCTGGTGTTAATTTTTTGCCGTGGCCGCCCCGTTCACCGGATTTAAATCCCATTGAACATGTATAGGATATCATGGAAATCTTTGCACCGTCCTCCACAAAACTCTAGCACAGTTGATCAATTAAATTTAAGTTGGTTGGAACGAGATGCCACAAGAAGACATCGATCATCTCGTTCTGTCGATGGCCAGACGTATACAGGGGTGTATACAAGAGGTCGCCAAACACATTATTATTTTTTTTTCATTTTGGCAAAAAAAAGTTAACTAAATAAATCCCCTGGGTAAACAGTACACTAATGTCATTGGGTATACAGGGTGACTGACGAAAAACCTTTGGTGCTGTATCTCGCTTATTTTTTATCCGATTTTAATAAATAAAACATCAAATTAAACCATTTTTAAAAGACTTTAATAGGATCTGAACTGTTATTTTTTCTCGCCCCCAGTTTTTGACAAAATACGATCAACATTTTTTTTAATTGCACTGTATATATATTTTTATTGATTCGCAAGGAATTTTTTTTTCTGAATATAAAATTGTAGACAAATTTATCCATACATCAAACTTAAGTCGAGAAATTGAGGATTAAAAAAATAAATAAAAAGTCAAGTATCCATTGTAAACAATATACAGACCCTATTTTAAATGTCAAAAGTGACAGTGGCAGCCATTGATACAATACTGCAACGATTTTTAATTATTTCATAATTAAAATGTTGCAATATTTCAAACACTGTACTAAAATTTTGTGCTTCTACAGAAATCGTTTTTCAGTTTTTGAAATCTTGCAACATTTTTATTATGAAATTATTAAAAATCATTGCAGTATTGTACCAATGACTGACACTGTCACTTTTGACATTTGGAATAAGTTCTGTATATTGTTTACTATGGGTATTTGATTTTTATTTTTTTTTTTAATCCTCAATTTCTCGACTTTGGTTTGATGAATGGATAAAATCGTTTACAAATTTAGATTCAGAAAAAAATCTCCTTGTGGATCAGCACAAAATATATATACAGTGCAATTTGAAAAAAAAAAGTTGATCGTCTTTTGTCAAAAACTGGATGCAAGAAAAAATATCAGTACAGTTCATATTAAAGTCTTTTAAAAATCATTTAATTTGATTTATTCAAATCGGATCAAAAATAAGCGAGATACAGCACCAAAGGTTTTTCGTCAGTCACCCTGTATATAAACAATAAAGAAACCTGTTTTTTAAAATATTATTAGTATAAAAGTCATACCTTAATAAAACTGCATCTATGCAATTTTCCACTTCCGCAATATCTCATTTTTTATAAATTCCCTCATCTGTAAATGACAAGCGACAAGCGCAGGTTGCTATCTGAGAGGAACCAGGTCATATTTACATAGGACATGATCACCCATGGGCAGGGCCCATTAACGAACTTCGCAGAAGACCTAAGCTCAAAATATGAGAAGGCACGTTTTAGGCAAACACAAGAGCAATAAACATGCCCTTGGTACGGATTAGGGAATATGGGACATCGGCGTGGAGAAAGTTGCGGAAACAAAACAAATTATTATTTATTTCCCGAAATAAAGATGACAATGAGATGAAATTTTAACCGTTTCCTTCTGTTCTGAATAAAGGAAAAGCACCACCCCCAACAATATCGGCAGAAGCGCGAGAAAAAGTTAAAAATCTGAAATAAATTGAGTATTGTTAAAATCCACCTAAGTGTTTTTAATGAGTAGTTGAAAATCCTTCGAAAATAATTAAATTTGAAGCCAAAACATGTTGGTCCTTCGAACCGGATCAAAAAGTTTTTTGAAGGCCAGGGTGTATTTTGTATTTTTCGGTCCGTGACGAACGATACCCGAGAATATCAGGTACAGCATTGTATTGCAGTATTTTCTAGTAGCCGGCAGCAAACGATCAATTGTCCATTTTCCATTTTATTAATATTCATTTAAAAATGGCTAAAATATCCGTAGATATCAAATCAATATTACAAACTTTAACACGCAAGCATTCATACATAAAGCGTCAACGTACTAATTTAGAAGCATTTATTAAAGATTATTGAGATGTGAGTAAAAACTTAAATCAAATCCAGTGCGATTTAACGCAAAGCTTAACTAACTAATCTTGGTTAGTCTCGGTGAATATCGAGAAATTGAGGCGGAGACATATGATCCCAACTTTGATGCTAGTTTCGAAGATATGTATTAATTACTCATTTAAATAAAAAGTATTTTGAATTAGAAGAACGTCTCCCTCCGGCCTTGACAGCTCGTATCTCGTTTTGATGTGAATTTTGCTGTTCCCTTTTTGTTCGCATTACTGAGGGTATACGAAGTCTTCCAAACTAATTTTCCTGCGGCGTAAATCAAATGCAGTCTAGCCGGTATGACATTTTCTTTCACCTTGTGGATTCTCATGATTTTCTTTTGCCGTTTGGAATAGGTTGAGAAATTAGTCTGGAAGTCATGTACGGCGAAAGTCTGATTTCATAATTTTCCAAATGTTGTGCTGAACATCAAAAGGGGTTCTGAGTACTCGTCTAAAAGCGAGTTAGGCAGGGGTCGACGCACAATACGCTGTGTTTATTGCGACACGTATCGCGGAAAATCTACTGGACCAGTCCGTACACACTTGTATGGCTAACTGGGTCTTCAGATCTCTATTTTTTCTTTTCACTGGGATGGATGATATACCAGAGATTTCTAACCAATAAGTATGATGAAATATATATAGTTTCTACTCTTGGCCGGGAAATAGTATGGGGTAAGACTTATTGGGTGTTCGGTATACTTCAGGAATCAGAATATCACCTAATACTCTTCTTTGGCTAATAAAGATAAAAGAGTATTAGGTGATGATGATATAGTGGATAATATATCATCAGAAGTTCTTTTGTATGCAGATGATATGAAAATTTACAGAACTATAAATTCTTCTCTTGACCCTTGCCAGTGCAACATCATTTATTTTAAATCAAGTGAACTTGAATCATCTTTAGTAAATTATAATTAGTAAAATATGGTTACAAGCTTAATATAAACTTTGAGGCCATCAGTCCATTAGATTTTATTATTATGTCAGTTGCCGTACATGTCAAAATACTTATTAATTTTTAATTTAATTTAATTTTTCAAATGTTTTATTTATATTGAAAATCAATTTATAATAAAGCTGTACGGAAGAAGTCTAGAGATCGAAACACGTGGCTGCAGATGATTATAAATTTGAATATTAAATTATAATATTAGTTTATTTATACCATATTTGCTCACAAACAGTTTAAGGTACTTTTTATTATCAATCAATTTAAAGTACATTTAATTATTTTAAGTTTATTATATACATATTTAATAATAATAAATTAAAAACCGACCTCTTCATGACATAATTTTAATGAATCTATTTTCTAAAAATTCCCCCTTTTTTAAAATTCATAATTGACCAATTTTTAAATTAAATGTACAGGAGAAAATGACCAAGTGCTTTTAGACAGTTTCTCCTGTTCATTATTATCATGTAAGCCATGAATCACGCAAATGTCAATAATTAATTGTCAGCAGTACCACATCCTGTTTGTCTTATTATTATTTTTGCCATTATTTGACTCTGGACGAATTTAAGAATGTCTGCCAGTGAAAGACTAAGTAATACGACGATACATTTTACACAAAATCAAAAAACTCATAGATGGAGAAGTAAAGACCTACTTTATCAATATTGAAGATGTATGAACTATACAAAAATAGGCAGATAAGTCATGGCAAAGAATGCATTTCTGCTATATCTTATAGACGAATGTTTTGTACACAATATAACTTATATTTTTTTAAACCGAAAAAGATCAATGTATTTTATGTGTGAAAGAAGAAGACTGCCCTTCTCACATTAAGCGAAAAGACGACGCTAATAGAGCAAAACACTTAAATAAGCAAAAAGCGATTAATGACAAAACTTTTGTATAGGCAAGTTTTGATTTACAAAGTTTACTACAAATACCGTGTTCCGAGGTATTATATCTGAAAACCATGTGCATATAATTTAACAATGTATAAAGCAGCATTGCCAAATAAAGGGTATTTTTATCTTTGGTCAGAAGTAGATGGTAAACCTGAGATAGGTATAGCATTGCTAAAATGTTTTAAAACTTTACCAAACACTGTCAAAGAAGTACCACTCTTCAGTGACACATGCAGTGGACAAAATCGTAATTAGTTCCTAGCTGCCCCTTTTTTGTGTATTGTTAATAGAATAATTATTAGAAAAAGGTCATTCACACGTGGAGGCAGATTCATTGCATAGTGCTATAGAACAAGCAAAAACATACGTCCCGGTATACTGCATAAATGGCTGGTAAACAATTATCGATAATGGCCAAGTCCAAAAGAGGAAAAAATAAAAGTTATGGAGCCTATAACATGCAACAGATAACGTTCAAAGAGTTTATAGACCTAAAACAACTTAGTAAGTCAATGATAAACAATACACAAAAGGATGAGAATGACAAAAAGTAGAATGGTTGAAGATGAAACAATTAAGATACGATAATTTAAAAAATTCAATAATGTTAAAGAAAAGGCAAGGGCAGACCTCGAAATATACCAGAAGAAACCTTAAACCTAAAAAAATGTTATTTACAACCTTTACCTTTATTTGAAAAGAAAAAAGTTTTAGTTTAACTTTGTGAAATTTAAGTTATTCCATGTGAATATCATGGTTGGTATCTGAATTTACGAAGCGATAGCTCTGTGATAGACAAGTATCCTGAACCGGCCATTAATTACATACAAATACTTTTTCATAATGTCAATATTCATTAATTTGTTATTTGTGTTTAAAATTGCATTTCATGTTAAGCAACTGCAACTCTAAAATTATTTGAGTTATTAAACATTTCATAAATTATTTTTTGTTTATTTCACCGGGTGATATAATTTCATAATGTCAACATTCATTAATTTGTTATTTGTGTTTAAAATTGCATTTCATGTTAAGCAACTCCAACCCTAAAATTATTTGATTTATTAAACATTTCATAAATTATTTTTAATTTATTTCACCGGGTGATATAATTTCACAAACTAAATTATGTAGTAAAAACAATAAAAAGAGGTCATTGTGATCATTCACCGAATTTTAATCATCCATTAAACATTCAAACGCAAATAACTTGAAATGATGTGAGATGGACTTGGCCATTTTCTAATGTATACCAACGATATGTTTACTGAGAAATAAAGACTATTTGTACATGTTTGTTGTATTCTTATTTTTAATTTTATACCCCTTATATCGTCATTTTTTATTACATGTATTGATTAAAACTAGAATATGTATTGAAATAAATTAAATAATTAATGTCCATTTTAAATTTTATTGTATGAAACGAGTATATATCTTAAAAACTCGCCGCGCCGGCCGGCGATCACTTGTGCGACGCGACCTTGGGCCTCGGGTGTGACGTCACGATTTTAGTTTCCAGGCCTGTAGAATAAGACGGTCTTGGTATTCCTGACCAGGTGGTTGACGTGCACAGCCATTTGGGAGTAGCGACCCCCCCCCCCCCCCCACACACACACACACACAAGCGCGCGCGCACACGCCCACGCGCACACGCACACGAACAAACACACACACACATCATACACACGAACACATCACCGACGCAGACGACACCCTACACCCCGTGAAGTAATGCCAGACGGCGATTCCGCGGGGTGTCAGGGAGACTTGGGGAGGTGGTTTTTAGTGGGTATACCAGTAGTTCTATGGACTCCCACACTCTGTCTATAAAAGATTTTAGACCTCCAAGCCACAAAAAAAAGTATTCCTGACCAATAATTGTATCTGAGATCTTTTTATCTTTTTTAAGGTTCTTTTTGCTCTATAGTGACCTGCAGCTGAGTTATCATGGAATATCTTGAGCAACGTTTTTCTTTTATGCTTGGGAATTATGAGCTGTGGCTTCTCCGTTTAATCATCGGAGCGGATAGGTACAGTATCCCTTCATATATTATAAATCCACGGGCTGTCAATTGGCAATTTTCTCTTAAAACTCCTCTTTTAGTGGCCTGGATAAGAAATCTGCAATAACGTTCGCCTTTCCTGGGGAGTACTCAATAGTGAGATTGAGGGCTGTAGCTGAAGGGCCCATCTTGTCAGATGTCCAGTAGGAGGTTTCAATGACATTAACCAGCGGTAGTCCGTGAGTCGACTCTCTCTTTTCTGGTGGATGCGCAGGGCTCTCATATGTGTATTGTACCAAAACTGTCTTTCATTACTGGTGATGGTGGATCTAAGACGTGTGGTCCAGTTGCCCATATTAAAATGGTTGTTGCGTGGCAACTTTCTCTGTAAATATTCAATTTGTTCAGTTGGTACTATTGGCCATAAAATTAAGATCCAAAGGATTCATTCGTTTTAACAAAGAATCAATTGGGTGAAGTAATACATTTTTTGTGTTTCATATCTATTTAATCAAACAAACTAACATTTGTTTCGATTTTTAAGGATCATTATCAAAGATGAAATTAATTTGTATTTGAAATGATCAAATGTCTGTTCTCAGGACTCAGTTCATGTAGATGTAAATGCCGCAATTAACGAAAACAAACCTCACACTTTATCCTCGACCGCTACCCACTGTCAGTAATTACAGTGTTAATGATTTAATAAGTTAAACATAAGACCTTTTCTACAAAACTAGATTGGTGGGACTCTCCCATGTCCTGTGGTTATGCAGTGGTCCACCAATCTCGTATTTGATGTTGTCTTTAAAATTTCTTTATGTGTGTCCTTTGCAGAAACCTTCATAATTTACACACTTGATCTTATATTTTGTCTTCAAAGTTTCAATTTTTTTTATTTCTTTTGTTAATAACAATTGAACGCTTTATTCGATTTGAATGAAATTTATTATTAATAACTACCATAATATATGGTGTATTCAGTTATTATGGACGTTTATGATTGACAGGAAGTATAAAAAACAGTAGTATAAACTAAAATATCTTTTTGTTGGTGTATCCAATGAAAACTAAAAATATACTACTTGTAGGACCATTTAATTTAAAAACCTTTCTGTCTCTTAATAATATTTGATATCTTGTACGGTTTTCGCTCAAAAAAATAAAATATGAATATAGTATGTTCATTATGCACTCATTAATAAGTAAAATAACTTACTCAATTGAATAAATAAATTAAATAATATCAATTGATGAAATTAATCAAAACAATATCTAACACTTTTCAAACATTTTACTTCGAAAATCTTAATAAAAGCAAAACATCTGTTTGCTCCAAATATGAATATTTATGAACTTTAATAAAGTTAACAATTAATTATTTAAAGACACATGGTAATTATTATTATACACAATTTACATTTTTTAAACGATTCGATGAAATACTAGATTTTGTTTTTACTAGATAAAAAACTATATTTTATTTTTTGTGAGAAAACCGTAAAAGATATCAAATATTTTTAACAGACAAAAAAAGTTTTTAAATTTAATAAATCTCTTTCAAATCGAATAAAGCGTTCAATTGTTATAAACAAAAGAAATAAATTGTTTGGGACCTTTGAAGACAATTTCCTAATAATACACATTTTAATTGACAAACTATATACATATTTACATTTAAATAATAAATAATGGATGATGTGTTAGTGAGTTAGTTCGTCAAAAGGCAATCGACCAGAGGTCTTTCTGCCTGACAATTTCCTACTTAACCGTAAATATTTGGATATAGATATGTTGTGTTAAATCATCAAATTTTGGCCCTAGGAATCTGTGCTCCAGCCATTTCCCCACATTAACGGGACACCCTGTATATTATTTTCCGCTAGTGTATTGACAAATTTTAATCCCTCATTACTGAAAAATGTCTCAAAATACTGGGTCGGTGCAGTGCATTTGCATCGCAAATATTAAGTGCTAGTCAAAAGCGTTATTCGCAAATTGAAAAGGAAGCACTCGCGATAGTTTTTGGGGTAAAATTTTTACCAATATTTATTTGGAAAAAGATTTATTCTGGAAACCGATCACAAACCTCTAGTGGAAATTTTTGGCCCTAAAAAGGGAATTTCGATTTTTCTAATGTCTATAAAGATGGGCGTGCGTTTTTATTAGCTTATTATTATGCGTTATTATTATTATTATGATATTCGAAATATAAAATCTGAAAACAACAAAGCAGGTGGATTAACAAGATTACCACAAAAAGAAATATTGGTAATTTAGAACTAAATTCAACAAATATTAACTATATTAGAACGAACGAATTGTTGCCACTCGATTTTAAAACTATATACGAAGAAACACAAAAGGATCTTATTTTATTAAAAAAATTATATTTCATTAAAGTGGGATGGCCTTCTAAAATTCAAGAAAAATTTAACAGTTTTATTTAAAAAGAAATTAATTAACTATAAACAGTGGCTTTATTTTATTTGGTTATAGAGTTGCTATTCCATCGTCATTAAGGCTAAATATTTTAAAGGAATTATATTGTTCATATATGTGCGTCGTTAAAATTAAAAGTGTTGCACGTTCATATGTTTGCTAGCCTGATATAGGTAAAGACATTGTTGTAAAAAAATTGGGAAAACTGTCTCTTATAAAGAAACAATCCACAAAAAGCAGTATTAATGCCCTGGAATCTTCCACAATGGGTCTGGAAAAGGGTACATGTTGGTTATCAATTTTCAATAAATATATTTTAGTCATTGTAGATGCTTATAGTAAGTGGTTTGAAGCATTTGTTGTAACAAATATAATTGCAACAACTTCTGTTGCCATTTTGAGAACAGTTTTTACAAGGTTTGTCATACCCAGTATGTTGGTTTGGGATAATTGGAGGCAATTTATATCTGGAGAATTTCAAAATTTCTTAATTCAAAATGGAATTCAATTAAAAAATATAGCACCCTATCATACTGCAACCAACGGAGCTGCGGAAAATACAGTAAAGTCTCAGAACAGGTGAAAGTTGTTAAAAAATAAACAAATTGCTATGTGGGAAAACGAATAAAATTGTATGATTTAAATGACTATGTTGTGATAAGGGATTATTGATTTAACAATGCTACTTGGACCAAGGGAAAAATTATAAAAATTTAACGTAGATATTTAGTTTGTATTATATACACGGTTGGAATAAAGCATAATACCCTCAACTTTTTTAATTTAAATGAGGCATCCTGTATACTAACAAAAAAAAAATGTACAACAGATGCCCTTTTTCCATTACACTTACCTACAAAATTTCAAAGATTTTGTTCGTTTTGTTTTAAAGATATACCGGGTGGTGCGTCGGCAAACACACCATAGGAAATTCAATGTATTTTTATAAATATGCAATTATTTTCTCATCAGTTCATTTTAGCAAAAAATACAAGAGAGCAATTTTGTAGATATTAAAAAAATAAAAAAAATAAAATGTATTAAAATCATTCAGTTCGTTGTAGAAGATTAAATAATAATTTAAACATTATATGCTCATTATATAATATACTAAACTGACATTGACATTGATTAATAGTAAATAAAAGTAGTGCGGAAAAGTGTTACTATGCAAAAAAATTCCACTTTTCTTAACGGTTTTGGATGCGGAAATAAGGTATTTCTATTCATTGATTTTTGCGGCTTCTACTTCGTTATACATGTTGAGTATAAATAATAAACACTTTGTAACTTTGTTTGTATAACACAATTTATTTACTGCTGACTATAGTTTCGGCATCTCAACGTGCCATTATCAAAACATACAATGATTAAAAACTACAATTACAGGTATATATATGGAAACAAAATTTAACAAACAGCTGTGAAAATTGGAGTGTACATCAGGTCAACCTGGTCGTTAATTAGGGGTATTCCCGGATTAGCGCGAGCCTTATGAATTTCGATCGATTCTAGGAGGTCCATTTTTCGACCCTTTTCTACGTAATGGATTATGGATAGTACATCCTCGCCAAAAGAATGATTCTCCTCGATTATATGCTTCGCAAACGTTGATTTTTCAATTTGTTTTAGGCGGACAGAGCGTAGATGTTCTTTTAATCTAATACTAAAATTCCGACCAGATTGTCCTATGTACACACCTTGACATTGTTGACATGTTAATTTATAAATACCGGATTTGCTAAAATAATCTACTGAGGTTTTCGGATTGAAAATTAAATTTCTGATTTTTGAACTGGGTTTTAATGCTGCTGTGATGTTGTGTTTTTTTAAAATATTCTTAATTTTAAGGCTAGCATTTCCAAAAAAGGTTAAAGGTATATATTTTTTGTTTTCTGGTGGTAAGTCACCTCCAAATAGGATTTTCTTAATTTTTCCCAGTTCGTGTTTTTTTAATAATGTATCAATTATGTTGGCATTGTATCCATTATTTATTGCTATGTTCTTTATTAAGGAAATTTCGTTTTTTCTTGCAATGTCCGATAAGGGCAAACTCAATGCTCTGTGAATCATTGAATTGAACGCAGCCATTTTATGCTTTTGAGGATGTCTGGAATGGTTAGGGATAACGGTGTCAGTAAAGGGATGGTTTTCTATAAATGTCAAATAAGAGATTGGTGTTAGTCTTAGTGATGGATAAATCTAAATATTTTATATTGTTATTGGTTTCTGACTCTACGGTGAATTTAATTTTAGGGTGTAGGTTATTAATGAAATCTAAGAGAGTGGGTTAGTTGCCTATCACTTCCTACAAAGCAAGCCAAGATATCATCAACGTAACGATACCACATTTTAATGCGTTTTCTACCTAAAGGGGAATTTAAAATACTGTTGGTTAAATTATTCATGAATATTTCGGCTAACAGTGGGCTCAATGGTGAACCCATTGCTAAGCCTTCTGTTTGTTTATAAAACTTATTTTCAAAGGAAAAATAATTATTATCAAGAATTAGTTGCGTCGTTTCATTCACTAACTCTCCAGCCCATAATATCTCCTCTCATTTAAACTCATTGTATAAAGAATTAACAAATTTTAAAGACCCTCGCGCAATTAAAAATTCTATTGAACTAACAAACAATTTAACATCATTTAAATTAGAACCTAACTACAGACTGGTATCATTTGACGTAACGAACATGTTTGCAAATATCCCTCCACATGATTGCATTAAATTAATTGAAGAATCCTTTGACAAAAATAATGTTAACATAACCGTAAAGTCCGAATTTTTAAACGTAATACAACTAATTCTTGATAATAATTATTCAATTCAATGATTCACAGAGCATTGAGTTTGCCCTTATCGGACATTGCAAGAAAAAACGAAATTTCCTTAATAAAGAACATAGCAATAAATAATGGATACAATGCCAACATAATTGATACATTATTAAAAAACACGAACTGGGAAAAATTAAGAAAATCCTATTTGGAGGTGACTTACCACCAGAAAACAAAAAATATATACCTTTAATCCTTTTTTGGAAATGCTAGCCTTAAAATTAAGAATATTTTAAAAAAACACAACATCACAGCAGCATTAAAACCCAGTTCAAAAATCAGAAATTTAATTTTCAATCCGAAAACCTCAGTAGATTATTTTAGCAAATCCGGTATTTATAAATTAACATGTCAACAATGTCAAGGTGTGTACATAGGACAATCTGGTCGGAATTTTAGTATTAGATTAAAAGAACATCTACGCTCTGTCCGCCTAAAACAAATTGAAAAATCAACGTTTGCGAAGCATATAATCGAGGAGAATCATTCTTTTGGCGAGGATGTACTATCCATAATCCATTACGTAGAAAAGGGTCGAAAAATGGACCTCCTAGAATCGATCGAAATTCATAAGGCTCGCGCTAATCTGGGAATACCCCTAATTAACGACCAGGTTGACCTGATGTTACACTCCAATTTTCACAGCTGTTTGTTAAATTTTGTTTCCATATATATACCTGTAATTGTAGTTTTTAATCATTGTATGTTTTGATAATGGCACGTTGAGATGCCGAAACTATAGTCAGCAGTAAATAAATTGTGTTATACAAACAAAGTTACAAAGTGTTTATTATTTATATTTCTATTCAGTATGTGAAAATAGTAACGGGTGTCCAACAATTATTGCAGTCCCGGGTGGCGTTGAAATAAAAAACGTAGGTCGATTCTTACATGTTGCAAATAAATGAACTGACATTTTTAATGCACATTTAAGTTATGTTTGACAATTAAAATGTCAGTTCATTTATTTGGCAGATGAAAGAATTGACCTACGTTTTTGATTCCAACGCCACCCGGGACTGCAATAATTGTTGGACACCCGTTATATTGTATAATGAGCATATAATGATACTCATTGCCCAGGAGTATGAAATTTGCTGCATGAGCCGAAGGCGAATATTTATAGTAGGGTTTGATTTTTTTTAAACAAAACTACTCTCACTATAACTACTTACCATTATTTTGCGTACATTTCAACACACTCGCAATTTTACTTTGGTGTGTAATTTCTACTGTCAGTAGCCACGCCTATATGTTTTTTTTTTGAGAAGTCAATTCAAAAATCAAATGTGTGTTATAATAGTATAAGATTGTCGGGCGCATTATTGCAACAGATGGTGTTAGCACATTTTTTTGAACTACTATAGAAAATCGCATCTATTTTTTGGTTATGTCATTTGACAGCTGAGGGTTGTAGCTTCATTACAAAAAAAATATGTGTTTTTTTAAAATTTTGTATGTTTTACAAAAAGTTAAAGATGGAAGACTAAACTGTGCATTTTCATCATATTTTACTCTATTACTTCCGTACATGGAAGAACTCGCGACAAGCCTCTGAAAAGTTACGTAATGTTTACGGGGACGATGCTCTACAAGAACGTCAATGCCAGCGGTGGTTCTCTAAATTCCGTTCTGGGTAATTTTAATGTCAACGATGCTCGGTCAGGGAGACCAACCGAGGTTGACGATGATCAAATAAAGGCACTGATCGAGTCAAACTCACGTTACATGACTTGGGAGATTGAATAATCATTAAACATTCATCATTCAGGCTTTCATTATCACCTACAGAAACTGGGATACGCAAGCAAAATCGATATTTGGGTTCCTCATGAACTTAAGGGAATTCATTTGACAGCGCGTATAAACGTCTGCGATATGCCCCGAACTGCGTGCAGCAACGTTAATTCGGGTCAGTAGTCGGATGGGTGACCGGTACCATTCACCATTGGGATACAATTAATGGTGCTTTAGAGTGACGGGGGCGATCCTTTAAAGTAACAAGCTCATTTACACACACACATATACACAAATGACACATGGCGGAAGGACCACGTGGTCAATAGCCTAACACTACTACTACTACTGTGTATGCTAATAAAAATGTAATAGCTTCAGAAGTAAATAAATAAAGTATACTTTAGGATATAAAGTTACTACATTTACCCGTATATCTGAGAGCACGTTCGATATGTTGCGATAACTCATTAAAACAGACAGTGGTCGCTGTTTTGTAATAATTTTATTCTGCTTGCAGAAATGTTGTTACTAGGAAACAACAATCCGGGGCCTGGATTGTAATGATTTTCCACTGCCAGCTTTTAATTAGTCTGCATTTCTCTCTTTCTGCAATGCAGTCACTAATTAATATTTAATGTAATATATATATATATATATATATATATATATATATATATAACTATAGACACGTGCAAGGAACGTGAACACGTCTTGGCCACGCTGGGTTAATATTAGGCTATAGTTAAAGGTTAAAAATTACGAACTGTTGAGTGAGAAGCGAGTGCATAAGCGGGGAAATAGAAGTGGATGGGGCACGATTTAGTGACGGTTAAAATAAAACTGTGAGAACAAAACGAAAAGTGAAGGTTAAGACAAAAAAAACGAGCATAGTTTGTGCGCGCCAAAAGTGCGACGTTGTCGGATCGAACAAATAAAACGTAAAACAAGGAAAAAATACAAAACCAATATATTAATAAATCAAAGGGTAACAGTGAAAAGTTGTTCCATAAGATTGATAAATAAACGAATAAGAGGGAATAATAACGGATATTATGAACAAAAGGCAAAGGACTGAAGAAAGAGACAAAGACACACATTTTCGGAAAGAGCAAAAAGATATTAAGATCTCCAGAAAAAAGAAAGAAAGAGGAAGGAAACAAAGAATTTAAAGGATTTGCTATAGAAGAGGAAGAAATAAGAAACAAAGAACAAACTTAAACAAATGATAAGGGAGCTGATTATCAAAACAGATAAAAACACACAGGAATTAACAAAGGAAATTAGAGATATGAAAAAAGACATAGAAAGGAGAGAGGAACAGTGGGAGAGAGAAAAGAAATCACTAATAGAGAGAATAGAAAGATTGGAACAAAAGAATGAATGGTATGAAAAACAAAAAAGGAAGAACAATATAGCTATAATGGGACTAAAAATATCATATCCAATAAAAGAGGCGGTTCAGAAATTCTGCGTAGAGAAACTAGAAACTAAAATAGAAGTTAAAAATGCAGCAATAATAAATAGAGGCAAAAAGCAAGAACTAATAATAGCGGAAATAGCTACGAGCGACCAAAAAAGAGCAATTATGGAGGCCAAGAAAAAGCTAAGAGATACACAAATTTACATTGAGAACGATCTAACTTTCGAAGAAAGAAAAATCCAAAGAAAAAGGATTTAGAGCCAAGGTAGGATACAAAAAATTGACGCTCAACGGAAAGGAATACATATGGGACAACACACAGAATGGTCTAGTAGAGAAAGACCAGAATGAGAGAGCAAAAAACCAATAATGGAAGAAAATATTAGTAGAGAGACGACAATGGCAAGGAATAAGGACATGAGGAAAACAGAAACAAAAAGAACAGAAGACTTGCATAAGCTTATATTTTGGGGAGGGAAAAAACTAGTAAGGGAGGGGGAGACTGGGGTAGAATGGGATGAAGGAGGGAACAGGGATGGGGGAGATATTAACGGAAGAAGGGTACATCAAGATAGAGCCACACCAGAGAGAGGCGAGCAGGGATTATGGAAGAGGGGCGATAAAAGAGGAAAGATGAGAGAAAAAAAGCGGGAAAGGATGACGGCATCGTTTTGGAACGTCGCGGGATTAAAGAGGAAAATGGAAGAGGGGCCTTGGTATAAAGAGTTGGAGGAATGGATAAAGGAGAAGGATACGGTGGGTCTAATCGAGACATGGGTAGAAGAAGAGGATTGGGAGTGGGTAAAGCTAAAGTTGCCAATGGGATATAGATCGGAATATAGGGGGCGACAAGGAATCATGCAAAGGCTAAAGCAAAAGGGGGAATCATAACGGGAGTGCGAATGGAATTGGAAGAGGTAAATGAGGAAGCAGGGAGCGAGAGAATAGGAGGGGCTGTAACAAGGTCATTTTGGAAAGGAAAACGCCTGTGGAGAACGGTGATGATATATAATCAGAAAGAGGGGAAGAAAATTATGGGGGAAATCAAGAAGATACTAATGGAAGGGGAGCAAGCAGGAAATTTGATTGTAGGGGGAGATTGGAATGTGAGAACAGGGAGCCAAGACACAAAAGGGGTGAACCAAGAAGGACGGCAAAGAAGAGGAAGAAGGTCGAAAGATGGGACGACAAGTAAAGAAGGAGTGGAATGGATCAGGTGGGCTGACGAGCAGGGTTTAGAAGTGCTGAATGGATCGACAGAAGGGGATTGGGATGGAGAGATGACGTATCTAGGGCCAAGGGGGACCTCAGTAATAGATTATGTCCTGGTGACTGATGATATCAGAGATGACGTAAGGGAATTTAGGGTGGAGGACAGATGTGGACCTGATCATTTCCCCATAACAGTGAAGCTTGGGGGGGGGGGGAGGAAGAAGAAGTAATCAATACTAAACGATTGGGCTGGTACTGGTCCAACAGGACAAAAAAGATATACAGAGACAAAATAAAGGAGACGAGTTTTCAAAAGGTGGTAACAGTGGAACAGCTGGGAGACAGGGTGAAACAGGCGATGACGAGAAGGAGCGGAGGAAAGTCTGTGAAGAAGGGCTTCTTATGGTTTGATGAAGGGTGTAGGGAAGCCAAAAGAGCTCTAAGAAGGACAATAAAGGCTTGGAGAGATGGAATGGTGGGAGAGGAGGAGGTAAAACAAGCAAAAAACATCTTTGGAGTGGAGTGCAATAGTAAGAAGGACAAATGGATGGGAGAAGAGATGAAGATAGTGAGGGAGCTAAAGAATGAAGAACAACTATGGAGATACTAGGTGGTGGCAGAGAGAAGGGTCTTCGATGGGAAAGAAGATTTTAGCATGGAAGAGTTAGAAAGGGCACTTCAGCAAATGAAAGACGGGAAGGCGGCAGGACCTGATCGAATACAGGCAGAAGCATGGAAGTGGTGCAGCTCAGAAGGGAAAAAGAAAATGCTGAGGCTTTTTAACAATTTATGGAGAGGAGAAGAGCAGTTTCCAAGTCAATGATGGATAGCCTGTATAAACTGCTAATGATAATGGTGAAGGATAGGCTGGAGGTGGAAGTAGAAGAAAAAAGGATGCTACCGAAAATTCAGGGAGGGTTCAGAAAGGGACGATCCACGATCGAGCAGATAGCTACACTGAACTGGTTGATTGAGAGGGAGTTGATGAAAAAAGAAAAATGTGTTTGTTGTTTGTAGACTTAAAGGCGGCGTATGACTCGGTAGATAGAAAGTTGATGATTGAATGTTTGAAAGGGTAGGGTGTGTCGGAGCAGGTGGTGAAGTGGATATGTGAAGTATTCAAGGAAACGTGGTGTAGAGTAAGAATGGGTGAGCGTGTATCTGGGCGGTTTCAGGTGAGAGGGGGGGTGAGGCAAGGATGCCCATTGAGCCCATTGCTATTCAACCTGTATGTGGCAGATATGGAGAGGGTGTTGGAGCTTGGACAGGCAGGGGGAGTAGTAGTGGGAGGGATGAAAGTATGGAGTCTGGCGTATGCGGACGATGTGGTAGTGTTGGCGAAAACGGTGAGTGGGATAAGAGAGGTGGAGAGGAGATTGGAAGGGTATTTTAAAAAAAGACGATTGATAGTGAATGTAAGGAAAACCAAATGGATAATATGTAAGAATACAGGAAGGAGAGGGAAGGAGGAATATTTGAGTTGGTCGGGAGAACAGATTGAGCGAGTGAAAGAGTTCAAATATCTTGGGTATGTGTTCAGCGAAACTATAAAAATATATTTTTCATAAAATTCTTGACTTTCGAGAAAAAAAAAAAATTGAAATTTTTGACATTTATTGCCAATTGCTAATAAACTATTGAAGCAACATGAAAGTTATATAACAAATAATTGTAGAGAATTCAAAATTGAATAAATTATTAAGAATAACCTTTTTGCATAAACCGCATAGTTTTCGAGTAAAATATAGGGAAAGTACTATGATGGCCACATCACCATTTTTTTAATGTTTACGAGCTTAAAAAAATGCTTTCGACGAGTTAAACACTATACTTTTTCTACTACCTTACCTATGATACTAACAAACTTTTATTATTATATAAACAAATACTTTATTTTGAATTAAAAATTACAAAACTACAGATCATAATTAAATTAATTACGATTTAAATATCAAATTTTCCGACAATTAGGAAATATAATAATAAATAGGTAATTAATGTGGTCGCAACTATGACCACTTCCCTTATTAACATAAAAAAACCATTTAGGACAGGGTCTGTTCTGCGAAGCGGCCCTCAATATAGTTGATAAGTCGTAAACAGATTAGAATTTTACAGTGAAAGTGCGGGAACAAATACTCTTTTCCGAGAAGGGTACAAACATCTGGGTACCAGGCGCTCGGCCCTGGTCACCCGAACGGTCTGCGAAAAACTGGGTTCAAGCCCAAGAATATCCAGAAGGAAGACGAGAGAACAACTCGAAACTTGAACGAGTAAGCACGGCCGCGTTGTAAATTTGTAAATTAGTTTCAATATAGTTATATTTGCAAACGATTATTTTTATTTGCAACAAAATTGGTCCTTCGAGAAAAAAGAAATACAAAACATTTTGGTCCTTCGAACCGGATTGATTCGAGTTTTTGAATCAAAACCAGTCAAAACATTGTTTCGTATAAGTTATCGCGAGTGGTTCGAGGCAGCAGCATCTTTGTCGCATCATGAGGAAGCCGAGGTGCCCCTTTAAACATTTCACACCATAGCCGTCTCCAAGCGTAACGTGCCGGTACCTGGGAGTAGCAGCGTCGTCGTAAGGGTACGGCCAGAGTGCGAGCGTCTGGCGGTGCGATGCGTGCGGCTTCGTTTTTTTAACACGTACTAACGCTCCATGGCACTCAGGAGGACTCAGGACGCCACCATGCGTTAGCACGTGTTTAACATGAACACCACACGCATCCGCACCGCAAATTATTAAAAACAGGGTTCAAATTATTAAAAACAGGGTTCAAATTATTAAAAACAATAACTCAAATAAAGTTACAAGTAACAAAATTGTTAAAAAAAGGTGGAAACCACACAGTCTATTTAAAAAAAAATTAAGTTACCCGACATATTTACCTACCTTTGGCGGAGATTATAATGAATGGTTTTCTTTTAGAGACACTTTTAGTTCTTTAATTGATAGGGACTCAGAGTTAACAGATATGCAAAAATTTCAATATTTAAAATCATCATTAGTAGGAGAAGCAGCTAAGGCTATTCACTCCTTAGAAGTTAACGACAAAAACTATTCGCGTGCATTAGATGTTTTACGAGAAAATTTTGAAAATTAAAGACAAATTGTGAATAATCACTTACAAGCCATATTTAATCTACCGCAAATAAAAAGTGAAGGCAGGGCGAAATTATTAGTATTATTAGACAAAATATTCGCTCTCTTGAATCGTTGGAATGTTTTATTTTAAATAAATGCCCAGATTCACTGGAATTAGATTGGGAAAATCAATTAGGCATTACCGATATGCCAGATTTAGAACAATGAATGAAATTTTTACATAAACGAGAGCAATCTTTAAACAATGCACCTAATAACTCTAGTGCTTCACAATCAAATAATTCGCTGTCATGTTATTTATGTTCATCTTCGCATCCTTTGTTTAACTGCAGTAAGTTTCGTGCCTTGGACGTCACTAAGCGCCTCGATTTGGTACGATCCAAAAAGTTGAGCAAACATTGTTTGAAATTTGGACATAATACAATAGAGTGTAAATCTTTAAGACGGTGTAAAAAGTGTAATAAATTGCACAACACATTATTACATCTTCAAAATAATGAACAATCGAATTAATCAAAAAATAGTTTGTATATTAACAACATTGAATTAGGAACTGTTTTATTAGCCACATGTGTAGTAGAATTAAAGGTTCAAAATACAAAACACAAAATTAGAGCACTGTTAGGTCCAGGATCTCAAATAGCAGCTTTAGTACCGAAATGCGTTGTTTTGCAATTGATCGAATCACTAATCAACTTCCCTCAGAAAAATTAAATATTCCGATCCCAAACCATATTAGCTTATCTGATCCGAAATTCTATATACCATCAGAAGTAGATTTATTAATTGGTGTTGAAGTTTATAATCAACTTATCAAAACAGAAAGAATGTCAATTATGGTAAGTCATTAACAGTACAAAATACAGAATTAGGATGTGTAGTCAGTGGTAAGGTGTCAAAAAAATCGGAGCCAAAGTTAAGTTGTCATTCAGTCACATTGAACCAATTAAATAATAACATTAGGCGTTTTTGAGAAATTGAACATGCAGAATCAAAAGAAAGGGTCAAATCTGTTGAAAAACATTTTAATTCCACTTTCACTAAAAACACAAATGGTCTGTTTATTGTCGCATTACCGTGGAAAACCGATCCATCTAAGCTAGGAAATTCTTTCGGCGTGATTTGAATTTAAAAACAGAATATATTTCATTTAAGCGGGAATATATGCAATTAGGGCATATGGCACAAGATCAAGTAACTGCCGATAATTTAGGATATTCCTTACCGCATCATGCAGTAATAAAAAAATCAAGTGTAACCACAAAACTGTTTGTAGTGTTTGATGCTAGTGCAAAATCTTATAGTAAAATTTCACTAAACGATTTGCTTTTAACCAGTCCGACACTGCAAGACGATTTGTTCGATATTTTAATCAGATGTCGCACACACGAATATTCGTAATCACAGCCGACATAAAAATGATGTATAGGCAAATGAAATCTGCGAGTCTGATCGCAAATGTCAACAGATTTTATGGCGCGACTCACCCCATCATCCTATAAAAATATATCAGTTAAATACAGTGACATACCTGTATTTAACTGATATATATATTTTTATACACAGGTACATCCTGTGCTCCTTACTTGGCTGTGCGATGTCTACAAGAGCTTGCAAAGAAAGCGCCAAACAGGTCAATGTCAAATGTAATTTTGAATGATTTTTATATGGATGATTTGCTGACAGGTACATCAACTATTGAAGAAGCACGAGAATTACGAAATTCTTTGATCGAAACACTTTCAAAGGGTGGGTTTCAATTACGAAAATGGGCATCAAAAAACTTACACATTCTCAACGATTTAAATAATGCACAAATTGATAATAATGTGTTACAATTAACTCAAACGAACCAAATTAAGGCTTTAGGAGTGCAATGGAATCCAGTTGGTGATATTATTGAATACGATTCATTTAAATTTAAAACGGATTGCATTACAAAAAGAGTTATTTTATCCGAGATTGCAAAATATTTTGATCCGTCCTGTGACTGTCAAGGCTAAATTAATTTTACAAAATGTTTGGAAGAAAAAACTAGGTTGGGATGATCGTGTACCTGAAAATATTCTAAATTCATGGTTGCAATTAAGAGCAGAACTAACTTCAATGGAAAAGATAACAATTAAACGAAAAATTAAATTCTCTCCAAACTCTAAGATTGAAATTCATGCATTTGGGGATGCTAGCCTGGTGCTTAATTTATATAAAATCAATCAGTCCTGATAGCACGGTATATACTCGCATATTATGTGCAAAATCACGAGTTGCTCCCCTTAAAACGATCACTTTGTCGCGATTAGAGTAATGTGCCGCGGTGCTAACAGCTAATCAGGTAAAAACGGCTTTAAAATCAGAGTCAATAAATTGTTGAGGCCTGTCAATTTTAATCCAGAATATATCTGAGGTCAATAATTGGTATATCCGTTCAGAAGACAATCCTGCGGATATAATATCGCGTGGATTATTGCCTTCGGAATTAATTAATAATTTGGGTGGTTTAAAAAATAAAATAAAATATAAAAATAAAATTTTATATACTGAGGACGTACAATTTTTATATATAACCACCCAAATACTCAACTCAGTAATGGATTACACCAAACCCAATTTAATTCATAATTGTTTATGGTGGAAGGGGCCCAAATTTTTAAAACAAAATATCTCACGCCAAACGTTTGTTCCAAGATTTAACCAGCAAGCAGAATTTAGAGTACTTGTGAAAAACAATCCGAATCAAAAAATCCGTGGTTAAATAAATATTCGTCTTGGACAAAATTAATACGTGTTACGGCATGGATTAAACGATTAGTAAATAATATTGTAAATAATAACAATAAAGTAAGGGGGGAGCTCACAATAGATGAGATAAATCTCTCAGAAAAAATCATTATAAAAAATGGTGATGTGGCCATCATAGTACTTTCCCTATATTTTACTCGAAAACTATGAAGTTTACGCAAAAAGGCTATTCTTAATGATTTGTTCACTTTTGAATTGTCTACAATTATTTGTAATACAAGTTTCATGTAACTCTAATAGTTTATTAGCAATTGGCAAAAAATGTCAATTTTTATTTTTTTTCTCAAAAGTTTAGAATTTTATGAAAAATATATTTTAACAAAATTTGTTCAGTTTCTCATTCTCTTTAACTTTTGTTTGAAAAGTTGTGTAATATTTTTCATAAATAAAAAAAATATTGGGGACCGCGGTGGCCTAGTGGGTAGAGTGCCTGCTCATGGGCCACACGGTTGTGGGTTCAAATCCCAGCCGGGCGGTGGATTTTTCTAAGGAAGAATTCTCCGTCCGGATCCATGGATGTTCGTGTATGTCCCTCATTGGTATCACAACGGGCCTATCTAGGCCTAAGTGTGCATCTCTTCGCGGTGCACGAAGAGGTGCTGCCACACCAACCTAACCTAACCTTAAAAAAAATATTGGAAAAAAACAAAAAACGTCTCGAGTAAACACCCACTTCCGGTTTATGAATGTTTACCAAAAGCTTTTCAGTTCCAGTTTTTAACGATAAAACCTTACGTTTAAAGTTTCATCTCAATCGGATCTGTCGTTTTTGAGATACAGCACCCACCGACAGACAGACAGACAGACACAGACACAAAATTTTTTTTTCCAGAAATTAGTTTAATGGACTCAGGGGACCTCAAAACGGATATTTCCGCAAAAAAAAATTTTCAAAAAAAAATCACGATCACAATACTTCCCCTATATACTTCGTATATAGGGAAAGTAAAAATATTCAATCAAATTAATTTGCAAAGTAAATAATGCAAATTAAAAATAATAAACCAGTCGACAATATTGGTCAATTAAATCCATTTATTGACGAATCAGAAATAATGCGGGTAGGAGGGAGATTAAGGTATTCAAAGCTGTTATATGACACAAAATATCCTAAGCTTTTGCCAACAAATAATGTGATAACGGATTTAATCATACGTCATTATCACAGTAAAATTTGCATATAGGACCTTTAGGCACTTTAGCATCAGTACGGACTAAATTTTGGCCAATTTCCGGTAGAAAAACGTTAAAAGTGTTATCCGGCAATCCATAATTTGTTTTAAGGCAAATCCACGACATTCCGAACCGGTAATGGGCAATCTACCCGAGTATCGAGTTGATAAACTCAGACCGTTCATAAAAACCGGGGTAGATTATGGCGGACCGTTTTTAATTAAAGAAGGTCAACGGAAAAACTGTAAATATAATAAAGCATACATTGCCCTTTTTATTTGCATGGCTACAAAGGCTATTCATCTAGAAATCGTCAGCGATTTATCAACAGAATCATTTTTAGCCGCCTTGCGTAAGTTCATTTCACGTCGGGGAATGGTAACAGACCTGTATAGCGATAATGCTACCAACTTTAGAGGTGCTGATAATGAGCTACAAAAATTATATAGCTTGTTGACAGAACAACAAGAAAATATTAAATTACAGTTGAAGAATGATGGAATCAAATGACATTTCATACCACCCCGAGCCCCCCATTGAAGGGTTATGGGAAGCAGGGATTAAATCCCCAAAAAGAATTTTAAATGAAATAACAGGTGGTGCGAGTTTAAGATACGATGAGTTTTTCACATTAGTAACCCAAATAGAAGCAATTTTAAACTCCCGACCCCTACCCCTCTCTCCACTCTCAAACGATCCCAATGATTTAACCTTTCTCACCCCGGGCCATTTTCTGATTGGATCGAATTTGCGGGCTCTTCCGGAGCCAACACTGGAGGATATTCAAATTGGCAGATTGTCTCGTTGGCAGTTAGTACAACGAGTGCAGCAGCATTTCTGGACAAGATGGCAGAAAGAATACCTTCAGGAGCTGCAATCTCGGCGAAGATGGAAGCGAGCAGCAGGTGAACCCCCTCGGAGTCAGAGATATGGTCCTTATACATGAGGATAATACACCCCTATGCCAGTGGAAGTTAGGCCGCGTGGAAGTAGTTCACCCCGGCAAAGATGGTGTAGTGCGGGCAGCGACAGTGAGATCAAAAAGTGATAGTTTTGTGCGTCTGGCAGTTAAGCTGTACGCGTTACCCTTCAGAAAAGGCGGATTAAACCCATTTAGATACGTATTTGTTTGCATCTTATGTTAATTTTATTTATAGGTAATTAATGTTGTACACTTTTTACCGATTCTATTCATTTTCTTGAAATCATATTCATTTCAACAGGGGGAGGATGTTGCGACTTGTATCCGTCGCAACTATGACCACTTCCCTTATTAACATAAAAAAATAAAAAACCATTTAGGACAGGGTCTGTTCTGCCAAGCGGCCCTCAATATAGTTGTTAAGTCCTAAACAGATTAGAATTTTACGGTGAAAGTGCGGGAACAAATACTCTTTTCCGAGAAGGGTATAAACCTCTGGGTACCAGGCGCTCGGTCCTGGTCACCCGAAGGGTCTGCGAAAAACCGGGTTGTAATTACCACCACCCTCACCCCCGCCTTTAACCCCAAGGATATCCAGAAGGAAGGCGAGAGAACAACTCAAAACTTGAACGAGTAAGCACGGCCGCGATAACAAGTTGTAAATTTGTAAATTTTGTAAATTAGTTTCAATATAGTTATATTTGCAAACGATTATTTTTATTTGCAACAAAATTGGTCCTTCGAGAAAAGAAAATACAAAACACAATGTTTAAACCTTTTAAATGTAAATTATAGATTACTATAATTTTTTAATATTTTGTTATAATTTTATGGATGATTAAATAAAAATATCACCCCAATAATAGTGTTAATCACTATTATTGGGGTGATATTTTTATTTAGTTTTTATTTTTTAGTGGGTTGATCTTATCTGTGATTCTATTTAGGCATTCTTTCGACCACTCTTTTCTAAGTTTCATTTTTTTATTGCGAATGATATCAATTGGACATATGTCACCAACTATTGGGGCACCATAATCTCGACTATTTTTGGCTAATACTTTCTCATTCCCGTCAATACCACTATGAGCTTTCGTCCATATAAAGTGGAGATAATTTTATTTAATATAAAATTAATTATATTATTATTTAATATATTAAAAGAGTGGTCGAAAGAATGCCTAAATAGAATCACAGATAAGATCAACCCACTACAAATATATTCACCCAATACTACTTTACAAAATAATACATATTGAGATGCAGCAATATCCAAGATGGTTGGAAACAACTATCACCAGAATAAAAATCAATCATGGTTCATATCCAGCACATTTATATAAAATTAGGATGAACCCAATAAAATAATGTGACTGTGAAGTGGAGAATGGCGATATCAACCATATTATATTTGAGTGCCAAAAATACGACAGAATGGACTTTATGAAAGCAATACTAAACAATAAAATACCGTTACATCAATCTATATCTTCACTACTTTACCAAGCCGAAACGACCCAATTAAACATCCTGGCATCCTTTTTAAAAATCAATCATATCAAAATACAACAATCATTATGTGTAACCCTTTGTGGTCTACCTCCCTGTTTGTTATATAGCTGCCGTGACGGATCCCTCGGCATAATCCCTATCCGAATTGTGTCCACCGTTACTGCTACATTGATTAAAACATATTAATATACTTACATAGCAAATGTACTATATTATATTATTACCGTATAATATATTTGATTGGCTGTAGGTAGACAAGTTTCTTATGCCAGGCCCAAATGGCCAAATTAAAAATAATTATTACAGTATTACAATAGTACGTTTTAAGTAGTTTTAATCCCCAGAAATCAATGTTTTGCTGAAAATTTGAAATGGTGGAATAATTAGACTTTTAATTATCAGAGAATATAGAAGATACCCTATGAAATAGATGTAATCTAATCAATTTGTAGTTTAGAAATTTAGATGTAGCACATTCTCAACCTCATAGTAATATCGAAACATTCAAGTAATTTATTAATTTTTTAAAACTGCGTATAGAGTATTAATGAGAGAAATTGTTCAATTATTTTAAAATTGGATTAATGAGGCTGTTACTTGTTAACACTCTATATCACTTAATAAAATATTGACACAGTATATGCTTTCAAAAATGTTTTTATTATTCTACGACAATGTTTCACCACACAGGGCTTTGTCAAGTAGATGACGAAGTATTTTATTAAGTATTATAAATTTGTTAAATAATAAATGGTGTCCACCATTTCGGCATTGTAATAATTATGCGCAAGATACTTTTTATTGGTATTATCATTTCGATTAAATTAAAACCAAGAGATTTGTGTATTTTTGTGCTCATATCTCAAATGCCACGTATTCTAATATTTTGTTCAATTAGAATCTAATCCCACAAATAAATTTATTAAGAATATTAAATCTATTGCAAAAAAAAAAAAACTATGAACAACAAACCTCCTAAATTATATGGTATGTTAAATAATAAACTGTATTAAAATCCTTTAGTTCGTTGTAGAAAATTAAATAATAATTAAAAATACGAAAACATTTCGTGAATCTACAACAATGAGGCTTACTAAGACTATAAAACAAATTAATTTTGAAACAACTACTTCTCCGGCCAATACCTCGACAGACATTGAATAATACAAAATTAATTAAAAAAACATAGTTTATTCTAAGAGACCTTTTGGAAACTTAGAGGATTTTAAAATAAAATTAGAAATGGTATATGGTATAATCAAAGATTTTAACAGAAGAACAAATTTATATATAAAGAGGGAAAGGGATCACATCGAGTGATTGTTATTCAATTAATAATATCGTTAAGGGGGAATTACTCTCCTGAAGCCCGTTTTGAGAGTAATTTTTAGGAATTATTTCTGTGAAAACTATCAAACCTACACTTTTGGGATTCATATTAAGACATGTTTAAACTAACATTATAAATTTTATTGAATTACTTAATCGAAATGTATACAAGTTATGCGCTGTTATGTATGTCGCGGCGTGAGACGCTCGTCCAATCGGGCGCACGGGTTGTGGCGATACTAATCGTCTAAAATAAAAAACAATTTATTTTATAATCTATATGAGTGTAGTTATCGTCCGAACTAGAACTAAACAAATACACATATTTTTATAGAAATGGCAGCTGTTTAAAGATCAAAGTTCAATTTTTCCGAAAATTTTTCAACTAAAACATCAGATTGAAAGTGAAATATACAAGCCATCAAAATAATCCTAGATCCAACCATAAGTGAAGGTTCCTTCTATATGTGTGCCAAACCGCAAGTCAATCGGTTCAATAGTTTTTGAGAAAAACGTGCGCCCGTCTTACAAAATGTCGTTCCGAGAAAAACGCGTTCAACGTTTGCAATACATTTATACGGTTGATACGGTTGAACTTACGGTGGATAACAACTGATTTGAGTAACTTACCCTTAATCAGCTGTACCGGGGCCATAGATAAAAGGGAGGACCATAGAAACAAGGGGGGACCATAAAACAGAAAAAAAGTCGAGGTATAACAGTCGACGGTATAAGTACCGCGCCGCAGCCTAAGCTTGTGTAACTATGGGAGTTATGCGAATTTCAAATTAATATTTTCGAAACACACTCTCAGAACCCCAGACTATAATAAAATGCAAAAAAAAAAAAATTGAATTGTCGAATTTTCTAAAGAGTAATTCCCCCTTAAGGTATTAATTTCAAAGAAATTAAATTTTTTTGTTGATCATTTGTTTTGTCTTTTTTGTATGTTTAAGATCAAGCACCAACTTTTATAAAGAATAAAATTTTCTGAGAAATTCATAATAAAAAAGTTTCCCATATGTTGTATACTTACGTGGACACGTTGTATAGAAAGATCCAATTCATCAAGGATTTTACCCTTAAAATCATTTCCCTTTCAAGGGACATTGCATTAAATTCTCTACATACAACCTTAAATTTAACCCCTAGAAAATGTGGAAGCAGTGTTGTCTATTTACTCACCTGCAATAACTGCGATGCAGAATAATTAAATAGCTCAAACGTCACAAAAGCTCAAAGCATGCATTAGGCTTCATAAAAGCGATATAAAGTGCAAATCTGAAGCATGTGCCTTAGGCAGACATGCAAATAACACCGGTCATCACTTCAACTTCAATGACCCTAATATTCTAGAATATGACAACAACCATTTCCAAACATGTTTTCTGGAAATATGTCACATAAATAATAGAACCCACACAGTAAATTTAAAACAGGATATATACAACCTTAGGTGTATTTACATCTATTTAAACAATCCCTCACGCGTTCCCTTAAATAATGATCAATTTTATGTATTATGTTTAATGCTCCGTTAAAATTAAAATTTTAATCCATATGCGCACCTAAAATATGGAAAAACTCACAATTTTGAGCATAAATCTATGTTCGTATGTCATTTGTTTGTGAGTAATGAAGTCATCAACTTTTTATTCAAATGGCAACCCCCATTTTTTAAATTCATTTTGCGAGACCCTTTCATTGTCGAATTGACTGTCTAAAAATGTTACCACTTAAAAAAAATTGAGCACCTAAATGACAATTGAATGTCAAGAAACAGTAAATATATTTTTCACAAAAAATCAACGAAAATTTCTTTAATAATAACAAAAAATAATCTAACTCTTTGAACTTCAACTTCTTGACAATATGCAAGTCTGTGTAAAAATTCTTCTTGTACCTTATGAATGACTTCCGGGGTAATGGATTGCATTTCATCTCTAATGCAATATCGTAGTTCAGCTAAACTGTGTGGTTTTCTGCAGTAAACTTTTGATTGTCGTTTGGGAAAATTACTGCAAGCGCATTTAGTCATTTTGCAAAATTTTCACAAGTGAAAGATATTTGGAGACATTAAATTTTTGTGGATGTTGAGTCTGTACTTCAAGTATTTTCTGGTGTAAATTTGGACTTGGATTGACAAAGATTCATCATCGTTTCACAGAATTGCAGTCGCCGGCCGGAGTCGTCTTTGTTGAGTTCTTGCACGAGCTGAATTTTGTAGGGACGATATTTTTTTCTCCTCATGATACGTAGCACGGTCGTCTGACTAACTTCGTCGTCTGATAATAAAATATATAAGTCCTTACGTTGTAGAAAATTCACTAATAATTAGAAAAAACACGAAAATATTTCGTAAAACAATGACAACAATGAGTCTTACTAAGACTACAAGAAACAAATTACTTTTGAAACAACTACTTCTCTAGCTAATACTTCGACAGACATTGAATGATACAAAAGTAATTTGCGTGTTACAAAATAGCAAGGCTATCAAAGCAACACTAGTTTGAACGTATTTCTTTCTGTAAAATGAACTAGTTCATGTGGACGTCAAGATTTTGTTATATCTTTAACATCGCCAGTTTCTCTGAATTTGGACTAAATCTTACTAATTGTGGATCGGGTGATCGGTTGATTTGGATATTTTGCATTAAATAAATTGCATGCCTCCTGCTGAGTTCTGGTCTTATTTCCACATCTGATGAAAATAAAAAATTTAATTCTTTGTGTCACAGTTAAATGTGCCATAATAAAATTGCAATTTAGTAACACTAATACGTTAACTTGTACAATCTAATGACTAATGTTCTGACATTAAAAAGCATGGGAAAAACTTAATCTGCTAATAACTTCTCTGTTTAGAAAGGTACTTTTATACTTTCCCTAAATAGTATATATATAGGGGAAGTTTTGCTTGCTTTATTTTAGTTGTCTTAAGTTTTTTACTTTCCACGTACAAAATACGGGAAAGTATGGTTTTCTTATTTTTTTTCGAACTCGAAATTTCAACGGATATAGTATACGTTTTGAGGTATGTCTGTCCGTGGGCGTTGTATCTCAAAAAGCGCTACAGCTTTCGAACTGAAACTTTAAACTTAAGGTTTTATCATTAATAGAAAGAACTGAAAAGCTTTTGGTAAGAATTCGTCCACCGAAAAGGTGTTTATGAACCTTTGCTTGGTTTTTTCAATTTTTTTTGTAAATATTAAAAATCCAACAAAATTTTCAAGTAAAATTTAAAAACAATAAAAAGTTGAACGACTTCTGTTTGAACCTTTTTTTTTCAAAAGACTTCCTAATTTCCGAGAAGAAAATTAAAAACTTTATTTTTAATTTTCTTGCTTATTACAAATTATAGAATCCACATGAAAGTTGCATAACAAATACTGATAGAAAATACTAAAATGAACAATCACCATTTTTACTTTCCCTATATACGAAGTATATAGGGAACAAACTGAAGGATGCCAGAGGTGGGGGTCATTCCAAGGCCCAAAAATGAAGGGTAAGTGGCAGTGCCTCCAAATCAACCTGCAGCACTCTAAGGCAGCATCAAGTGCCTTAAGCAGCAGGCTGGCTAGGGGGAACGTCCAAATAGGGTTAATTCAAGAGCCCTGGGTTCACGGAGGGGCGATTAAAGGACTTCAGAACCCATCGTACTATCTGGTATGTAATACTACGTGCGGCAGCCCACGGGCCGCCCTGATTTTCAGGAAAGATACTAATTATGCTCCCATTCCACAGTTCGTCACCCAGGACCTAGTGGCAGCGGTCGTGGACGTACCAACGGGAGATGGCAAGAGGCAAATTGTACTTGCCTCAGCCTACTTTCCAGGGGACGAAGACAACCCACCACCAGAGGCAGTAAAGAACCTCACGGACTGGTGCCGCAGGAATGGGAAACATCTTATCATGGGCTGCGACGCTAATGCGCACCACACAGTATGGGGCAGCTCAGATATCAACAACAGGGGTAAGTACCTTCTTGATTATGTATGCGCTAGCAATCTAGACATTTTAAACAGGGGGAATAAACCCACGTTTATAAACGCAATAAGGCAAGAGGTACTTGACTTGACCTTAGCCACAGCGTACGGCGCGCAATTGATAAAAAATTGGCGTGTACTCTCTGAGCCCTCCATGTCGGACCATCAAACGATCGCGTTCGATATGGAAGCTGGGAGTACGGAAATAGCAGAGTGCAGAGTGCCACGAAAAACGGACTGGACATTATATAACGAATGTCTATTGTCCGAACTTCAAGGCCTCCAATACAACATCGCTACCATAGAGGAATTAGAACAAGCCTCACTACACCTAAGCGATACCATTGTAGCAGCCTATGAGAAAAGCTGCCCGGTAAAGAAGGTAAACTTCTCGAAAAACGTTCCTTGGTGGAACAAGGAATTGGATCGACTCAGGACTTCCGCCCGGAAATCCTTCAACAGAGCCAAGAAAACAGGCAACTGGTCAGCCTACAGACAGGCTCTGACTGAATTCAATAAGCAACTGAGGGAGTCTAAACGAAAGGCCTGGAAGGCCTACTGCGAGGGGATCGACAATCTGACCCCAGCAAATAGACTCCGGAAGGTCCTATCAAAGGACCATACCAATGCGGTCGGCATCTTAAAACGAACTGACGGCAGTCACACCAAAGATCAACAGGAAAGTTTAGAGCTACTCCTAGGTACTCACTTTCCGGGATCAAAAGTAGTGACTAAAAACACAATTGCGGCTAGTACCGGCTCAGTGGCTCACTGTTTCAACCGCGACAGCCGCTGCTTAGCGGGGAAAATATTCACGCTCAGCAAAATGCCTTGGGCCATAAACAGCTTCAAGCCATATAAATCCCCAGGAATGGACGGTATCTTCCCCGCGCTACTACAACACGGCTTGGATACAATTGCTCCAGGACTCAGGGAGATATATAAAGCAAGTTATGCACTAGGGTATATACCCCGGTTGTGGAGGGAGGCAAAAGTGGTATTTATACCTAAAGTGGGCAATAGGCCTCTAGACGAACCTAAATAATATCGACCCATCAGCCTAACCTCTTTTCTCCTAAAGGCTATGGAGAAAATAATCGACGAGCACATAAAGGGTGACTCACTTATAAGAACACCCTTAAATGCCAAGCAATTCGCATTTCAAGCTGGCAAATCCACCGTCGATGCTCTACATCACCTCGTCAAAGAGGCAGAACGAGCCATCCTATACAAGGAAATAGCAATCGGAATATTTGTAGACATAGAGGGGGCCTCTGACAACACCTCATTTTCTGCAATAAAACGAGCGGTTATAAATAAAGGACTATATCCTTCCACGATAAGATGGGTGGAGGCAATGCTTCAAAGCCGATTAGTAACGGCTTCTCTAGCAGGATCCACAGTATCTATGACTGTAACAAAGGGGTGTCCTCAAGGGGGAGTTTTGTCCCCCACACTATGGTCAATAGTGGTGGATGGACTCCTGGATGAACTGCATGGAAAGGGCTTTATAACCCAAGGCTATGCAGACGATATCGCCGTAATAATCAGGGGCAAGCATGAAGGCATTCTTACAATCCTAATGCAAAAAGCACTGAATAGCATCAATAACTGGTGTGTTCGGGAAGGACTAAGTATCAACCCGAATAAAACGATCATAGTTCCATTCACGCGTAGAAGGAAGCTGCACATAAAGGCTCCCTCGCTGAATGGAATAGAGATAAATCTCTCCAACGAAGTAAAGTACCTGGGTATAATTCTGGATACCAAACTGACTTGGAATCAGCATTTCGACAAAATCATGGCAAAGGCAACGATGTCGCTTTGGGCCTGTCGGCGGCTTATGGGAAAAACCTGGGGATTAAAGCCCAAAATCACGTATTGGCTGTATAGAACGGCGGTGATACCATTGTCACCTATGCTGTCCTCGTCTGGTGGCCGAAGACCCAAAAACTAGACACGCAAAAGAAGCTGAGTAGGCTTCAACGTTTAGCATGTCTAAGCATCACAGGGGCCATGCAAACGACCCCAACCGCGGGAATGGAGGCAATCATTGGTCTCACACCGCTCCATCTAGTGGTACAAAAAGAGGGACTTGTGGCAGCCCTCCGACTACACCAGAGGAAGAAAACACTGCCGGGGGACTGGACAGGACACTTAGAAATACTGCAGCAAATCGACCCGGCCCTTCTGTCCAAACCGACGGACATTACGTCCAGGAAGCTCGAATTCGAATTACCGTTTAAGGTGTCGATCGAGGACCCCAAAACGGCTTTGATGAGAGTCAAGGAGTTTGGACGAGGGATATCAGCCTGGTACACGGATGGTGCCAAGAATACCAGAGGTACTGGAATAGGCATTTATGGGCCTAACCAAAACCACAGGAGCTTCATGGCTCTGGGCACGACGCCCACGATTTTGCAAGCAGAAACGATTGCAATTGATATGTGCGCCAGAGAATGCTTGGATAGTCACCTAAATGGCGCGCATATATACATCTGCTCAGACAGCCAAGCCGCATTAAAGGCCGTTCGAGCCTATAGTCACGGCTCACTGACTGTCTGGGAATGTCGAAGATCCCTCTCGCAACTGGCGAAGAACAACTTGTTGACCCTCATGTGGGTCCCAGGGCACGGGGATATTAAAGGCAACGAAGTGGCCGATGAACTCGCAAAAAGAGGTGCAAATGCCACTCCTATAGGACCAGAGCCGTTTTGTGGACTCCCCATGGCGCATAGAAGAGAGGTGGTGCAAAAATGGGAAGAGGACAGAAGACGTAAGTATTGGAACAATGTACCAGGTCTACGTCAATCAAAACGACTCCTGAAACTCATCACAGCCACAAGGTGCTTGAACTCACAAGGAACGAGCTAAGAACTTTCACCGGACTCATGACAGGGCATTGTGCCCTCCGATACCATTTGCGGAAAATGGGAAAAGAGGAAAGTGGAAACTGCGGATTGTGTGATTCGGCAGATGAAACTACCGAGCACATACTATGCACTTGTGTCGCGATTGCTCACAAGCGTCTTTCACACTTCGGCAGGGACCGATTATCCCCCGAAGAAGTGAGCATTATCACCCCCAAGATAGTTACCAGGTTCATGGTGGACGTGGGATTGCTTGGGAAGTGATTGGTTAAGGGTAGAACAATAGATCTGTTAGGTCGCAGTTCACGAGAAGCTAACACACCTCACTAAGACCCTACTTAACCTATAACCTATATAGGTTCTATTTCAGTTAGTTATTCAATTATTAATGTAAATAATATTACATTTCAGAAGTGAATCCATCTTAAAAATTCATCGGTACAAGCTCTTAATTTAACTGGTATACACTTTGTTGTAAAACGTTTTGTTTTTAGCTTTTCCTTATCACTTTGTACATAATAAGAGGTTATGCTTCATTTTTTTGATTTCTGATAATCTTTTCACCTAATTTTTAAGTATGATGTAATGCCTAACTATTAGAGATTTAGACTGCAGCACTAAACGTCAATCGTTCTTTCATAAATGTTGATTTTGTGTATTATAATTAGAGAGCGGATAAAAAAGCTTAAAAATGTGAAAAAAAGCACTTAAAAAAGCACCCAATTTAGAGAAAAAAGCATTAAAACAGGCAAAAAAACATAAAAACAAGAAAAAAAGCACTAAAGAGAACTATATTTTCTTAATACGTAACACGTTTATCAACATATTTTACATAGAAATTCTGCTTAAAACTAAAATAAATATACTTTCTTTACGCAATATATAATATTATGTAAGAGTATTTAAAAATTAAAGTGTAATTTTGTATACATTTCAAAATAACTAAAAACTATTCATGGAAACAGTCACTAAATGTTGTTCTACGTGTTCAATTGTAAAATTATTACTTCAGTCGCTCAATAAATTTTTGAAAGTGGATAAGTTTCTCTTCATTTTAAATTATAGCTGGATACATTTGAAAATTGGGAACATTGTCGCCATTAAAAATCAAGTTTACCGAATTTTTTTACCGAATATTTCTTCCGATATTATTTTGATTTCTTGGCCAATGCGTCCAAGTATTTTCTAAATTGAATATGCTTTTATAAAGATTTTATTGTGTAGCTCATAAAATTTAAACGGGATTTTATGTAACTAAATTGTTTTAAAGCTCTTTTTTCTTAAGAACTGATTGCCAGTCATTAGCTGATTTGCTTATCGCCTCGTGCTCCAACATTGCTCGCATAGTACATCGCAACATTTAGCCTAGTTCCCCATCTTGTTAGCACTGGTTCATGTTGCACTGAGATATCAGGTAATGTCTCCTTGAATAATTGTACTCACAGACTATTATTATTATTATTAAGAACTATATTTCCATTTTTAATTAAATCTACCAATGGAAATTTCATTCTTACAGTTACAACAATTCATTTCAAACCATGTGCTCTACTTGTACAATGTATAAAATGCATTATTAGTAAAATTTTGTACCTTGATATTGCCTACGGCAAAAATAAGCTAGTTAATCCATCATTTATGAATTTTGCTATAGTGTTATTATCAGTTTTCTTCAGTTCTTTTGAATATATCAAAATACTGTTGGTCGGGATGTCTTCATGCAAAATTCCTATTATTAAATTAAATAAGCCTATGTTATTTTATCCATACCAAAACACATATAATTATTGTTAATAAAATCATTAATTTTTGGTATGCGCATTTTACAATATTTTTCCAAGAAAGATTTAAATGCATTATTTTGTAATTTTCTTAAAGGAATACGATTATTATTATTATAATTTAAAAGTGTTTTGCATAAATCTAAATTAAACTTAAATTTGTCAATTGTTTGTTGAAGAAGAAAGTTTGAGATATTGTCTGCTGTTTTTTAATTCAGCTTTGAACTTTCAATATGAAAATTAACGAAAACAGCTACAAATTTTAAACAATTATATTGTCAAAAGACACGAAGAAAATATGTCATAAAAATATAATCTATAAATGATGGCCAACAAATTTTTATGAAAATTCTCTATTTCAGTACATTAATAATTAATTAATTTTAGTATAATCAGTGTAATTTTTTTTAGTAAATATTTATTAAGTTTAAGAAAATGCCCTAAAAAGCATTTTAATCCAAAAAAATAAGCACAAAAAGTCATAATAAGCCAAAAAAAGCAAAATATTCTTAACGCCACAAGTAATCACATTTTTCAAGATTCGTATACATATTAAGAAATTTGTTCGATGATATACATATTAACGATAAGCATAATGGCTAGAAATCCGCTCTCTAATTATAATCAACATTTACAAAATAAATTATAAACCAGAAGAGATACAACATGTTTACCACCAGCAACTATAGTCCATCCGTTGGATCTTCCGTCCTACCTCACAAAATATCGCTTCGAGAAACTACACAAAAACATTCAGTCTGATAAAGTAAACCAAATGCGTTAGAAATAGAACAGACTGTAAAACTTTCGTCATTTTTTGAAGCGATAGTTTGTGACGTAGGACGGAAGATCCAATGGATGGACTATAAAGGGTCCGCCAATAGGGACGCGCGAAGTTTGCCGGAAGGGTGCGGCCATGTTGTTCGAGG
Organism: Ontholestes murinus; assembly: GCA_963969525.1. Lineage (NCBI taxonomy): Eukaryota > Metazoa > Arthropoda > Insecta > Coleoptera > Staphylinidae > Ontholestes > Ontholestes murinus. Next base: position 46,060,435 of record OZ018388.1, on the reverse strand, counting down.
TAGAGCTGTCAAAGTTGCTGTCATTTGTTCAGTATATAACCCCAAATCACCATGGCAAGTTTGAGTGTCGAGCAGCACGTGCAAATTATTAAATTGTTTTACGAAAATGGGTCATCAGTTCGAGCAACGTTCCGCGCACTTCGCCCATTTTACGGTCGCGATGATCGGCCTGTAGAGTCGACTATCCGTCGATTGGTGGGCAAATTCGAGTCGACCGGTTCAGTAAACAACCAGCCAACACTGACACGTCGACGAAACGCCCGATCGAACGAAAATATCGCTGCTGTCCGTGAGAGTGTGCGCGAGAACCCGAGGCAGTCCATTTTTTGTCGTGCACAGGAACTTGGCCTTTCGGAGACATCAACTCGCAGAATTTTGCATCTGGATTTGCGTCTGCACCCGTACAAAATCCAATTGACCCAGGAGCTCAAGATAAACGATCACAGACAGCGTCGGGCGTTCGCTGACTGGGCTCTGGAGCAGTTGGAAGCAGACCCCCATTTTGGCCGAAAAATCATCTTCAGCGACGAGGCTCATTTCTGGATGAACGGGTATGTGAACAAGCAAAATTGCCGCATTTGGAGTGAGAACAACCCACACGAGGTCCACCAAGTGGCAATGCATCCCCAGAAAGTCACTGTTTGGTGTGGTTTTTGGGCCGGCGGCATCATCGGTCCGTACTTTTTCGAGAACGAAGCTGGGGCGGCCATAACCGTCAATGGGGAGCGCTACAGGTCGATGATAACCAAATTCTTTTGGCCTAAACTGGATGATATGGACACGGACGACATGTGGTTCCAGCAGGACGGCGCCACGTGCCACACAGCCCATGCCACAATGGACATTCTGCACGAGCGATTTCCGGACATGGTCATCTCGCGCGGAGGCGATATCAACTGGCCACCGAGATCGTGCGATTTAACGCCTTTAGACTTTTTTCTCTGGGGCTATCTCAAGTCGCTGGTCTACGCCAACAAGCCTCTAAACACCGATGACCTCAAAGTCAACATACGCAACGCCATCGCTCAAATTGAGGCCGATATGTGCTCCAGAGTCATCGAAAATTGGACCTCCCGGATCCGGGCTACCAAACGGAGCCGCGGTGGTCATTTGAACGATGTTATCTTCCATACTTAAGGGGGTCGAATACTCTTTCGAATGAAAAATAAATTTCGTTTCTACCTCACACACAACTTGTTTTATTCAATTTTAAAGTTCACGCGCCCTTATTGGCGGACCCTATACTTAATAATGCAAGGCCATTTTTTGAAAACTATCCTAAGAGGTATCTTAGAAAGTCTCTAACCTGAAGATTCTTTATTTGCAATAGCTTTAAGATTTTATTAATTCTACTTACTTACCACTTAAGGGACAAATTACCAATCAATAGACACTCACCTGTAAATTAAAAACAAATGAATTAATAAATATTCTCGTTGATTGTTATTTTTTGAAAATCCATTATGACTTGATATAATAATAATAATAGTAAACTATTTATGATTCTCAACTTTTTATTTTACTCACTACAATTGTTTCGCTACACTGTAGCTTCTATAGGCGAAGAAATAAAATATATTTCTTCAAAAAATAAAGAAGTCTTGAGTAACAATTATTTTTCAGAAGTAATGTTCAAAAGAAAATAAATATTTTTCCTAGTACATAATATGTAAGTTATTTAACAATTTCTCAAGACTACATACATTTTAAATGTACATATGTGTGTATTTATTAACAGATTTTGTATTATGTATTCTTTTTACGATATTTCGTATGTAGTATTTAGCCCTGTACATACATATGTAATGTGTACAGTATGTATATTATGTACATGCTATGTGTTTAAACTTTAAACTCAAATGTTTGATAAAGTCTTTTCTAATATGTAATTTCTTTATATAGTGAAAAACTCTTTTAAGTGAAATTTCGGTCATCTTGGTCTTTCACTATATAGAATGTCGACTGTATATGTATACAGGGTGTGTCATTAATGTGGGGAAAAGGCTGGACCACAGAATTCTGGGGTCAAATTATGATGATTTAACCCAACATATCAACGAGGGTGAATTTAAAAGTTCGCGGAATGCCGGGATTGACATTGGATTGGCTCGCGCAGTTCCTAACGTGTTCAGTGACTAATCATTAGTATATGTACCAAGTATTATCACAACGAGGTCAGTAGTCTTTGAACCATCATCGATCAAGCGATTCAAGAAATTGTGAAGTATGGATAAAGTTCCTTACCAAGCAAGAATGTATTGTATTCAAACCATATTGGAAGTTATGTCATCTGTTTACGGGGACTCTTGCCCAGGAAAAACCATAGAATACAAGCGATACAACCTCTTTAAGCAAGGCAGGGAATCAATTGAAGACGATTCCAGACCTCTGCGGTCTGTTGAGGTCCCCACTTCAAATCTCAGGATTGTAAGTAAATATGTTGAAAAAGAAAAATAATTTTCTAATATTACTTTATTTATATATTATTTTATTCCATTCCATTATAATTTTAAATATCTCGTTTTAAAATAATTGTAATGTACTATGAATTAGTACTTTTAATGTATTTTTTTAACATCTATAAAATTTCTCACTCGTATTTTTGCTAAAATGACCTGGGGAAAAAGTAATTGATAATTTATAAAAATAATAATAAAAACTAATAAAAATTCATTGAATTTCCTATGGTACGTTTGTCGACGCACATATTTATAAAAAAAAGACCTTTATTGGCATTCAGCTCAATTTTACATATAATATTTTTTTTTCTTTTTCATTTTCTTCTTTCTCGCGAACTTCCCTGCCCCCTGTCTCAGTCCCCCCTTTTTCTTATTTTTTTCCCCGCCCCACTCTTATCACAATCTCTACGCCTGCCCCATCCTCTCTCATGTGTTCTATCCTTTTTATTCCCCCTATCCACTCTTCATGCACATCCTTGCACTCTTAGCCTAAAATGACATGTGTCCCTTCCACTCTCGCACAACACACACCTACCATACTGTTCCCCCATCCATACATTCCTTCCTCTTTTTTATAAATTAGTTTTAATGTTTTTATTAAATTCAATTTAAAAAATATTATAATATACGGTATATACTTTTTATAAAACGAAATTATAACATTAGGTAATTTTAAATTAAGACACTTGCTAGATTTCATATTGTTGAATTTATTTTCCTGGCATATGTTTCGATCAGCGACCATCATTTTCAAAGGAATTACAAATTTTAACTCAAATATTATCATAATAAATTATTGGTAATAGTATTCAAAAGTCAGTCAACTAATAATATATTATATTATTATATAATAATTTATTAATTACATATTTATGTACATAATTTAAAATTAAGAAATAATCCGTAAATCTACAAAAACAGATTTTATTACAACTACCTACAATCGACCCGCGGTCAGCCTAAATATATTTTCATTTTTAAAATGGGTACTGCAAATTACATTATTTGTACCATGATTCCACTTTCCGTTTAGACGCATTTATCCATAAATGCCTGATTTGTTTATTTTTTTGGAAATTTGTGATACGATATCGATTTATCTTTCGTCAAACGGTGTCGTTTTCCACATGATGCTGCAGCACACGTACCCCCCTACATACTGAATACCGTCGTGAAACGCTATTTAAATAAATTCATATTATTTATCGTTTAAGGGATTCCTACCTTCACTGACGTCATATTACAAGTAATGCCGACTCTACACGGCGAATGCTACAACCGTTAGATATACTAAGAGTGCTCTCAACCACCAAGCGTAAAGATTTGATCTCGGGTTCCCCTTCCCTTCCTAAATCCGCCTTGCTTTTCCGGCAGTATCCCCTTTTCCTCCACATCTTCTTCTAGCTGTTTCTTCGCTACCGTCATGGCTACCTTGTACACATCTCCTCTTCAGACACGCATCAACTTTTCTCTTGGCACAGTGTCATACACCGCTTTCAAGTTAACAAATAACGCATACACACCACCCTTGCAAGCATAAAGATTTGATCTCAGGTTCCCCTCCCTTTTCTAAATCCGAATTGCGTTGCCAGAAGTATCCCCTTTTCCTCCATCTCTTCTTCTAGCTGTTTCTTCGCTACCGTCACGGCTATCTTGTACCGGGTACACATGACTATTATTCCCCAATAGTTTCCAACCACCTTTTTGCTTCCACCTTGTGGTCCGGGCACATTACCCCTACTCACCATGACTCCGGCAATTCCAACTCGCCTCTCGATATCCTGTATAACAAGGCCCCGAACCGTCGTTTTCCTTCTTATCCCACTATCTTCCACATTTCGGCCTTCAGCCCATCCAGTCCCGCTGCCCTACCTCTTTTAATTTCCTCAAATGCCTTTTCTACTTCTCCCTCCGTAAACAACTCCAATTCATCCATGTGTTGATATCCCCCTACCCCTGCCGGCTCCCCACACATCCTCTCACGGTGTCCCACCCACTCTACTAATGAGATCTCCTGCTTTCTCGTTTTGCCTCCTCTCTTCAATATCGTAAATATTTCTTTCTCATTTCGGCACCTCCTCATATCGATTTCTACTTATTTCATTGATTGCAGCTTCTTCTCTTCACACATATTTTTATACTTCGTTCTTTTCTATGTCAACGATTTTTCTTCACCCCACCCAACTCTCCAGTCTTTGGCCGCTTTTCATAATTCTCTTTTCGCTACAGCACACTCTTCATCAAACCATGGGTGCTGTCCTCTACTTCCTCTTCTCACTCTGTACTCAATCCGGCTATGGCTCCTTCCATCTCTTCCATGGTCTCAATATCTCCTCATTCAATATTTTCCAGTTGAAGTCTCATATTTTCCAATGCTCTTCTTCCATCTGCTATCTTCCAGCCGTGAGAGAAATGTGCAGAATCAAACATTTCTCTCATTCCACTCCATCCAAATTTCTGTAGCTATCGTCCAGTGGTCCGATCCCAGCACCTCCTCTACCTCCATTTTTCTGATTTCTACTCTTTCCATTCCCTTTATTATTACATAAACAATAACTGATGATCCTTGTTGTCCCAGGTATTTCTTTGATATTAACATGCCTGTCTTGTGACCTTCTCCGTATTAATTCGCCTTGATTATTTATTCCCCCACATCTCTCTCCGATCCTTGCTTTAAAATCCCCACCCAGTAAACATCTATTTCCATTACCTCATCCTTTATTTCTTTTCTCACTTCTTCCCAGTTTTTATTCACGTACACTGTCCCAATTCTCAAATGTGCCCTTTCCTCTTGGCTTTTTATCAATACCACCCCTTCCTATATTCCATATCTCGCTCCTGCAGCCCCTCCCTTGTTCTCACGATAATACCCCCTTTGCCCTTCCTAGAATTGCCTTCTTAGTTGCCCCCTCATTTTCTATTTAAACCCCGCTGGTAGTTTTCCCTCACTCCATTCCACTCCTCTTCTAACCGCCACGTTTCTGCCACTTCTCCCTCCTGCAATTTGATTCTATCCCCGCCACGTTCCAGAACCCTAGCTTTAAGAACCTCGTGTCTTCTTCTTTCTTCTTACTTTTTTGCAATTATCTCTTTATATTGTTCTTTCACCTCATTCCATGATAAACATTTGTTATTAATATCCATTTTTTTTTTACCTCTTCTTCTCTCTTCTTTGGCTACTTTTCTCAATTCCTTTCTTTCACCGTAAAATCATTGTCCTTAACCTTAACCTTATTCATAAAGTCCTTCATCCTGGCTAATACTATTCCTTTTTTCATTTCAAATACATCTTCCACTTCAACATCTATCTCTAGTTTCTCTTTTATGACGTTTTTGATAGCTTTAGATACATTCTCTCCTTTTATGACCACATTTCTTAGCACAATATGGTTGCGTCCCTTCTCATTCTCTCTCTTCTACTCTTTTACTTTTTTTCATTTCTGCTTTGATTTGCACTAGCTCCTTAATGACTCCTTAACTCTACTTCGCTTATTAGCTTTTCATTCTGCTCATTATTTATTGATAGCTTTCTTTCATCTCTAATCTCATTTCCTTTATTTCTTTTAATAACTTCTCCGTCGCTTTACCTTACTCTGGTGATCTTGCTATTAATTTGCTTTTTCCAAAATTTATATTCACGTCGCATGTCTTAAAGCTAGTTTCTCATATTTTCCTTTTGTCTTTCTTTTTCCCTCCCATATGCCCACAAACAAAAGAATTTAGAGCTCACACAAGGACAAAAAGAGAAACACCGTTAACTTCCAAAATAAAATTAAAACAAGGACAAAGACAAACGAGAGAAAAAAAGTTCGGGGATCCGGGGAACGAACCCATGTGGTTTTAAGAAAAAAAGCCTTGAATGTCCTCGTTTCGCGCACTATGCGAATTACACATTAGTTCTTGGGTAGTTTATTTAGTAAACTATATTTATATATTTTAAATTATCTGTTTTCGAATATTATTACTTTCCTTATATAGTATATATAGGGGGAGTATTGTTTTCGTTATTTTTTTTTTTTTTATTTTTTTGCGGAAATATTCGTTTTGGGCCCCCCTGAGTCCATTGCACTGATTTCTGGAAAAAAAATTCTGTGCCTGTCGGTGGGAGCTGCATTTCAAAAACGAATAATCTTCTTGAGTTAAAACTTTAAACTTAAGGTTTTATTGTTAAAAACTGGAACTGAAAAGCTTTTGGTAAACATTCATAAACCGGGAGTGGATGTTTACTCGAGGCGTTTTTTGTTTTTTTGTGATATTTTTCTAAATATGAAAAAAATTTGAAAACGTTTCAAACAAAAGTTAAAGGAAATGAAAAACTGAACAAGTATTATTAAAATATATTTTTTATAAAATTCTTAACTTTCGAGAAAAAAAATAAAAATTGAAAATTTTGATATTTTTTGCCAATTGCTAATAAACTATTGGAGTTACATAAAATGTATATACCAAATAATTGTAGAGAATTCAAAAGTGCACATATTATTAAGAATAACATTTTTGCGTAAACCTCATAGTTTTCGAGAAAAATATAGCGAAAGTACTATGATGCCACATAAAACTTCACTTTGTACTAAGACCAATGTTATTTAGAAAAGAACCACTCATCAACAATAAAATAAAATTAAATTGAAAATTGAAAAAAAATATATCCACTTGATTGTAGATACATGAAAACCCGTTGAATCTTGCATATTTATATTTTTTAACCCTCTATATTATTCGCAATTAACGCTTAATGAAATAACGCATAATTAATAATTTATTACATAGATTGTAGATGTATTATCAATATAATATTATATACAATTGTTTATACTGGAAAGTTAATTTTATGCATTAAGTTATTATTGTAATAAAAAAGAGAAAGAAGGGAAATCCCATTATAAAGAGGCATATCAAATAATGTGGAATACAAGGGAATCTGACCATCTAATACAAGTTCCGACAGTAAGGAAAACATTAAAATTAATCTGTAGAACTCTGGAGACATAAACACATCCTGCCTTATTACTTCAAACTGCTTAAAATACAAAATGAATTACCATTCAAATCGCTTTACTACCTATGCACAAGACTGCACCGGATTTATCAAATCTCGTTTGCATCCGTTCAACACCCTGTTAAATTACTTCCTGTATACTGTGGATAAATTTACCTCTGAGCAGACGGGAACTTGGCAAATAATAATGATTACGAGACCTTATTTCTTATACTGGAATTGAGGTTATGTAAATATTGCATACTATATAGGTATTACATATGAAGCTTTGGTTTTCCATGCCATTACCATAACAGAAACCAATCAATATTAGCTACTTAATAATAAATCTATTATTATAAGGTTAACTTTTGAAGGTATAATTGATTCATTCATACACAGTAATTATATTTTAATATCGATTATAGTATTATATATGGTATATTACATTATTATGCATCGATCTGATGCATACTAATTTAATGTAGTTATTACTAATTTATTTAAGATCGTGTGACAATTAATTCAAAGTAGATATAATTTTATAATGGCAAAAAATATGTTGGAAGTGTGAGTACTATTAATAATAAAGAGCCACAGTTACTTATGTCTGTAAGTTATTTAATTAAAAATACTTGGTATGGTTTCAATGTTTTTATTTTTACTATTTTCAATAATTTGCCATTCTCAAGGAGGTATGAATATGTTTATATTATTATAGTAGGCATATAGATATTTATTTATTTACGGAAGTCCATTTAAGTGCAATATAAAATATAATACAGGGGTCGGCAACCTTTTAGCTGTGGTGTGCCAAGGCACTCTACCAAAATGATTCAGGGTGCCGCCTTAATTCTAAATTATATAATGGGGTTCTAGAAGAGAAGAATTTTATACCAAATTTATCTTTTAAACATATTTATTAAAAAATAACATGAAATTCTAACATAAATTAAAAAATTTTAATGCGAACCTTGTCCCTGCACATTTTTGCTTAATATTTCAATATCAGGGGTATAATTTGTGACTTTTAATTTCACACAAGATTCTGAATGTTCAGTTGTTAAACGACTTCTTTGTGGACTCAAAATATGTTTCATGTGAGAAAAAATTTGTTCACAGAGATATGTTTCTTTAAACAATTAAATCTTTCCGGCAATGACATCCAACAATTTAATATAGCAGTCAATTTTTCCATAAAGTCATCTTCCAGATTTTTTCGTAATTCCTTAAATTTTGTTTTCCATAATTCTGAAGATATTAGTTCGATAATTTCCATTTCAAAATTATCAACATTCATCCACTCAAAAATTGAAAAATCAAACGTATTATTAATGGATCTATTAAATCTGGTTTTATGAGGAAGGAAAATATAGGCACATAAGCTTCAAAGTCTTTGCATCTCTGGAAAATTCATCTTTAAGTGCTTCAACGTAGGTTCAAGTTGTCTATGGTCGATTTATTTGCAAGCGCTTTAACATTTGGGAAGTATTTGTAGGTACTAGTATTAATATCACATAAAAATATATTTAATTTTGTAGCAAATCCTGTCTAATATTCAAAAAGTTCGAGCACAGTTTGGCGCTTTCCTTGCAATCTTAAGTTTAGTTCATTGAGATGTTTAGTTATATCAGTCAGAAACATCAATTTGCATAACCATTCTTTATCGTTCAATTCGGGGAAATGTTGTTCCTTTTCATTAAGAAAAACTTTAATGTGTTCCAGACATGACACAAACTTATTCAAGACATTGCCTCGACTAAGCCAACGAACATGGCTGTATAAGGGGAGGTCAACATATTCACTTTCCATTTCTTCTAAAAGAGATTTAAATTGCCTGTGTGCCAATGAAGAGCGAGACACTATGAAATTAACTATTTTAACAACAGTGTTCATTACAGGAATTAAGCGCTGTGACGAAATTTTGACAACTAAACTTTCCTGGTGTATTATACAATGGAAGTTCAATATTTTATGTCCAATATGATTTTCAAGAAGTTTGACAAATCCTCTATCCTTGCCAATCATTGCAGGTGCGCCGTCAGTAGTTACACAAAATATTTTTTTGATATTAATGTTCTTGCTGTCAAAATAATTTATGAATGAAGCAAGAATATCCTGCCCCTTAGTTGTCCCAGGCAGAGGAATCAAATTGCACAATTCTTCATAAACTTGACCTTTATCACAATACCGTGCAAATACTGCAAGCCGCGCAATATCATTTACATCGGTACTTTCATCAACAGCGACGCTAAATGAAACAGCTTCTTGTAATCCAGAATTCTGTTTTGTTGTTACATTGTCTGCCATTTCAGTTATTCTTCTTTCAATTGTTCGCGCAGAAGCCGGTATTTCTCGAATTCGGGATAATATGGTTTGTTGGTTAGGTAAATCTCTAAACAACTTTTCAGCACTTTTTATAAAGATTTCCTTTATATATTCCCCATCTGTAAAGGGTTTGCCTTTGGCAGCTATGCAATGAGCAATTGCGAAGCTGCATTCTGTCGCTTTAGCCTTCGTTCCAGTTATTCCACAAAAAAAAGTTACTTGTTTCTTATAACCAGAAACAGCTCTCTTTATAGTTTCACATTTCTCATCGTTGCTATTAAATGTGGACTGATGTTTGGTTTGGAAATGTCTTTGTACACTTGACGTGCGGCATACTACATTTTCGCGGCATATCGCACATACAGCACGATCCTTTTGTTGTATAAATCCATATTCATTCGTCCAATAGTCTTGAAAACCGCGAACATTTAGTTTTTGTTTCCTACCCTCCATTTGATTAAATATGGATGAATTATAACAAATATTAAACCAATAAGATACAAGTCTTCACAAAAAAGTTAGAACGGAAAGTAACGACCAGTATTAAACGAAATGCAAGTTTAACTGGTATTACAGGCAAATGGTGCGCAGTAGCAAAACGAGAAAGAAAGGGGCGAATGTCATTCCAGCTTGAACATTCGTGAATGTCATTCCAGCTTGAACATTCGTGAAGTCCGCTTCGATAACTAGTCGGCGCTGCGCATGTTTCATCCCTTTTACTCCGAATGCGCTCTCACTCACCCTTTGCGCACATTTTCGTGACATTAGCGAGCCACGTTAGATAAATAATTATAATTAAACATTTTCTCTTATTTAAAAATCACTTCGTCTCGATATTTTCGCGATTTCCCTGATTACTTTTTAGAGATAGGTTGCCGACGCCTGATATAATACATATTAAAAATGAATAAAACTCTTATCTGCAGGTTTTATCTTAAACTAAATGCAGTTTGCAGAAAATAAACCAATAAATGGCCAGAATAGAATAATATATATTCATTTGGCGTTGAATGCAGAATTTTCGCAGGGTGTCAAAATAGGGTTTTAAATATTGGCTTTTATTTAGTTGTCGAATAACTGAAAACATGCTGCTATAATATCGTTTACAGAAAATGATTTTTTTTCCTTTTTTCGCTTTTTCTAAACATGAAAATTTTTATAAACTACAAAAATATAAATTGGTCAAGTAAACGGGGGACTAATTAAATTAAAAAGTACAAATGTTGACATTGTTTAAATAGTATAAAGAGATTATACGATATTATAAATAGTATGGTATAAAATATATATGGGAACATATTGCGATCGTTAATAATTTAAACAAAAATATCCATTTTGTGGTCCCTAGGGACTATTTTAAAAAGTTTAGAAAAAAGTTTCTTCACAATATACTGTGTAGTTTTAGATTATCCTTATAGGTATCAAAGCAATGTGATCAACTGGGAACACCCTGTATAGAATGGTTCCCGAGATCCGATCGAAGTGACAAATTGCCTAAGGAATTTACTTGATGTTAGTTTAGGTTGTACCAAATTGCAGCACTCTACCACGAACAGCATTGAAAATATTATCACAAGTAATACCATAAGTGATGGCAATTTACTCGAATAAATTTTGTTTTTGCATGAAAGTTTGTTGCTTAGCGATTTTAATGAGAGCAACTATCAGTTGCTCGAATAATTCCACGACTTGAAACAAATATCGGTGAATGGTTCAATGTTTATATTAAAAATTTTATGATATATCTCCTGCAGTATTTTGGTAGAAAAATTCGACATTGATTAAATAACACCTCCCTTATAATTATTTGCATTTACCTTCTTTATTTTATACGCCCAGTCATCATAATCGCGGCAAGAGTTTCCATTAAAGTTTTGCTAACAACTGGTAGTTTTATCGGCGCAGATTTCTTCAAATCGTTTCCAAACACACGATCTCGTTTAAGTTTGATTTTTTGGTGCAGAACTTGTCACCGTCGCATTTATTATGGATGATGAAGTGTTACCAAACCTTTTGATTTTATAACCTACTTGCAACTGACATATGTAGAAACAACGTTTTTCGCTTTTTTATCAAGGCTAATTCAATTCATTTGTCGGGAAATAGCTAACTTCAGGTTATTCAGGTGAATAAACAGCAACTTGGTGTTTATTCACTTAAAAATTGACGTGATTGGCTAAAAAATATCACATGCCTCATTTTCATTGGCTACATGCAATAGGAGTGGAATAGTCATAATATAACACATCATTTCAGTTACTGTGACCATCATTCATTGACAAGAAGAAAAAAACAGTAGTGCCACAACATAAAAACTAAAATATAAAAATTTAAAAATGCTACTTAAAAGATCAGTTCATTTCATTTAAAAGCTTTTTTATTTTTAATATTGTTTGATATTTTAAAAATTTTGTAGGGTGCACCAAAAAAAAACATAAATATTTTAGTTTTTATGTTGTGGTACTACACTTTTTTTTAACTTCCTGTCAATCAATAATGGCCATAATAACTTAACTGGTGTGTTATATTATGATAATCATCAATAATAAATTTCAGTTAGATCGAATAAAACGTTCAATTATTATTTTTTAATAACAATTAAACGAATTAACAAAATTAAAAATGTTGATGTTTTGTACCTTCTTTGCAGTCGTATAATAAAATCAGTCAAAATCAATTTAAATCAGTGCAAGTGAAATCAAAAGTTTAAATGGTAAAAAGTAGTTATTTTAATCTGGAGTACATACATCACTTAATAAACATTCTTATGTAAAATTCTAATAAATATTTATCATCGTATAGTGTAAATATTCTGAATGTTTATAATACATGTGGACTGCAATACGTAGCCACAAAATTGTTCACCGAACTCGAGTCGTGCTGTGTTGTTTAGATTTATATAATTGTGCCTACACGTTATATAATATTTTTACAATAATTATTTGTGGTTAAAAAAACATAGTGAATTTTTCAATTCAGTGTAAGTATGGATTACCACGTAATAACGGTCGCAACCATTCTCTTTATTATTGTTTATATATTTTTATTATTTAAATTACTTACTTCATTGATTTGTATTTGTGTGTATTTATTTTAAGTTATCATGTTATTGTGTGCTTTTCGGAGCCGCGCGGATGCAGATAAGTCTGGGAAGAACAAATAGCTAATTCGATTTTGGAATTAGTGGAAACTATTAAGTTATCAATTGTACACAGTTCACCCCGGCTTATCCCATTCTCCCTCCTATTGCTAAAAGCACTAATTGTATTTTAATTAACATTACATTTTGGTCTTACGGTAACGGCACTCTTGCATCGTCTGTCAACTGGAACACTCTTAGGTCGTCTCTCAACTTGTACACACATACATAACGTCGTTTATAACAAACACTTGCAGTTGTAATATTTCAAAGTTAAAGTGAAGTAATAAACAAGAAAAAACGGAAACTTCTTTGTTCGCGAAAACAACTCACCCAGAAAAGAACCTAAATTACATAAGTAAAGCTCTCACACACACTAGAACTTTGCAGTTGTATGTGTGTGTATGGATATATGTATGTAGGTATACATGTTTATAATTGCGATTTTTATATTAACTTTTATGTTGTCTATTCGATTTATTTTAATACTATTTTAAATTGAATTATGTACTATTTTATCATTATGATTTTAATTTCTAGACTAATGTTTTTATTTCAATGTTCTATGTATTTATTTTATGAATAATTCCATCAGCTTTTAAACGTAAATTCTTGTTCTACTATATCTATTTTAATGTTTAATGTTTTTATTTATTATTTATGTTTTACATTATTTAATTAAGCAACCTAGAAGTTAGCGTTCTCTTGGTATTCTGTATTGACTTGTGTAAACTGTTTTCTTGTAATTGCACGAATAAATAAATAAATATAGTCTCTACACAAACCGTCCCTCCTCAAGTGTATGTTATTTAAATCGTCTTGATCGGCCCCTAAAAGTGAAGATATTTGTGTCCCTGTCTCTCTTTTATATGAATTCCTTTACGCATATTATAAAAATTATTATGGTTTGAACTTGTAAGTTTTGCACTAGATCAATGGCTTTTTTTATTTTTAAGGGACATGCTAGCCGGAAGTGGCACAGCAGTGGCCCCTGAGAATCGGGACACCGGTGGCAGTACCGTACGCATTCTTCACCCGGAGCCCCTTCCGCCACTGTTGGTTTTCCAATATTTATTTATAAACAGCTTTAAGAATGAATATATACAATACAAATGCAATATAATCAATGGCATTACGTATGTTGAGTGGTCGCATGCTACATGATGTGATGTAGAGCGGGCAAAGTAGAATTAGCGAAGAGGCAAAGAAACTCAATGGTGATAGGTGGACTTGCTGTGAATGTTTACATGATGCATTTTCGCCGGCAGAAAATTAAATGATACTTCCTGATAGCGCTGATTTGATGGACAATAATGATAATATTAATTCATCAATGTCTTTTGAAACGACATTAAACCCAAACTTAAATCAATTTAAAAATGATATCTTACGTTCGATAGGTTTAGAAATTGATCTGAGCAAACAAATTTTACAAACACCCTGTATAGCAGGCATGTGCAATGTACGGCCCGCGGGCCGGATCCGGCCCCTGTCTTCATTTCATCCGGCCCGTAGCCCATTTTTCAAATCTAACTAAACCTGGCCCTTGAAAGTAAAAATATATATGTATTCTTAATATAAGTTTTATTCTATATTTAGTCAACTCATCATTCAGTTTATGCAATAAACAGGGAAAACCCCGTCTTATTTGCACTGACATGTGAAACAATTATCGTACCTCTCACTAATTTAATTAACCTCAGCATCCGCAAGAAAAATAAATTCCAAATGCCCCTAAGTTTTCGAAAGTAATTCCGATACATAAAGAGGTAGTGCAGACGAACCGGATATTTTCAGGCCTATACTGCTAGTGCCTATCTTTACTAAAAATTTTGAAAAGATTATAAATATGCAACTAACTGAGTATTTTGAGTCATGTAACATATTTAGCACTGAACAATTCGGGTTTAGAAAAGGCCTCTCGACAATTCAAGCGATATTATATTTTTATGAATTTGTGCTAGACTCTTTTGAAGGTAGTGAAGTTTTAGATCTAAAGAAAGCCTTTGATTGTGTCTACCATGAAATATTACTCAAAAAATTGCATTGTTACAATAACCAACTAGGCATTTATTCGTTAATTTTATCATATTTGTCTGGTCGGTATCAGTATGTCAGTGGTCACGGTACCCTTTCACAAAGGTCTATAATTGGGCCATTGTTATTTCTTATTTACTTTAATGACCTTCCCAGATATCTATCTGAACATAAACTTATTCGGTATGCGGATGACATAACAATTTTGAGTATGGCAAAACATGTTCAAACTGCAAATACCTTGGGAGATGAGGCACAGTCATTGGCTTTAATTTGGTTTGCAAGTAACTCTTTAAGGTTAAACGAAAATAAATCTGTACGTTTAAACTTCTCTCTTTCCTGGACTAATGAACAACAAAATGTAAAGTTTCTAGAATTATATATTGATTCCTCCCTAAAATAGACAAAACATGGAGAAACTCTTACCATTAAATTAGCAAAAGTATTGGCGACCGCATACTTTGGTCTCTGTCAGTCTTATCTTATATATGGACTGACATTGAAAGGTAATTCTGCTAGACGTCACCGTATTTTTGGGTTGCAAAGGCGGGCTATCCGAATTTTTGGTGGTCTCAGTTATCGCGAGATTGTAAACACATCTTCATATACTCAAATTTTATCTCTTCCTTGCCTATTTATATATGAGTGCGTTACACATATAGGACAGCACATTAATACGTATCAGAATCATAATTCCACACATAATTACAATATTAGGCATGGCGTTGATATATGTCCTCAATACTGCAGGTTAAAGACAAATCAAACGGGAGTAAGATATCTGGGTATGAAATGTTTTAATGTTCTTCCAAATAATATCCGGAATTTATCAGGAAAAATTACAAATTTAAAAAGGTTTATTTAAGTGTTTATTAATTTTAGTTTAGCATATAAATGTTTATTTTACATTAAATTACTGTAATGACATGTGTAAAATATATTTGTTAAAGCACCAATAAATGATATGATATTATGTCTTTAAATAACTATGACATTTTTAGATTCGATCGATCAAATTTATCCAGTACAAAAACAAGTGGGGGTGCATTAATGTGAATATTTAAACCCAACAAGAATTGAAATATCGCAAACCTTGGTGGAACAAGTTATGGTGAAATTTACTTTAAATGGAAATTCGAATCTAATACCACCAACAGCCCTACCGAAGTGCTGATGGAAACGACTTTTTTTTGGAATATGTATTAACGAAACAAGTGTCCGAACAATCGTGGTGTTTTTCTAGACATGGTGTTAGGTCAGAGTGATGGTACAGAAGTGCTGCGATCGAGCCCGTATTATTTGACTTCTTGCACCATATTGCATATTCAATTAATTGGAAATGTGATCAATTAACACAAATTGCGGATGAAAGTTTTAATTTCGCACAAGCCAATTAGACCAAAATAAATGAATATTTATTATCTGTCAATTGGTCAGAATATTTTAAACTCTGTAAAGACATAGAAGAAGTTGTTCAATATTTTTATTCTCTGTTTTATTATATTATCAATAAGTTTGTGCCTTTCAAAAAAACATATCTACATAATTACCCCAAATGGTTTAACCGAGAATTAATTAATTTAGTATCTGTTGAGGAACGGGCTCATAAAAATATAAATCAATGTTGGCATATTCTGATTTAATTTAATTATTCAAGGTTTAAGAACCAAAATACCTAAAATACAGATTTTTAGTATTTGGACTACATATTCAAGATTGCGTGCAATATTAAAAATAATTCTAATAACTTTTGGTGTTTTTATAAAAGAATAAATAGACAAATGGCGATGTGATCATCATAGTACTTTCCCTATATTTTTCTCGAAAACCATGGCGTTTCCACAAAAATGTTATACGTAATAATTTCCTCAATTTTGAATTCTTTACAATTATTTATTATATAAATTTAATGTAACTCCTATAGTTTATTAACAATGGGCAAAAATTGTATTTTTTTTTAATTTTTTCTCGTAAGTTAAGAACTTGACAAAAAAGATGTTTTCATAAAACTTGTTCAGATTCTCATTCTTTTTAACTTTTGTTTGAAAAGTTATGTAATATTTTTCTAATTTAGAATAATATCGACAAAAAACCAAAAATCGCCTCGAGTAAACACACTTTTGTAAATTTCCGTAAATGAAATACGATAACACTTTCAAATATTTATTTTGCTGTTCGCGACAATTGTTTCGACACACGGTGTCTTCTTCAGGCGAAGAAATGACGATGAAACCTTAAGTTTAAAGTTTAATCTCAAACAGATAATTGGTTTTTGAAATACAGCGCCCACCCGCAGACATACAACCAGACAAACACACACACAGACACAAAAAAATGCAGGAATTAGTGGAATGGTCTCAGGGGACCTCAAAACGGATATTTCCGTTAAATAGAGTTGGCAAGAACTTTTCCGTTAGTACGTTAAAATTATTATACTGTTCATTTGTTCTCTCTATCTTGGAGTAAGCGTCTTTAGTTTTGACCTTTAGACAAGGTTCAAAGAAAACTTTTAAAATTTATTGTTTTTAAATAGGGAATCCCATCGACCTCAATCATTTATGAATATTTAATTAAAATACATTTTTAGGCAAACTAGAGCAAAAATAATATTTAGATATAACTTTTCAAGAAGTAATTATGGTCACAATAGTCCTCTTGGTAGATTAATGCGATTGGGAAATAAACTAAATGCAGCGAATATTCTCACTTAAATATATGCATTTTAAAAATTATCTGTTCAATGTTGATATTATGATTTGTTGGTCAATTAGTATATGGCGTATGTTTAAATTAGGTAACCATTGTATTAAATTTTTAGTTTTAAGTTTTACATATTTATTTTCATTTATTCTTTTGGATTTTTAATTATTTTGTGTCGCTGTTTATATTACTTAAAATATTTAAGTAATGTTATTATTATTATTATTAGTATTATAAAAGCGGGAATATAAGGAATATAATTATCCGACAGTACTATTTTTCTATTCAATTGCCCGATACTGGAGAACGTAGAATTTGCAGCTTTTTATGAACTCGACGTAAAATTCCATCAGGAACGGAAGGAGTTCATTTTCGATTAATATTAAATCTAAGCGGAACTCGCGTAAAATTGAAGCGACCTACATTTCCTAATAACTGAGAATGAGAAACATTTATGTTGCATTCGAGATAATTTTGTTAGTCGAGTCGACTACTAGAAATAAATAGCTGGATAAACTAAAAAAAACATTTTCACCTTCTAAGTTGATAATATTTTACATCCATTTATAGATTATAGATAAAATTCTTAATAATTTTATCTTGAAGGCAAGACCTGTAAAATATTACAAGGATACAAAACTTTTTATGAAGAAAATAACAATTTTAAATTAAAGGGTGGATATAAATATTTATACATAAGTCAATTGGGTAAAACTCCGGGTACGCCCCTGAATTATTAACATTAATATCTAAGAAAGAGGTAAAAATTTAGAAAACATATTTTCATGTATGATAATAAAAAAGCAACACTATTTACTGGGCATACTAGCCAAGTAAAAATAATTAATGCAAGTTATATTTAATCAATGTGTGCATTGTTTAGGCTTCGTGCTAGTTTCCCATACATGCCACGTAAGGCGATTAGAATGAAAAACATTCAAATTAAGTCGCCATACTTGCAAAATTGTGCATCATTTGACTAGAAATAAATAGGGCTCCCTGTTGTATTTTAGGTAATTATACTAAATTATTATTATTATTATTCTTTTAGTTAGCGGGGATGTAGACAAAGGTGATTTAGAATATATTATAAGGTTTCAAAGATGAAATGAATTTCAATACTTTTAAGTATTAAAATTATACCTTTATCACAATCGATTTAATATATAATAAAATTCACTTTAGATGACAAAATGCAACCAAAATTTTTAAATTATTTTCTGCTTGAATTACCACGAATTAGCTAGCAGTCGCAACCATCATTCTGTTCAAATCTTATAATAGATAGATAGATAATGTAGCAAAACTTGAGGCTGTAACAGGAACGTGGAGCTGTTCAACGGCCAGCAATGAGGGGTAAAATCTGCGCGAGTGATCATGCTGAGCGTGTTGGATAGTGTTTTAATAGAGGTAGACAATTATGGACTAACTTTTTAAGTAAGAAGTGTAAATAAATAAACTCACAAAAATAGCAGTACACAATATACAATTTGATCTGCATAATACTCTAAGAATAATTTATCATTAATCGACACTCACCTGCAAAATAAAAGTAAATATAAATTAGCAAAATTATAATTTATAACTTAAAACATATGATTTCGATAGAAAATTATTATATTTATTATATAAATTATAAAACTGCATTCGTATTTGTGTAACATTTTTATTAAACAAGTTTTTGTTTACACTTCATAAACAGTTGAAATCTGATAATGCTCAACGACTAATCAAGTACTTATACTTTGTGGAAATTTGTCTACAGTAATCTTATATCTGTCTGTTCTCTGTTGGACCTTTATTAAATAGCTATAGTAGTAGTTTAGTAGTTTGATTTTCTTCTGTACATTAGGAAGACTTTATTATAATCTTTTAGTTTTAAGCAGCAGAGTCCAATTTTAATTGAACTGTTTTTATTGAAAAATATTCCATTTTTATTGAAAAATATTCCATTAATACAATCTTTAGATATTTACAAATAGATATTTAGTGAATACATAGTGGAGAGACGTACTAAGGTTTCTTTATTTAATAATGTAAATATAACTTCCTTAGAATTTTATTTAAATTATATCGCGACCGGTTTCGGCGGTTAAGCCATCATCGGGCGAACTTTGAAAACATATATGTTATATATTCCAGTTCGCCCGATGATGGCTTAACCGCCGAAACCGGTCGCGATATAAATTAAATAAAATTCCAAGGAAGTACAGTTATATTTACATTATTAAATAGTGAATACATGTTTAACAAATTCAAAAGCTATTAATAGTGTCCATACAAAACTTAGTATGAATACATCTGTTTTGCATGTTCGATTAGTAAAGTAGAACTGTTGTAATAAACACGCGAGAAAGTTAATTTTTGGAGAAGCTAAAGTGTGGTTCAAATAAATGGGCGAAACCATGTTTGAAATATGTAGTTAAGGAAAATATATTCTCTCTATTAAAAATAACCATACCCTTACATTTTTATCAATATAATATGTAGAAAATTGCAAATATTAAATGATAATATTGATTAATAAATTAATTGATATAAGTTCTGAAAACAGATTCAAGTAGGTAGCAGGTAACAGGTATGTCTATATAGGCACCGTTTAAAATATATAACTCAAAACTTAAATTAAACATGCTTAAATGAAAGGAAATTAATATTTATAAAATGAAAGCCCTATTAAGTGGAACCTGTTATTAGGGACCTACAATGTTAAACAAATATTTATACAAGGTGTTTAACTTTTATAAATGATTAGGCGATAACAGTAGAAATTGCGAGTAGATAACCGAAGGAATCGATAAAAGAACAATAGCACGTAAGTACGAGGGTAGATTGAAAAGTTTCCGGAATGGGCAAGAAAACGCAGTAATTAAACAGGTTTTTTTTAATTTTTCAACATAGTACCCTTGCAGGGCGATACACTTTTCCCAGCGGTGCTCCAACTTTTTTAAACCTTCAGAAAAATATGATTTCGGGAACTCTGCAAAATAAGCTTTAGTGGCGTCGATGACCTCCTCATTTGACGTAAAGCGCTTGCCTCCGAGCCAAGTCTTCATGTTTGTGAACAAAAAGAAGTCGTAACGGGGCCAGGTCTGGAGAGTACGGGGGATGCGGCACCACCTCGAAGCCCAATTCAACCAATTTAGCATTGGCGATTCGGGATGAATGGGCCGGCGCGTTGTCGTGGTGGAAGAGCACTTTTTTCCGCTGCAAATGAGGCCGTTTCTCCTTCAATATGCCGTTGAATTGATCCAATAAATCGCTGTAGTATTGTCCCGTGATAGTTCTTCCCTCCTGCAAAAAGTCGATGTGTATCACACCTTGCGAATCCCAAAAAACGGTGGCCATGACCTTTCCAGCCGATGGGACAGTCTTTGCCTTCTTGGCCTCTTGGCCATTCCGGAAACTTTTCAATCTACCCTCGTAGCAAGTAAATAATGAAGGAAACATTTCCAAAACATTGTACGTTTTAAGAAACTGAACATGATAGATAATCAAGGAAAATATAATATTTAAGAAGCTATGAGGTTTCTTATTATTATCCATTTAAATACCGTTGTTTTCTACCACGTAAAAACCCCATTCTTTTTACTTTCCCTATATACGAAGTATATATAGGGGAAGTATTGTAATCGTGATTTTTTTTTGAAAATTTTTTTTTGCGGAAATATCCGTTTTGAGGTCCCCCGACTCCATTAAACTAATTTCTGAAAAAAAAAAATTGTGTCTGTCTGTCCGTGGGTGCTGTATCTCAAAAACGACTGATCCGATTGAGATGAAACTTTAAACGTAAGGTTTTATCGTTCAAAACTGGAACTGAAAAGCTTTTGGTAAACATTCATAAACCGGAAGTGGGTGTTTACTCGAGGCGTTTTTTGTTTTCTTTCGATATTTTTTTTAATATGAAAAATATTACAAAACTTTTCAAACAAAAGTTAAAGAGAATGAGAAACTGAATAAATTTTGTTAAAATATATTTTTCATAAAATTCTTAACTTTCGAGAAAAAAAAATGAAATTTTTGACATTTTTTGCCAATTGCTAATAAACTATTGAAGAAACATGAAAGTTATATAACAAATAATTGTAGAGAATTCAACATTGAATAAATTATTAAGAATAACCTTTTTGCATAAACCGCATAGTTTTCGAGTAAAATATAGGGAAAGTACTATGATGGCCACATCACCATTTTTGCTAACAACTTAGAGGTGTGCCAATAATTCTTTTAAAAGTAAAGCTTCTCTGTATAACGAAGTATAAACAAAATACAACAAACTCTAATGCGTCTCCTGATGATATCCAAAATAGATTAAAACGGTCCATGGCCATTATTGACAGCGAACAATAATTTCATGTTTTCGCATTATTATAATTTTAATTATCGTTGCTGACAGTTCCTTATGATTGTCGGCGGTTATCCACCAAACTAGAGAACCTTAGTACAACGCTCAGACAATATGACAAAAATGGTGATGTGGCCATCATAGTACTTTCCCTATATTTTACTCAAAAACTATGAGGTTTACACAAAAAGGCTATTCGTAATAATTTGTTCACTTTTTAATTCTCTACAACTATTTCTTATATAAATTTCATGTAACTCCAATAGTTTATTAGCAATTGGCAAAAGATGTCAAAATTTTCATTTTTATTTTTTCCTCGAAAGTTAAGAATTTTATGAAAATATGTTTTAATAAAACTTGATGAGTTTCTCATTCCCCTTGAATTTTGTTTGAAAAGTTTTGTAATATTTTTCATATTAAAATAAATATCGGAAAAAATAAAAAACGAACTCGAGTAAACACCCACTTCCGGTTTATGAATGTTCACCAAAAGCTTTTTAGTTCCAGTTTTTAACGATAAAACCTTTAGTTTGAAGTTTCATCTCAATCGGATCATTCGTTTTTGAGATTCAGAAATTTCCATGCACGAAAACAATACTTCCCCTATACAGGGTTCTGCAACAGTGCGTCGGGCTTTCCTAGCGCCTTTCTCGTGAGAGATAGAAAAAAATGTTTCGTATAAAAATTTATTGATTTAAAAATCTCTATGCCGTAAAATTATTTTCAAATATACAGGGTGTCCCAATTTTGCGGTATAACAAAAGCAAACATTTTTTAAATGGAACACCCTGTATATTTTTTCATTTTCTAATTTGGATAATATTTTATTACCTGAACCTTTTTTTGGTTTTTAATTTCGATGTGGCATTTCCGAGTTATTAACGTTTTTCTGAAAAAAATGTAAAAAGCGGAGGTTCACAAAAAAAAATTATTCTGATGTTCTATTTAAAATTTAAGAAATTTTCTTTTTCCTATGGTTGGTCATAAGTACTGTTTATGTACCAGTGTTAAAAATTTTCACTTTTGAGGAACCCTGCCTTTGTATCAGACACGCCATTTTCTAAAATTTCAAATTGTCGTAACTCTTTTTTTTTAAATGGAATCATATATTTTTTAAAATTTTATATTATTCTACATCTAATTTTCTACAAAAAATATTAAGCATACCCTATACCTAAAAGTGATATTTTTCAAGATATAAAAGAATTTATATTTCAGACGGTCCTTGAATGCGAATTTGTTTTTGAATAGATAGCCATGACTGAAAAAATGCATCTATCAATTAAACAATTAGTTTAACAAGTAAATGGGAGGTGTGAATTACAAAAAACAAAAGAAGAAGGCCTATCATCAACGAGGAAAGTGTTATTAACAGCAACTGAGCATCCCAACGTGAACCAAAAAGACATTGGTGAAGGAACTGGCATAAGCGAGAGGTCAGTACAAAGCATTCTGAAGAAAAATCGATATCAAGCATAACATATTCAGCTACATCAAGAACTGGGTAATTCTGATTTTCAATTTCGTTCCGAATTTTGTTTCTGGGGAAGACAGAAAATACAGGAGGATCTTGCGTTTTTCCAATATATTTTATTCACGGATGAGGCGTCATCCCATAACAACGGATCTGTCAATAGGTACAATTTTCACTATTATTTAACTGATAATCCGCATGTTATGAGACAAGTTGATCATCAGCATCGAATGTCTGGGGCGAAATTTTTGGAAACCATGTAGTAGGTCAACATTTCTTCGAGGGTCATCTCAGTAGGTCTATGTATTTGTACTTCTTGCAAATTGAATTACCCAGAACGTTAGCTAATGTACCCTAACTAACAAGAAACAGGGTGTGGTTTTAACAAGACGGAGCACCTGCCCAATTTTTACAAGACGTGAGGGCATTTCATTTTTCCCAACCAGTGGATTGGTAGGAATGGACCCACCAAATGGCCTGCTAGATCTCCGGATCTAACAAAACCTGAGATTGTTTATAAGGAATCACCAACAGCACCAATGAATATGCACCAACGAATTGTGTAAAGGTCTTTTCAGCGGCGAATTCATGTGTGCTTAAATGAAAATGGAAGACATTTTGAACATTTACTGTAGTATCGTCTCTCTTTTGTATTAATAATTTTGTTATCTTTCACTTCTTTGGAATAAAATAATGAATCGTATTATCTGTTTCTGTTTATCTCACATTGACACTTACTTACATTTTGTTAGTTACTTTGTCTCAGCATGATCAACTCCGTACATGTAGTATAATTAAATGGTTATTTTTGTGAAAACTATTAAATATCTCAAGAACTATGGGGTTTAGATATATTATTATTTGCAAATTTGGAATTTCTTTCTAATCTAATCGAATAATAAGAAAAATAATTGTTTTCGCCTATCTGGGTAGCGCTGAGCATAAATTCTTTAGGCTTGCAAACAAATAATTCCATCTTCTCCAGTAGCATATATCACATCAATTAATTCTTCTCAAAAATTGCATTGTTATAATCACCTACAATGCAACCATACATACCAAACTTATTGTTTAATTGACAGATGCATTTTTTTCAGTCATAGCTATCTATTCAAAAACAAATTTGTATTCAAGAACCGTTAGAAATATAAATTCTTTTATATCTTGAAAAATATCACTTCTAGGTATAGGATATGCTTAATATTTTTTGTAGGAAATTAGATGCAGAATAATATAAAATTTAAAAAAATATATGATTCCATTTAAAAAAAAGAGTTACGACAATTTGAAATTTTAGAAAATGGCGTGTCTGATACAAAGACAGGGTTCCTCAAAAGTGAAAATTTTTAACACTGGCACATAAACAGTACTTATGACCAACCATAGGAAAAAGAAAATTTCTTAAATTTTAGATAGAACATCAGAATAATTTTTTTTGTGAACCTCCGCTTTTTACATTTTTTTCAGAAAAACGTCAATAACTCGGAAATGCCACATCGAAATTAAAAACCAAAAAAAGGTTCAAGTTATAAAATATTATTCAAATTAGAAAATTAAAAAATATACAGGGTGTTCCATTTAAAAAAATGTTTGCTTTTGTTATACCGCAAAATTGGGACACCCTGTATATTTGAAAATAATTTTACGGCATAGAGATTTTTAAATCAATAAATTTTTATACGAAACAGTTTTTTCTATCTCTCATGAGAAATAATTCTAGATTTGCAAAACATTTAATTAAGAACAGGCATACATTTGACGTGAATATAATAATAATAATAATCTTTATTTTCAAAATGTCATTTACATGTTAGAGAGTGAAAATAGTATCAGAATAATGGTACAATAAACTATTTAAGTTATTTACAGATAAGTAACTAAATATTAATCTATTTACAATATATATACATAAGTATGTAGAATAAAATATCATATATTTGATGTAAAATTATTATATAATTCAAAATTTTTTCGAGAGAATACGGTTCACACGTAATTAAATAATTTAATAAGTGTGACTTCAATTGTTTGTACTTATTTTTTAAGATTTTTATATTATTGGGAAGGGCGTTAAATAGCGAACTGATTGCAGCAATGTTGGTTTGGGTCAGTATTTGTATGGGTGACCGGTACCATTCACCATTGGGATACAATTAATGGTGCTTTAGAGTGACCATACATACCAAACTTATTGTTTAATTGACAGATGCATTTTTTCAGTCATAGCTATCTATTCAAAAACAAATTTGTATTCAAGAACCGTTAGAAATATAAATTCTTTTATATCTTGAAAAATATCACTTCTAGGTATAGGATATGCTTAATATTTTTTGTAGGAAATTAGATGCAGAATAATATAAAATTTTAAAAAATATATGATTCCATTTAAAAAAAAAGAGTTACGACAATTTGAAATTTTAGAAAATGGCGTGTCTTATACAAAGACAGGGTTCCTCAAAAGTGAAAAATTTTAACACTGGTACATAAACAGTACTTATGACCAACCATAGGAAAAAGAAAATTTCTTAAATTTTAGATAGAACATCAGAATAATTTTTTTTGTGAACCTCCGCTTTTTACATTTTTTTCAGAAAAACGTCAATAACTCGGAAATGCCACATCGAAATTAAAAACCAAAAAAAGGTTCAAGTTATAAAATATTATTCAAATTAGAAAATGAAAAAATATACAGGGTGTTCCATTTAAAAAAATGTTTGCTTTTGTTATACCGCAAAATTGGGACACCCTGTATATTTGAAAATAATTTTACGGCATAGAGATTTTTAAATCAATAAATTTTTATACGAAACAGTTTTTTCTATCTCTCATGAGAAATAATTCTAGATTTGCAAAACATTTAATTAAGAACAGGCATACATTTGACGTGAATATAATAATAATAATAATCTTTATTTTCAAAATGTCATTTACATGTTAGAGAGTGAAAATAGTATCAGAATAATGGTACAATAAACTATTTAAGTTATTTACAGATAAGTAACTAAATATTAATCTATTTACAATATACAGGGTGTCCCGTTAATGCGGGGGAATGGTTGGACCATAGATTCCTGGGGTCAAAATATGAAGATTTAACGCAACTTATCTATATCCAAATATTTACGGTTAAGTCGGAATTTGGCTTCAAAGTTTCAAATTTTTTTATTTCTTTTGTTTATAACAATTGAACGCTTTATTTGATTTGAATGAAATTTATTTTTAATAACTACCATAATATAATACATCATTTCAGTTATTATGACCATTATTGGTTAACAAGAAGTATAAGAAACAGTAGTACCACCACTTAAAAACTAAAATATTTTTTTATTGGTGGATCTAATAAAAATTTAAAAAATAGTACTTAAAAGACCATTTAATTTAAAAAAAAAATTTATCTCTTAATAATATTTGATATCTTTTACGGTTTTCCCACAAAAAAATAAAATATATATTTTTTATCTACTAAAAACAAAATCTAGTTTTTCATCGAATCGAAAATAAATGTTTTTCGTGGCCGTCTTTGTTTAAAAAATGTAAATTATGTATAATAATAATTATTTAGCGTCTTTTAACAATTATTTTTTAACTTTATTATAGTTCATAAATATTCATATTTGGAACAATCAGATATCTTGTTTGTATTAGGATTTTGCAAAGAAAATTGTTTGAAAAATGTTAGATCTTGTTTTGATTTATTTTATTAATTGATATTATTTTTTTTTTCAATTGAGTAAGTTTATTTACTTATTAATGAGTGCATAATGAGTATACTATATTCATATTTTATTTTTTTGTGCAAAAACCGTACAAGATATCAAAAATTAGTAAGAGTCAAATAAGTTTTTAAATCTAATGCCCTTTCAAGTAGATTCTTTTGGATTTTATTGGATGCACCAATAAAAAAATATTTTAGTTTTTAAGTGGTGGTACTACTGTTTTTTATACTTCCTGTCAATCACTAATGCCAACAATAACTGAAATGATGTATGATATTATGGTACTTATTAATAATAAATTTCATTCAAATCAAATAAAGCGGTCAATTGTTATAAACAAAAGAAATTAATATTATTGATTTTTGCGGCTTCTACTTCGTTATACATGTTGAGTATAAATAATAAACACTTTGTAACTTTGTTTGTATAACACAATTTATTTACTGCTGACTATAGTTTCGGCATCTCAACGTGCCATTATCAAAACATACAATGATTAAAAACTACAATTACAGGTATATATATGGAAACAAAATTTAAAAAACAGCTGTGAAAATTGGAGTGTACATCAGGTCAACCTGGTCGTTAATTAGGGGTATTCCCGGATTAGCGCGAGCCTTATGAATTTCGATAGATTCTAGGAGGTCCATTTTTCGACCCTTTTCTACGTAATGGATTATGGATAGTACATCCTCGCCAAAAGAATGATTCTCCTCGATTATATGCTTCGCAAACGTTGATTTTTCAATTTGTTTTAGGCGGACAGAGCGTAGATGTTCTTTTAATCTAATACTAAAATTCCGACCAGATTGTCCTATGTACACACCTTGACATTGTTGACATGTTAATTTATAAATACCGGATTTGCTAAAATTATCTACTGAGGTTTTCGGATTGAAAATTAAATTTCTGATTTTTGAACTAGGTTTTAATGCTGCTGTGATGTTGTGTTTTTTTAAAATATTCTTAATTTTAAGGCTAGCATTTCCAAAAAAGGTTAAAGGTATATATTTTTTGTTTTCTGGTGGTAAGTCACCTCCAAATAGGAATTTCTTAATTTTTCCCAGTTCGTGTTTTTTTAATAATTTATCAATTATGTTGGCATTGTATCCATTATTTATTGCTATGTTCTTTATTAAGGAAATTTCGTTTTTTCTTGCAATGTCCGATAAGGGCAAACTCAATGCTCTGTGAATCATTGAATTGAACGCAGCCATTTTATGCTTTTGAGGATGTCTGGAATGGTTAGGGATAACGGTGTCAGTAAAGGATGGTTTTCTATAAATGTCAAATAAGAGATTGGTGTTAGTCTTAGTGATGGATAAATCTAAATATTTTATATTGTTATTGGTTTCTGACTCTACGGTGAATTTAATTTTAGGGTGCAGGTTATTAATGAAATCTAAGAAGTGGGTTAGTTGCCTATCACTTCCTACAAAGCAAGCCAAGATATCATCAACGTAACGATACCACATTTTAATGTGTTTTCTACCTAAAGGGGAATTTAAAATACTGTTGGTTAAATTATTCATGAATATTTCGGCTAACAGTGGGCTCAATGGTGAACCCATTGCTAAGCCTTCTGTTTGTTTATAAAACTTATTTTCAAAGGAAAAATAATTATTGTCAAGAATTAGTTGTATTACGTTTAAAAATTCGGACTTTACGGTTATGTTAACATTATTTTTGTCAAAAGATTCTTCAATTAATTTAATGCAATCATGTGGAGGGATATTTGCAAACATGTTCGTTACGTCAAATGATACCAGTCTGTAGTTAGGTTCTAATTTAAATGATGTTAAATTGTTTGTTAGTTCAATAGAATTTTTAATTGCGCGAGGGTCTTTAAAATTTGTTAATTCTTTATACAATGAGTTTAAATGAGAGGAGATATTATGGGCTGGAGAGTTAGTGAATGAAACGACGGGACGGATAGGTTCTTCTTCCTTGTGTATTTTAACTAACCCGTATAAACTAGGGGAGGTTGGATTCATTGGAAATAGGTGAAATTGATTACTATCAGAGAAAATAAATTGACTATTTTTAACAGAAGATTTTAGCAGTTTTGTGAAATTGGGGGTAGGGTCTTTATTCAATTCAATGATCTCAGAATTATTTAAGAATGTATTTATCTTTGAGATGTAAGAAGATTTCTCTAGGATAACTACTGAATTGCCCTTATCGGCTTTAGTTATGGTTAAGTTGTTGTTTTTTATTTTTTGTTTAATGGATTTTACTATGTTATGATCTTTTGTATTATTGATAGCAGAATTTTTAATAATTTTTGCGATTTTATGTTTGTCTAATTCACAATCCGAAATACTTTTAAGAGCTAACTCTGATTCAACAATTAATGTTTCTTTAAAATTTCTATCAAGAATATGCGGTGAATAATTCGGGCCTGACTCTAATAAATTTAATTCTGATTTTGAAAATATTACGTTGCTATTGTTAATGACTCTAGGGTAAAAAATATGGCGGTTGGGGGGTGGTCTAATATTTACGTTTGCGGCTTTTTCTTTTTCTTCTTTCAATTTGGAAAGTTTGTTTCTCTGGATTAGGAACTTCTTGTGGGTGATGTAGCTGACTTTACCCCGTACATAATCATCTAGAAGATCGAACTCAACCGGGTGGAGATGATGCGCTAGCTCGGAATGCAGGATCTTGATATATGTGAAATATACATCTCGCTTCTTGAACCAGAATTTTAATTCTTCCTTAATCCATGTTTTTTGGGCTGCTTTTATGGTGTTTTTGGCTGCCACTGATTTACACTTTGTTCTCAATTGTACGTATTGAGGTACAACGTTATGTTTTAAGCAC
>OZ018388.1:45984071-46030233 GCA_963969525.1 Ontholestes murinus | reverse complement strand
GAGGTAGGCAATCGAACAAGGAATTACAAAAAAATATACAGTATGTTCCATTTAAAATAACAAAGTTGGTAGCCATTTCCGGTATAACCGGAAGTGATAGAAAGTCAAAAATATTTTCCATGAGGATTTTTTCAGATTTTTCCTCTTGCAGGAACCCCGTAAACTTTTAATGGTCGTTATTCGTGGCCCACCCTGTATATATATACAGGGTGAGTTTTTTTCGATGTTCTCTATGGGGATCTCGGAAACTATAAGAGATAGAGAAACGGTTAAATGGGGAAAGAAGTGTAGATTTACGAGACGAATAAAATTCCACTTTCAAAGTTTTCAAAAAAGTCAAGGGTAATTAGATATTTTGAAAAAAGTAAAAAATGTCAATTTTTTCAAATCAATATATCTCGGTTATTATAACAGATAGAAAAAAACTGTAAAGGACAAAGTTTTAGATAATTTTATGTAGATTAATAAAAAATAATCAGAAAATTTTGATCGCCATTATTTCCCGAGATATGACGCAAACTTACATTTTTTTAAATGGAAACCATAGTTGGCTATGGCCTCATTCAAAAGGTAATTTTTTTCTCTTTAATCCAATATGACATACGACATAGTTATTTCTAAAAATAAGTGAGTTATAGTCATTTTAAATTTTATTATAAATAAAAAATGGGTAGCCATGAAAAAGATGAAAGTAAAACAATTGCAATTGTTTATAATAATAGCAATATTGTAATTATTAGTTCTACAAAGTTAAACAAAAATGAAAAACCAGTATAAGAATAATAATTTTGTAAATATCAAATGGCCTTCTGTATGTGGTATAAACCCATTTGTCAAGATGATAATACATTTCTTACAAAAATATAATGAAC
Organism: Ontholestes murinus; assembly: GCA_963969525.1. Taxonomy (NCBI): domain Eukaryota; kingdom Metazoa; phylum Arthropoda; class Insecta; order Coleoptera; family Staphylinidae; genus Ontholestes; species Ontholestes murinus. The sequence continues at coordinate 46,029,361 of OZ018388.1, read as the reverse complement.
AGATGAATCGCGGTTCACTAATTGTGGTATTTTTAATCGCCACAATGAACATAGATGAACTCAAGAGAATCCACGAGAAGTTTTACAGAGAAAACTACAAATTAAATTTGGGTTGAATCCATGGTGTGTTTGGATTAATAATTCTCGGTCCATATATTTTTGAAAGCTCACTAAGTGAAAATGATTACTTTCATTTTCTTCAGAAAACATTTGAAGATACGCTCGATTGTTTAAATTTATCATTACAAGCAAGATTGAAATAGTTCCAATATGACGATGCTCCACTTCATAACATGTTGGCTTTATAAATTATTTAAATTATGCTTTTCCTAACTCATAAGTGGGAAGAAATAAACCAATCCCAGGACCACCTAGATCTCCCGATCTGCGCGTTTTAGAATTTTTTCTGTGGGGTTATGTAAAAAACAAAGTATGTGAAAAATCATATCAATCTGTGGAAGATCATAAACTAGTTGTTATTGAAACATTTAATTCAATTTACATGAAGAATAGTCAAAAAGCCATAAATTCAATTTTAAAAGATATAATTTATGTCATATAGTATTAATAGTGGACTCTTTGACCATATTTTTTTAATATTAAAATTTCTTTCCCATTGATAAATTGATAATTACAGAATTACTTTATGCTGTTGTTTCATTTTGGTTTATCTCTGTAAAATTAATAATTACAATATTGCTAATATTATAAACAACTGCAATTGTTTTACTTTCACCTTTTTCATGGCTACCCATTTTTTTATTTTTAATAAAATTTAAAATGACTATAACTCAGTCATTTTTAGAAATAACTATGTCGTATGCCATATTGGATTAAAGAGAAAAAAATTACCATTTGAATGAGGTCATAGCCAACTATGGTTTCCATTTAAAAAAATGTAAGTTTGCGTCATATCTGGGAAAATAATGGCGATAAAAATCTGATCCTTTTTTATTAATCTGCATAAAATTATCTTAAACTTTGTCGTTTACAGTTTTTTTCTATCTATTATAATAACCGAGATATATTGATTTGAAAAAATTGACACTTTTTACTTTTTTCAAAATATCTAGTTACCCTTGACTTTTTTGAAAACTTTGAAAGTGGAATTTTATTCGTCTCGTAAATCTGCACTTCTTTCCCCATTTAACCGTTTCTCTATCTCTTATAGTTTCCGAGATCCCTATAGAGAACATCGAAAAAAACTCACCCTGTATATATATATATATATACAGGGTGCCCCGTTAATGCGGGGGAAATGGCTGGACCATAGATTCCTGGGGACAAAATATGATGATTTAACGCAACTTATCTATATCCAAAAATTTACGGTTAAGCCGGAATTTGGCTTCAAAGTTTCAAAAATTTGTATTTCTTTTGTTTATAACAATTGAACGCTTTATTTGATTTGAATGAAATTTATAATTAATAAGTACCATAATATTATACATCATTTCAGTTATTGTGGACATTAGTGATTGACAGGACAGGAAGTATAAAAAACAGTAGTACCACCACTTAAAAACTAAAATATTTATTTATTGGTGCATCCAATAAAACCCAAAAAAGATTATTTGAAAGGGCATTAGATTTAAAAACTTTTTTGACTTTTACTACTTTTTGATATCTTGTACGGTTTTGCACAAAAAAATAAAATATGAATATAGTATACTCATTATGCACTCATTCATAAGTAAATAAACTTACTCAATTGAATAAAAATTAAATAATATCAATTAATAAAATAAATCAAAACAACATCTAACACGTTTCAAACAATTTTCTTTGCAAAATCCTAATACAAACAAAATATCTGTTTGTTCCAAATATGAATATTTATGAACTATAATAAAGTTAAAAATTAATTGTTGAAAGACACTAAATAATTAGTATTATAGATAATTTACGTTTTTTAAACAAAGACGGCCACGAAAAACATTTATTTTCAATTCGATGAAAAACTAGATTTTGTTTTTACTAGATAAAAAATATATATATTTTATTTTTTTGTGAGAAAACCCTAAAAGATATCAAATATTATTAAGAGATGAAAAAGTTTTTAAATTATATGTTCTTTCAAGCAGTATTTTTTTAGTTTTTATTAGATTCACCAATAAAAAAATATTTTAGTTTTTAAGTGGTGGTACTACTGTTTCTTGTACTTCTTGTTAACCAATAATAATCATAATAACTGAAATGGTGTATTATATTATAGTAGTTATTAAAAATAAATTTCATTCAAATCAAATAAAGCGTTCAATTGTTATAAACAAAAGAAATAAAAAAAGTTTAAACTTTGAAGCCAAATTCCGGCTTAACCGTAAATTTTTGGATATAGATAAGTTGCGTTAAATCGTCATATTTTGACCTCAGAAATCTATGGTCCAGCCATTTCCCCGCATTAACGGGACACCCTGTTGTTACCGGCGCTTCAGTGGAATCGCCGTAACTTTGATTTAATCCGTTTTTCATATAATTATTTTCGGGCAACATAATTTTGATTATCATTTTACATCGGTACCCACATGTTTATACTTGTTAGAATCAGCTTCTTAAATCAAATTAGTTTTAAAATGAGTAAAGTCAGTATTACATACATTGAGAGTTTAATTTATATACTTGTATATATTTAATATAAGTTTAGATAAGTAGTTAGGATTAGGATTTAGTAATATTTCGTGAAAGATTTACACTCGTAAAAATTTACATAAGTTTTGCGTTACGCCCAGGAAAGCTGTACCAAATATTTTTCTATGTATTCGTTACGCCCCAAGATTACGCTCGGACAAATTTGATAATCCCTTTTACAGCGCTCGGCTGTTTAAAGACAGCCGGCCTATTGTCCGACGTAATTTTGGGAAAGTACGCGAAAAATACTTTGGTACAGCTGCGACATCATTTAATTTAACGCGTTATTTGTTTATATGTTCTTATTAATTTAAATCAAACTATAATCAAATACCACCACCACAAATAAAACATCAGTCAAGTTTTTTTTTTGTATAAATGATTTTAAAATGTATTTTTTTTTATAACCACAACCATCGTCGAAAATTTATAAAAGGGAACATCGTCGATTAACTACCATCAAGGGTAGAAGTCCTATCGTTGGTACGGTGGTTACAACTGCAACATGTAAAACATTAATTTATAAATTGTTATTTTTTTGTAATCAAATAAATTTAATTTTGATTACGCAGTTGTAGCTCCGTACTGGTTCCCGGCGTTAGGTATTTTGAAGAGCGCATGCGCGCGCCCTTTGCGTTACGAGAAGAGATGCAAATACGTCCCCAGCCACTGGTATTAACCAATGGGAGAAGAGCTACCCCACCGCCTTCTCCCTGTAACAAAACTGTTGGAGCTGCCCTGAAACAGTCAGTGGTTTTTGTAAATTTTGAAAGAGTGGTTTTTGTAATTTCAGTTAGTGGTTTCTAAAAATTTTGAGAGTGGTTTCTAAAATTTTGAGTAAGTGGTTTTCCTGAATTTCGAACAGGTAGTTTTTTTTTTAAATTTGAAGTGTGGTTTTCAAATTTTTAAATTAGTGGTTTTTTTAAATTTTAAACAAGTGGTTTTTGAGAATTTTATGTGAGTGGTTTTGGTGAATTTTAAACGAGTGGCTTCTTTATTTTTGAAAGAGTGGTTTTTAAAATTTCGAACAAGTGGTTTCTTAAATTTTTAAACGAGTGGTTCTTTGATTTTGAGTTAGTTTTTTTTTCTTTGTTATTTGAACATTGTTTCTAAATAGTGGTTTACATTTAATTAATGATCACTTCTTTTGCCGTCGTTGAATTTCAACTTAATTTATTTATTAATTTTTTTTCTCTTATAAATTAAGTCAACGACGAATCATTTATTATTAATTTTTATATACGCGAGTGTAAAATCTTCTTTCTAATATCTGTACATTATTTTTTGTAATTCGTAATTTTTGTTAATGTTCATAGATAGTTTTTTTTACTTCGCTGTTATTTGTTTTTTTGTTTAATTGTTTATGTTTTTTTTTATTTGAATAAATCAAATATTTATTTGTTGACCACTGAAGGAACTTTTCATTTTGCAATCCTTTAAATCAATTAAAGCCATATCTCGAATCTATGTGTTGTGTGTTCGTGCCATCCAAGCCAAGTTAGAATCCTGGTGTGGAAGAAGACAGCAACTCTAAACCTAAAGGTTTAGGGCAACAAGGGTAAGTAACAGTTTTTTTTTTTTTTAAATTGTAATATTCATCAAGTGAGCCTAGCCGGAGGTTAACAGGAAGCACCACAGCTTCTATTATTTTTGCCTAGCGTGGTGCCCCCCTGTTACACTGTATATATATACAACTTGTCCACGTAAGTATGCCACATATGGGAAACTTTTTTATTATTAATTTCTCAGAAAATTTTATTCACAAGTAATACCATAAGTGATGGCAATTTACTCGAATAAATTTTGTTGTTGCATGAAAGTTTGTTGCTTAGCGATTTTAATGAGAGCAATTGTCACGAAAAAATCACGAGCCGCCAGGCGAGTGATTTTTTCTATCAGTTGCTCGAATAAAAATCGCGATTAAGCAACAAACTTGAATGCGCTAAAAACAAAATTTATTCCGATTTAATTGTCATCACGAATGGTATTTGGAAAGACTATTCCACGACTTGAAACGAATATCGGTGAATGGTTCAATGTTTATATTAAAATTTTTATGATATATCTCCTGCAGTATTTTGGTCGAAAAATTCGACATTGATTAAATAACACCTCCCTTATAATCATTTGCATTTACCTTCTTTATATTATACGCCCAGTCATCATAATCGCGGCAAGAGTTTCCATTAAAGTTTTGCTAACAACTGGTAGTTTTTATCGGCGCAGATTTCTTCAAATCGTTTCCAAACACACGTACTCGTTTAAGTTTGATTTTTTGGTGCAGAACTTGTCACCGTCGCATTTATTATGGATAATGAAGTGTTACCAAACCTTTTGATTTTATAACCTATTTGCAACTGACATACGTAGAAACAACGTTTTTCGCTTTTTTATCAAGGCTAATTCAATTCATTTGTCGGGAAATAGCTAACTTCAGGTTATTCAGGTGAATAAACAGCAACTTGGTGTTTATCAGTGTTGCGAGTTTCGCGAAAGTGCGAACGCACATGTCATCTGACGTGCGCGCACTTGCGACCGCATATGTCACCGCATATGCCCGCACATAAGATGACACGATTTTACATTTGTCTGCGTGACTCGCGGTATACTCGTTATCGGGAATGACGAATTCCCGACTTTTTTGCCTATGAAATTTGATACGGATAAACAATAATGCATGTTCACTGCTGTAATTATATCGAATTTCAATTTCATATATCAAACAATAATAACAATTCTTAATAATTCTTCTAAAATGTTTTAAATAATAATACCAAAACAGTAATATTTTCTACTTGTAAATTTTCTATGATACGTCTTCATATGAGATTACCGGTATAATTAATAATTACAAAATTAATAACAATTATTATTAATTAATAATAAATATTATTAACTTTCTATTTATTAAAATTATTATTTAAAATATGTTAGTTATATTAGTATGCATTGTTATAATTGTTGGTATATGAAATGGAAATACGATATAAATAGGGCACTGAACGTGTATTATTGTTTATCCGTATCAAATTTCATAGGCAAAAAAAGTCGGGAATTAGTCATTCCCGATAGCGAGTATGCCGCGAGTCGCGCAGACAAATGTAAAATCGTGTCATCTTATGTGCGGGCATATGCGGTGACATGTGCGGTCGCAAGTGCGCGCACGTCAGATGACATGTGCGATCGCACTTTCGCGAAACTCGCAACACTGGTGTTTATTCACTTATAAATTGACGTGATTAGCTAAAAAATATCACATGCCTCATTTTCATTGGCTACATGCAAAAGGAGTGGAATAGTCTTTATAAAAGTTGGTGCTTAATCTTAAACATACAAAAATGACAAGTGACATTCGATGGTGTAATAGCGAGATAATGAACAATTTTTATAGCTTTTGCACTTTTTTAGCGAATTTTATCAAGTATTCTTAGTTTTGGAGTATCTGTATAAATGATGGCAGAGCGATTAACTTTACACGACAGAGCAGAGTTGGTGCTGTTCTCACGTTGTAGTTTAATATTTACATGAACAATGTAATGAGAGATGGATTGGAAGGCATTCAAAATTTCCATGGCCTACTCGCTCACCCGATATAAATCCATTGGTTTTAAAACAGAGTTTATTCTGAAAAGCCTTTTGTATTGAAAGGTAAGGGAATCACAACGAGTGATTGTTATTCAATTAATAATATCGTTTAGGTTGTTAATTTCAAAGAAATTAAATCTTTTGTTGATTAAAACCGTATGTCATTTGTTTTGTCTTTTTTGTATTTAAGACCAAGCACCAACTTTTATAAAGAATAAAATTTTCTGAGAAATTAATAATAAAAAAGTTTCCCATATGTTGCATACTTACGTGGACATGTTGTATATACATACATATACCGGGTGTGGCACTTAAGACGCCTCGGACCATAGCTCCCTTACGATAAGAGCTATCAAAAAAATCTAAGAGCAAAGTGGTGCATTATTACCGTCGCTATGTTTCAAAAATATTTCTAATCATCAGTGGCGTGCCGTACTCCAGTGGCGTACCAAACTTATGTTTTTTTAAATGGAATGCCCTATTTTTTATTGCAGATTTGGAAAGTGCTCGGAGAGTACTAACATGTTATACCCTTCACTTTAGCGGTTTCGCTGTTATAACCCCTTCTTTCAAAATTGCGCCCCATTTTTGAGATTTTTTTGTAGAGAAACTTATTGACGCCGGCGCCTAAATTTTGAATTGAGGTACAGGTTAAGACCTCGTATACCTTCACATAATTTTTTTTTCGGGTAATTTATGGAAAAAAAAATTTTTGATTGATTTTCGCCTGTCATTTTTTTCGAAAATTTCAAATGGCACCCCCCTAAAAAAATACGGCGTTGTATCAATCGCAAATGTCGGGAAACGTTTTCCGTTCCCAAGTGTGCCATGAGAAAACAAAAGATTGGTAATTGTCAAAGTAAATTATTAGACGCCAGTAGCAGCCATAAGTCATTTTTGATAAACGTTCTAAAAATGTTCCGAACTCAAGAGGGAATGGTTGACATGATATTTATTCTTGGAGAATGTAACAAGAATTGTTTCTTGGCGTCACGAGTGTACGCTGCGAGATATCCGCACAGGGCACATCCAAATGAACGTGCGTTTCAAAGAGTGTTGGAGAGATTTACTACTACGGGAAGTGTGAAACGGCCAAGGAGAGTTAGAAAGAAGGCAGTTTTTACCGATAATAATGAACTGCAGATTCTGGAGCCAGTTATTGAAGATCCTCATGCCAGTATCCGTGATATTAGTAGGAATCACGATATTTCAACGCGATCCGTACATCGTGTTCTTCAAAAGTACAAATTCCGTCCATTTAAGATTCAACTGCACCAAGAATTGCAACCTCAAGATTTTCATGCGAGGCAAGATTTCTGCATGTCTATCAACAAAATTGAGCAGGAGGAATCATTTCTTATGCGCGTATTATTTTCTGATGAAGCGACGTTCCATAGAAATGGGCATGTCAATCGCCACAACTACCATTATTACGCCGATGAAAACCCACACGCCATGCGAATGATAAACCACCAGCAAAGATGGTCGCTGAATGTTTGGAGAGGCATACTTGGAGAACACCTTTTGGGTCCTTATTTTTCATCGAGCGGCAACAGTTATTTGAGGTTCCTTCGCGACGACTTGGATGATCTCTTGGAAAATGTCCCTCTAGCCGCTCTACGACAGATAGTTTTCCAGCAGGATGGGGCTCCTGCACATAATAGCCGTGTCGTTCGGGAATTTCTCGATGAAACTTTTTCGGACTCCTGGATTGGTCGTGGGGGTCCTGTGAGGTGGCCGCCAAGATCACCAGACCTCACTCCCCTTAACTTCTTCCTTTGGGGCCATATCAAAGACGAGGTTTACAGGACGGTACCAACTACTGTCGAGGATATGAGGGAGAGAATCTGCGCGGCTTTCCGCGGTATATCACCAGAAGTCCCTAGGGCAGTGTCTAGAGCCTGTGAGTCGAAGTTGCGGTTATGCCCCCAGCAGGAAGGTCATCATTTCGAACATTTAGTTTAAGTTAAATTTTCTTTAGGTAGGTACATACTATTATGTTGACCGTATTTGTGTTTTTGTTTTCTCATGGCACACTTGGGAACGGAAAACGTTTCCCGGCATTTGCGATGAAATTCCTTTTTTCTCCGAAATTTTGTTATGCAATGTGTATTTTTTTGTACCAATGAAAAATTTAGAGTTTTGGCTGTACAACGCCGTATTTTTTTAGGGGGGTGCCATTTGAAATTTCGAAAAAAATGCGAAAGCAAACATGCGAAGATCAATCAAAAATTATTTTGTTTCCATAAATTACCCTAAAAAAAATTATGTGAAGGTATACGAGGTCTTAACCTGTACCTCAATTCAAAATTTAGGCGCCGGCGTCAATTAGTTTCTCTACAAAAAAAATGTCAAAAATGGGGCGCAATTTTGAAAGAAGGGGTTATAACAGCGAAACCGCTAAAGTGAAGGGTATAACATGTTAGATAAAAAAATAAGTTTCCGAGCACTTTCCAAATCTTTAATAAAAAATAGGGCATTCCCTTTAAAAAATCATAAGCTTGGTACGCCACTGGAGTACGGCACACCACTGATGATTAGAAATATTTTTGAAACATAGCGACGGTAATTATTCACCACTTTGCTCTTAGATTTTTTTCGATAGCTTTTATCGTAAGGGAGCTATGGTCCGAGGCGTCTTAAGTGTCACACCCTGTATATATATATACAGGGTGACTGACGAAAACCCTTTGGTGCTGCATCTCGCTTATTTTGTATCCGATTTTAATAAATAAAACATCAAATTAAACCATTTTTAAAAGACTTTAATATGATCTGAACTGTTATTTTTTCTCGCACCCAGTTTTTGACAAAATACGATCAACATATTTTTTTAAATTGCACTGTATATATATTTTTATTGATTCGCAAGGAGATTTTTTTTCTGAATATAAAATTGTAGACAAATTTATCCATACATCAAACCTAAGTCGAGAAATTGAGGATTAAAAAAATAAATAAAAAGTCAAGTATCCATTGTATATATACAGATCCTATTTTAAATGTCAAAAGTGACAGTGACAGCCATTGATACAATACTGCAACTATTTTTAATTATTTCATAATTAAAATGTTGCAATATTTCAAACACTGTACTAGAATTTTGTGCTTCTACAGAAATCGTTTTTCAGTTTTTGAAACCTTGCAACATTTTTATTATGAAATTATTAAAAATCATTGCAGTATTGTACCAATGACTGACACTGTCACTTTTGACATTTGGAATAGGCTCTGTATATTGTTTACTATGGGTATTTGATTTTTAATTTTTTTTAATCCTCAATTTCTCGACTTTGGTTTGATGAATGGATAAAATCGTTTACAAATTTAGATTCAGAAAAAAATCTCCTTGCGGATCAGTACAAAATATATATACAGTGCAATTTGAAAAAAAAAAGTTGATCGTCTTTTGTCAAAAACTGGACGCAAGAAAAAATATCAGTACAGTTCATATTAAAGTCTTTTAAAAATCATTTAATTTGATGTTTTATTTATTCAAATCGGATCAAAAATAAGCGAGATACAGCACCAAAGGTTTTTGTCATATTGTGATCGTGATTTTTTTTTTGAATTTTTTTTTTTTTGCGGAAATATCCGCTTTGAGGTCTCCTGAGTCCATTACACTAATTTCTAGAAAAAAATTACGCTTGCTTAGCTCGGGTCAATATTTTCGCTGGAAGTAAAGCTTCTTTCTCCATTAATAATTTAAAAATACGAAAACGGGGTGAGTTTTTTTAGATGTTTTCTATGGAGATCTCGGAAACTATAAGAGATAGAGAAACAGTTCTGGGGAGTCCCACACTCCGTCTATAAAAGATTTTCCACCTCTCAGCCACAAAAAAATAAGTTGATGTTTATCTTCAACTCTTTATGAAGCAGTTTATTTTGTAATCTTCTCTTCAACATTGGAGTGATTAGATGAAGAATAACCTTCTTCTTAGCAATAATGGCAGTGGTACTTTTCCTGTTGCAATCTTCACCTAACTTAAATTTCCATAATATTCTTGTATTTACCGTAGCTTGATCTACAATTCCGTAGAACGAAAACGAACAAATTAACGTCGCACTCAATTGAACGTATATGCACTACTGGGGTCTTTGAGGACCCCACGCGTTTATAAAGGTGGATAGATTTAAACTGTATGTGCGCGCAGTGACCGGGACCCCATCACTACTTTCTTTTAGCGCTCTACTTCTAAATCAGGGCATTGGTTTTATGATATTTCGAAATTTTAAATAATTAAAAAGTATTTTAAGATAGTATAGGGTCTCTCAGGACCCCGACGTGCCGCTAAGGGTTAAATTCACGGTAAGGTGTAACTAAAACACAAACTTTCAAAGAGTATGCTTTTATTTTCTGCAATAATTCTAGCATACTCTATGAAAGTTTGTGTTTTAGTTACAACACCTTACAGTGTATTTATGTTGAATAAACTAATACATAATAAAATGTACTGTTTGAAAGTGAATATAACTGAAAAGTTATGAACAAAAATTGAATTTAAACTGATTTCATTAAATTAAACTAGCAAAAGCAATTAAATAATCTAGCATTCAAGTTTATAATCATCTGCAGACACGTGTTTTGATCTTTCGATCCCTTCAATATAGCTTTATTATAAAATTGATTTTAAATACAAATAAATCAATTTTATAATTTCATAAAAAATGAAACTTGAATATGTATAATTGACCATACTAAAATCGCCGATGACATCGATTCAATTTTGGTTAGATTCAAGATACATAACGTTGTTTCCATTTACCAATTACAAATAACATGTTATTAAGTACAGAAATGAAGAAAGAGGCTTTACTTCCAGCGAAAATATTTAAAAAATGGCAGCAAGTAAATCATATTGAAAATTTAAGCCTTCACAATTGTAATTTAACAAATTTTATAACTTTAAGTAGACTTTTTATAATTTGTATTGTTACTTCGTTCAATTACTTGTAGTTAAATAAATTTATTTAATTTGATAAAAGTCGAATACTGTTTTCAACTTGATAATACTGTATTAATAATTTGTTGATTGAGAGCGGGCTGCTAAGAAAAATTTTCGTTGCCAGAGATATATGAATAGCTTAACGAACGTCAAAGTGGCATGTTATTTACTACATAACAGTCTAGTACGACGAAAATAACTATAACAATTATTATGAATTTTCAACATATAACATCCTCATCAATTAATATACACTGGAGCTCAAAAGTAATGCAACACCCAGAAAAAAAAATCACTTAAATGTTTTTTATTAAATATATGTTCAGTTTTCGTTTCAGAACAAACGATTAGAATTTGGTGTAAGTTGAACGAAAAATACTGACAAAAAATCAGTAATGTGTTGGCTCGCCGGGGTTCTTGTAGCACTCTCTAACTCGGAGAGGCATAGATCGAATCAAGTGGTCGATGTTTTCTTGTGGCAAGCGGTCCCAGGCCTGTTGAACACAGATGCGCAATTGGTCCAAAGTCTTTGGTGGCTGTGGCAATCGCTGAAGTGTTGTACCAATACTAACCCATACCTGTTCTATTGGCGATAAATCAGGGGATCTTGCAGGCCAATTTAAAAGCTCTACGCCAGAATTTTGTATAAAGTCCATGGTTTGACGGGCCGTATGTGGCCTGGCGTTGTCTTGCTGAAAATGGCGAGTCTCAATATATGGTATTCCAATAGGTTATAGAATGTAGGCAATGTACTATTGGGCTGTTAAACTACCCCTAATGAACACTAGGGGGGACCTACTTCCATACCATGGTGGGGGGCAGGGGTATTGGCTGTGTGACATTCTAAGGCAAACTCTGCATTTTGCCTTTCACCGCGAAATCCACAGACACGTCTATGTCCATCATGGGCACCTAGGCAAAATCTGGACTCATCACTAAAGCAAATGAAGTTCCACTCTATATCCCAGTTGAATTTTGCTTAACAAGAGACGAGCTTTGTGCAGCGGAGTCATCGGTAGCACCAAAAACGGAACGAACGCATAAAAGCCCATGGCAAAAACTTTTCGATTAACTGTTTGTCTAGTAACCCCACGTCCTGTGCTACAACAAAGGCATCTCGTACTTGCCGCAAAGTGTCGTGACGATTACGTATCGCAGTCTTAGGTATCATTCTTGACCACCCTGTATAATGCTAGGCCTACCAGAACGTCTCTGTCGCTGATAGTCACTTTCTTCAGACTCGTATTGCAGTTGAGGGTGCAATTTCGAGTCTTCGGACTATTTCCCTCAAACTGAAGCCCGTCTCTTTCATACCAACAATGCGACCTTTTTGAAAATCACCTAATAGATGAAATCGATGGGTTGCACGAATTCTGGGCATTTTATCAAGGTTTTTCAATTACTGAAGAGCTCAAAAAGGATCAGAGTAGAACAGGTGACTGGTTGTTAACATTGTTAAATTTGCTTTATTTTCGGATAAGTGTAAAAATCGTACACAAAAATTGAGATAAAGCAGTAAAAACGTTATCGCTTTTTTTTTCTATGGTAAATAAAACGTGAGTATTTGTTGCTGGATTAAACCACATCTAAACTCCAGTATATTAAATCATTTAACACTACAGAGAAAGTATTATGGACCGTGGGCTCTTATAATTATTTTGAGCGGAACATTTCGACCGCTAGAGATTGTTTTTGGGTTTATGAATTTCGGGTGCAGTATTATTCATTTTTAGATTTATTTACATTAGTATTAAGTAAGTTCTTAATGTGTTTTTAATACAATATAACTACCGAATTCTAATAATAAGTTGACGTCTTTAAAATATTTTGACTTATGTATTTATTATCAATGACGAGTCCTTCTCACTTCTTAAAGTTAAGTTTACAGATTTCTACAGTCGTTCATGGATTTTAGTTCAAATTAATAGTACAGAAAAGGTGAATGTATTTACAAAATTAAACTAGAAGGAAACAATTTTTTACATGCGATTACTTATACCAATTGCATATTTCTTGCTGTAAAATCTTATAAATTTAAATAATATTTTATAAGGAAATAATTTAAACCAATGTCAATAGACAGAGTTATCTTACGTTTCACATTTCAACACTGTAAGCTTGCCCAAGATCAAGCAGGAGCAGCTATTACTTTTATCGCAACGGTCTCCACTGTACGTTTTCGAAATAACTGCAAGTCCAAACAATAATTAATTAAAAGCAAAAACAATTAAAATTGGAACATTGTTATTCTATTGCACAACGATCCGAATATAAACAAATTGTATAAGTAGGTGAGCGCAGCGCGGTCTCTTGCCTTTGCTTGGCCGGTGCTCAACAAGCAAAAGCCGTATGGGCTCGTACATTTATTTAATGGTTAGAAATAGTAGTAGCTATTATTCACTTGGTAATGGCCGTGATGCGTTATATGCTCTTGCTATAATAGTTAATGCGAACAGTGAAGTAAAAGTCCGCACACATTTCATTATTTTTTGTTTGCTCGTAAATCTACATTTATTTTTCCAAACTTTTTCAAAACTTTTATTACTCTGAAAATTTTGATAACAGTAGCCGTTTTTAAGATAAAACTAAAGGTGTTAGTCTTTGATTTCAATTGTAACAAACAAAATAAAATCCAAAAATCTTCGAAAAAATTTGATGTCGTTTAAACAAAATAATATTTTTTTTAATTTAAAAAAAATAGATTTTTTAATTATTTTTAAAAAAATAATAAAAAAAATTACTAACGAATTTCACATGCAACAACGCTGGGGTGAAGTATAATACAATTGATTTGCACTTCTTTATTAGACACTGACATATCCGCGTTCAAACAATCTGTCCGGACATGCCGGAGGTGTAACAAAAAATATCTTGATCTCTCAATAAAATATAAACATTGGGATGACACATTTATTATCTACGTTGAAAGTGTCTCAACCAAATTATTTAAATTACATACTATGCGAGTTGGACATATTTTATATAGTATTCATAAAGTTAAATCCAATATTGATAAAGTAACGCCAAAAGGCAGGAACCGGGAGTAAAAGTTATAATTAACGGCCAATATTTTAATAGAACGCCAATCCAAAACAAGCAAAAAAAATCAATCGCCTACGTGCCCCGGCATTTGGTCGAGAAAAAAGGTATTATGAAAGGTTTAGATACGCATTTCTCAGATAAATTCATACTTGATAATATAGTCTCAGATAAAGAAATTATAAATATGTGGAGGTTAAGTAGGAAAAGGTTTCGGAAGATGGTTCTGTTAAAAATAAATGTTGAGGATAGTGTTTGTACGTTAAGTTTTGTAAATAAAGAGACAGACTTCTTAATATTTAAGGCTTTCGATTGCTGTTCAACGAAGAATAAACAGTTTTGGTCTATGTGATAAATAATAAAAATGTATTAAAATTAAAATTTAAAAAAACACGAAAACAAACAAATCACTTATTACAACTACATATCTGGCTAATGCCTCGACAGACATTGAATGATACAAAAGTATTATTTGCGTGTTACGAATAGCAATATGTGTCTGTGTGTCTGTCGGTGGGGGCTGTATCTCAAAAACGAATAATCAGGTTTTATCATTAAAAACTGGAACTGAAAAGCTTTTGGTAAACATTCATAGACCAGAAGTGGATTTTTACTCGAGACGTTTTTTTTTTGTTTTTTGGTGATATTTTTCTAAATATGAAAAATTAAAAAAAACGGTTCAAACAAAAGTTGAGAATGAAAAACTGAACAAGTTTTATTTAAACATATTTTTTACATTTTTCGAGAAAAAAAATAAAAACTGAAAATTTAGACATTTTTTGCCAATTGCTAATTAACTGTTACATAACATGTACATAACAAATAATTGTAAGGAATTAAAAAAATGAATAAATTATTAAGAATAGCCTTTTTGCGTAAATCTCATAAGTACTATGATGGCCACATCACCATTTTTATTTTTTTTTCTCAGAAGTTAAGAATTTTATGAAAAATATATTTTAATAAAACTTTTTTTTTCATTCCCTATAACTTTTATTTGAAAAATTTTGTAATATTTTTCATATTAATAAAATGGCGATGTGGCATCATGTTTACGTAAAAAGGTTATTCTTAATATTTTGTTCAAATTTTCATTCTCTACAATTATTTGTTATACAGGGTGAGTTCTTTTAGATGTTCTCTATGGGGATCTCGGAAACTATAAGAGATAGAGAAACGGTTAAATGGGGAAAGAAGTGTAGATTTACGAGACGAATAAAATTCCACTTTCAAAGTTTTCAAAAAAGTCAAGGGTAACTAGATATTTTGAAAAAAGTAGTGTCAATTTTTTCAAATCAATATATCTCGGTTATTATAACAGATAAAAAAACTGTAGAGGACAAAGTTTTAGATAATTTTATGTAGATCAATAAAAAATGACCAGAAAATAACTGTTTAGAAATAAAGCGTTCAATTGTTATAAACAAAAGATAGAAAGAAAATTGGAACTTTGAAGACAAATTCCGGCTTAACCGTCAACTTTTGGATATAGATATGTTGTGTTAAATCCACATATTCTGGCCCCCGGAATGGGTGGTCCAGCCATTTCTCGTCATTAACGGGACACCCTGTATAAGGGAAGTATTTTTTACTTTCCTTATATACGAAGTATACACAGGGTGTCCCGTTAATGTGGGGAATGGCTGGTACATATATTCCTGGGGTCAAAATATGATGTTTATGTTTATTAATCTTTAGCTTTCATTCCAAAAAAAAAAATAAATACATATGAATATACACAAATATAAAACAAAACGTACAAAAATTTTGACTGGATGAAGCTGGGCGGAGTTCGTGCAGCTGCGACGTTCTTCCAGTCTAACCCTTGTATTGGTCCATGATGATGAGGGTGTAAATATCCTCTTGGACACCTTTATTCTTTTTTTAAATACTTGTATTTACATTTTGATACGGGTGTGAAGTTACCAATAGATTCCGCCAATAGATCATAAAAAAATAAAAAAATAATATATTTAATTTTTTTCTTCACAGGCGTGCTCATTGTACCCCATTCTAAAGGATAACATTGATAAACCCAGTTTACCACCCCTTTCTACCCCTATACCTCCCCTAATTCCGTTTAATTATCAATTTTCACCAAGTGCTCCTCAAAATTTTAAAATTATATTTATATACACATATTCCCCATACTTCCTTTAATAAATTAGAGAAGAAAAAACATTCACACCGCACCCCCGCAACCCCCAATAAAATTAAAATGCATATTGGATTAATAATTATTTTTCGCCATTAAATTGACCGAATATTGAAATTCTTTATATGCAACCGTATTCCCCGTATATGTTTCAACAAATATAAGATAAAGAAACTACCCCCACCCCAATAAATTCTTGGGAATTTTAATTTCGTTTTTTTTTGGAAATATTCATTAACAGACGTTTTCCCCATACTTAATTGTTCATTTCTAATAAAAATATATTTCACAACGAACTTCCCCCACCCTTAAATAATTGCGATTATGAAATATGATCATCTCTCGATATTTTATTATAAATAATTAGTTTTGAGTAATTGCTCCTCCAAATTTGTAAAATATTTTAACACAGGCGTGTTCCCCATACTTCAATTGTTCATATTCCATAAAAACATTTTTCACACCGCACCTCCCCCGCCCCTAAATAATTGCGATTATCAAATATGATAATCTCTCGATATTTTATTATAAATAATTAGTTTTGGGTAATTGCTCCTCCAAATTTGTAAAATATTTTAACACAGGCGTGTTCCCCATACTTCAATTGTTCATATTCCATAAAAACATTTCTCACACCGCACCTCCCCCGCCCCTAAATAATTGCGATTATCAAATATGATAATCTCTCGATATTTTATTATAAATAATTAGTTTTGGGCAATTGCTCCTCTAAATTTGTAAAATATTTTAACACAGGCATATTCCCCATACTTCAGTTGTTCATATTCCATTAAAACATTTTTCACACCGCACCTCCCACGCCCCTAATTAATTGCGATTGCGAAACATTATCATCTCTCGATATTTTATTATAAATAATTAGTTTTGGGTAATTGCTCCTCCAAATTTGTAAAATATTTTAACACAGGCATATTCCCCATACTTCAGTTGTTCATATTCCATTAAAACATTTTTCACACCGCACCTCCCACGCCCCTAATTAATTGCGATTGCGAAACATTATCATCTCTCGATATTTTATTATAAATAATTAGTTTTGGGTAATTGCTCCTCCAAATTTGTAAAATATTTTAACACAGGCGTGTTCCCCATACTTCAATTGTTCATATTCCATAAAAACATTTTTCACACCGCACCTCCCCCGTCCCTAAATAAATGCGATTATCAAATATGATAATCTCTCGATATTTTATTATAAATAATTAGTTTTGGGTAATTGTTCCTACAAATTTGTAAAATATTTTAACACAGGCGTATTCCCCATACTTCAGTTGTTCATATTCCTTTAAAACATTTTTCACATCGTACCTCCCCCGCCCCTAAATAAATGCGATTGCGAAACATTATCATCTCTCGATATTTTAACTAAATATTTAAATTATTTGATTTATTTTCAAACCAGTAACATCTATGGCAGTGAATAATTACACTAATTCTAAAGAAATTTAAATGCAATACCTGTTTTCGGAATTTGATCTGGTAAGCACTTCATTTCAAAGCCAAATATCTTTTTAACATAGCGAATCGACACCATAAAGGTGACGAATTTATGGATTTGGCCTTTTCGGGAAATATAGAAGAAGTTATACATCGTCACTCACAATTTTTGTAGGGGTGTAGGGGGGTTGGTGCGGTGTGAAAAATGTTTTAATGGAATATGAACAACTGAAGTATGGGGAATACGCCTGTGTTAAAATATTTTACAAATTCGGAGGAACAATTACCAAAAACTAATTATTTATAATAAAATATCGAGAGATGATGATGTTTCGCAATCGCATTTATTTAGGGGAGCGGGGAGGTGCGGTGTGAAAAATGTTTTAATGGAATATGAACAACTGAAGTATGGGGAATACGCCTGTGTTAAAATATTTTACAAATTTGGAGGAACAATTACCCAAAACTAATTATTTATAATAAAATATCGAGAGATGATAATGTTTCGCAATCGTATTTATTTAGGGACGGGGGAGGTGCGGTGTGAAAAATGTTTTAATGGAATATGAACAACTGAAGTATGGGGAATACGCCTGTGTTAAAATATTTTACAAATTTGGAGGAACAATTACCAAAAACTAATTATTTATAATAAAATATCGCGAGATTATCATATTTGATAATCGCAATTATTTAGGGGCGGGGGAGGTGCGGTGTGAAAAATGTTTTTATGGAATATGAACAATTGAAGTATGGGGAATACGCCTGTGTTAAAATATTTTACAAATTTGGAGGAGCAATTACCCAAAACTAATTATTTATAATAAAATATCGAGAGATTATCATATTTGATAATCGCAATTATTTAGGGGCGGGGGAGGTGCGGTGTGAAAAATGTTTTTATGGAATATGAACAATTGAAGTATGGGGAATACGCATGTGTTAAAATATTTTACAAATTTGGAGGAGCAATTACCCAAAACTAATTATTTATAATAAAATATCGAGAGATGATAATGTTTCGCAATCGCAATTAATTAGGGGCGTGGGAGGTGCGGTGTGAAAAATGTTTTAATGGAATATGAACAACTGAAGTATGGGGAATACGCCTGTGTTAAAATATTTTACAAATTTGGAGGAGCAATTACCCAAAACTAATTATTTATAATAAAATATCGAGAGATTATCATATTTGATAATCGCAATTATTTAGGGGCGGGGGAGGTGCGGTGTGAAAAATGTTTTTATGGAATATGAACAATTGAAGTATGGGGAACACGCCTGTGTTAAAATATTTTACAAATTTGGAGGAGCAATTACCCAAAACTAATTATTTATAATAAAATATCGAGAGATTATCATATTTGATAATCGCAATTATTTAGGGGCGGGGGAGGTGCGGTGTGAAAAATGTTTTTATGGAATATGAACAATTGAAGTATGGGGAACACGCCTGTGTTAAAATATTTTACAAATTTGGAGGAGAAATTACCCAAAACTAATTATTTATAATAAAATATCGAGAGATGATAATGTTTCGCAATCGCAATTAATTAGGCGCGTGGGAGGTGCGGTGTGAAAAATGTTTTAATGGAATATGAACAACTGAAGTATGGGGAATACGCCTGTGTTAAAATATTTTACAAATTTGGAGGAGCAATTACCCAAAACTAATTATTTATAATAAAATATCGAGAGATGATAATGTTTCGCAATCGCAATTAATTAGGGGCGTGGGAGGTGCGGTGTGAAAAATGTTTTAATGGAATATGAACAACTGAAGTATGGGGAATATGCCTGTGTTAAAATATTTTACAAATTTGGAGGAGCAATTACCCAAAACTAATTATTTATAATAAAATATCGAGAGATTATCATATTTGATAATCGCAATTATTTAGGGGCGGGGGAGGTGCGGTGTGAAAAATGTTTTTATGGAATATGAACAATTGAAGTATGGGGAACACGCCTGTGTTAAAATATTTTACAAATTTGGAGGAGCAATTACCCAAAACTAATTATTTATAATAAAATATCGAGAGATTATCATATTTGATAATCGCAATTATTTAGGGGCGGGGGAGGTGCGGTGTGAAAAATGTTTTTATGGAATATGAATAATTGAAGTATGGGGAACACGCCTGTGTTAAAATATTTTACAAATTTGGAGGAGCAATTACCCAAAACTAATTATTTATAATAAAATATCGAGAGATGATAATGTTTCGCAATCGCAATTAATTAGGGGCGTGGGAGGTGCGGTGTGAAAAATGTTTTAATGGAATATGAACAACTGAAGTATGGGGAATATGCCTGTGTTAAAATATTTTACAAATTTGGAGGAGCAATTACTCAAAACTAATTATTTATAATAAAATATCGAGAGATGATCATATTTCATAATCGCAATTATTTAAGGGTGGGGGAAGTTCGTTGTGAAATATATTTTTATTAGAAATGAACAATTAAGTATGGGGAAAACGTGTGTTAATTAATATTTCCAAAAAAAAACGAAATTAAAATTCCCAAGAATTTATTGGGGTGGGGGTAGTTTCTTTATCTTATATTTGTTGAAACATATACGGGGAATACGGTTGCATATAAAGAATTTCAATATTCGGTCAATTTAATGGCGAAAAATAATTATTAATCCAATATGCATTTTAATTTTATTGGGGGTTGCGGTGTGAATGTTTTTTCTTCTCTAATTTATTAAAGGAAGTTTGGGGAATATGTGTATATAAATATAATTTTAAAATTTTGAGGAGCACTTGGTGAAAATTGATAATTAAACGGAATTAGGGGAGGTATAGGGGTAGAAAGGGGTGGTAAACTGGGTTTATCAATGTTATCCTTTAGAATGGGGTACAATGAGTACGCCTGTGAAGAAAAAAATCAAATATATTATTTTTTTATGATCTATTGGCGGAATCTATTGGTAACTTCACACCCGTCATTTTGATCCCTTTTTAGGGGAGACGTTTTGGCTGTCAGCATGACAACTTATCTATATCCAAAAATTTATGGTTAAGCCGGAAAGTTGGAAATTTTTTTATTTCTTTTGTTTATAACAATTGTTTATAACAATTTGAATGTGAATAAATCGTTAAGAATAGCATTTTTGCGTAAACTTCATAGTTTTCGAGTAAAATATAGGGAAAGTACTATGATGGTCACATCACCATTTTTTTCCAGAAATTAATGTAATGGACTCAGGGGACCTCAAAACGGATATTTCCGCAAACAAAATTTTTCAAAGAAAAATCACGAAAACAATATTTTCCCTATATATACTTCGTATATAGGGAAAGTAAAAAAAATGTGTGTCTGTCTGTCCGTGGGCGTCATATCTCAAAAACGAATGAACCGATTGAGATGAAACTTTAAACTTAAGGTTTTATCCTTAAAAACTGGAACCGAAAAGGCTTTGGTGCACATTCATGAACCGGAAGTGGATGTTTACTCGAGGAGGTTTTTTGTTTTAATATGAAAAACTTTACAAAACTTTTCAAACAAAACTTAAAGGGAATAAAACTGAACAAGTTTTATTAAAATATATTTTTCGTAAAATTCTAAATTTTCGAGAAAAAAAAAATAAAAATTGAAAATTTTGACATTTTTTGCCAATTGCTAATAAACTATTTGAGTTACATGAAATTTATATAACATATAATTGTAGAGAAAAATTAATTTTGAAACAACTACTTCTCTGGCTAATACCACGACAGACATTGAATAATACAAAATTAATTTGCGTGTTACAAATAGTACAACTATCAAAGCAACACTAATTTGAATGAAATTATTTCTGTTGAATAAACTAATAAATGATAAAATGTACTTTAGATTGTTTAAATGTGACCATAACATGAAAAATTATGAAGTTTTATTAAAAATTATTTTTCATTAAATTGTTAATTAATTGTTAATTCAAAATTTTTTGCCAATTGCTAATAAACTATTGGAGATACATAAAATTTATATAACAAATAATTGTAGAGAATTCTAAAGTGAATATATTATTAAGAATAGCCTTTTTGCGTAAACCTCGTAGTATTCGAGAAAAATATAGGGAAAGTTCTATAATGGCCACATCACCATTTTATTTAATAAAATGGTGATGTGGCCATCATAATACAATGTATTTGTAACATTATGTGATTACTGGAAAAATATATTGAATTCAGTGAGGCCAAAAATTGCACATTTGGTGAAACCGTAAATAATGAAACAAGTAATTGGAGGGCGATGGTGACAAAATGACAAAAGCTGAAAATATTTTTAAATTTTCTATAATATTCATTTGAGCTACCTTCCAATTTTACTTATTACCAGAATTTATTTTTTATAAAATATTAAATGTAAGATATTTACAAATATAGACTTTTCTGTTGAATTACTACATAAGATACAATCCAGTGAAATAAAATACCGTTTAAGCCGCGAGGAGCGCGCGCTGTTAGTGTGACGGTTTCGTATGAATCATGGGTAGTCTAGAAAGTTGCAGGAGTTGTCCATCTCTCAGACTAGAAACTTTAATCGATTTTCTAAAATTTTAGTTACTTTTGTCAGCCAAAGATGCTATACGATAGTCACTTTTCCGCAGTATTATAAAACTAAAAATAAAAAATAAAATACTATGGTAATTTGGTTCCATAGTATAGTCACTCACAAACTATTTTAACGTATAGTGTATTCATCGCTCTTTTGCCGAGCAATAAAAAATCAAAGACAGCCCGCTGTCTTTGGCGGCGTCGCCGCCGCGTCGTAAAAACACTCGATGCGAGTAGATCGGCACACGCCGTGTGCACCCTTCCTCCTCATGGCATAGTCTATCCTTTTCCTATATATTCGACATTATATTTTTCGTGGCTTGGTTTAAAATTCATTTTATCAGCAACTGTGTTAGTGCATATTTCGTCGGTGGGCGCTGTATCTCAAAAACGAATAATCCTCTTGAGTTGAAACTTTAAACTTAAGGTTTTATTGTTAAAAACTGGAACTGAAAAGCTTTTGGTAAACATTCATAAACCGGAAGTGGATGTTTACTCGAGGCGTTTTTTAGTTTTTTTGTTATATTTTTCTAAATATAATTTTTTTTAAAAAACGTTTCAAACAAAAGTTAAAGGGAATAAAAAACTAAATAAGTTTTATTACAACATATTTTTCATAAAATTCTTAAATTTCGAGAAAAAAAAATAAAAATTGAAATTTTTCACATTTTTTACCAATTGCTAATAAACTATTCAAGTTACGTAAAATTTATATAACAAATAATTGTAGAGAATTATAAAAGGAACAAATTATTAAGAATAACATTTTTCCGTAAACCTCATAGTTTTCGAGTAAAATATAGGGAAAGTACTACGATGGCCACATCACCATTTTCTTATTGTTTGTTATTGTGCCTACTTTACTTACAAGATTATATTCTTGATTATCTATTTGTTTATTTATAGGGGAAGTATTGTTTTCGTGCGTGAAAATGTTTGTGGGCGCTGTATCTCAAAATAATCCGATTGAGATGAAACTTTAAACTTAAGGTTTTATCGTTAAAAACTGGAACTGAAAAGCTTTTGGTGAATATTCAAAAACCGGAAGTGGATGTTTACTCGAGGCCGTTTTTTGTTTTCTTCAAATATTTATTTTAATATGAAAAATATTACAAATTTTTTTAAACAAAAGTTAAAGGGAATGAGAAACAGAACAAGTTTTGTTAAAAAATATTTTTCATAAAATTATTAATTTTTGCGGCTTTTACTTCGTTATACATGTTTGAGTATAAATAAAACACTTTGTAACTTTGTTTGTATAACACTATTTATTTACTGTTTACTATAGTTTCGGCATCTCAACGTGCCATTATCAAAACATACAATGATACAGTGATACACTGATTGTATGTTTTGATAATGGCACGTTGAGATGCCGAAACTTTAGTAAACAGTAAATAAATAGTGTTATACAAACAAAGTTACAAAGTGTTTTATTTATATTTTTCATAAAACTTAATTTTCGAGAAAAAAAATAAAAATTGAAAATTTTGACATTTTTTGCTAATTGCTACTAAACTATTGAAGCTACATGCAATTTATATAACAAATAATTGTAGAGTATTCAAAAGTGAACAAATTACTAAGAATAGCCTTTTTGTGTAAACCTTATAGCTTTCGAGTAAAATATATTACTATGATGGCCACATTACCATTATTTTTTGCTTGTGACGACTATTTTTACTTTCCCTATATACGCAGTATATGTATATATATGGGGGAAGTATTGTTCTCGTAATTTTTTGGAAATTTCTTTGGGGAAATATCCGTTTTGGGGTCTCCTGAACCCATTACACTAATTTCTAGAAAAAAAAATTGTCTGTCGGTGGGCGCAAAAACGAAAGATGCCGTTAATAACCCTTTGAATTTCCTTCTTTAATTGGTGTATTCTTTGTGGAAGGATAGCAAATAACAAACATGAAACAAGCACGACTGGCAAACGTCATATGACAAAATGGCACCAAATAAAAATTCGTCCTTACTTTCTGGACATCATACCAAACTTATAGAAGCCATTTATCAAGAACTGCTAGCAGTTGATCCTGATTCAAGTTCTAAATTTTGTGCAATAAATGAGAAATAGTAAAAAGGGTCTTATTCTGTTTACGTTAATTGTACCTTTAAGTTAATAATAATAATAATAATAATAATAACTGACTTTTCACAGCAACTACTATATTGATGATTTTATTATCGAATATTTGTTTACACTTTTTAAGCTATATTTCGAATTAAACTAAAGATGAAACAAAAATAAAACCTCCACAATAACTCTAGTAAAGGTATTATTCTAATTTTATTCTGATAATTTAAATAATAGAGATACAATGTTGATATCTTCTTTTATTGATAATGTTGTTCGTAACATAGAATATATGGACCAAAAGGTCGATGGTTTCAAATTTTCCGACAATTTTGATTATCAGTCTTCCATTCCATAAATTTTGCATTTTTTTTTTTCATACCTCTTTTTCTATTTTTCTGGTAATAAACCTGCATAAGTTTTCTCAGCTTAATTTACTATTTCTGGTGGAGTATTGGGAAGATCTAAATCACTTTCTGAATCAGAAATTATGATGAAGTTACCACAGCACACACTCACAAACTGATCTTTAATAATGACGCGATATAGTGACAGCAGACAACTAGACCGAGGTGAGAATTTGTAGGTCACTATCGTCTCTAGTGACGAAAGTTAACGTCACTAGTGACGGAACTCAAAATTTCGTTTGAGTATTCGGTGACGAAAAATGTCTTTTTTTTTAAAGGTTAGTAGAAAACGATTGGTTACTTCTATTATTTTTCTCCGACTAGTTTCGACAATATGTCATTATCAAAGAGTAATGACATATTATCGAAACTAGTCGGAGAATAATAAGAAATATTCTGTGAAACAAACCAAGTGTTTTTGATTTCAAATATGTTTCACCACGGGTTACGTGAGCAATTCATTAAATATAGAGATCTCTTAATGCCACTTCGATTATCATGACGATATGATTGCGGTTTTATTTGAAAACTTGTTCGAAAATAAATTGATACCGAATTTGGCCAAAAACTCCGTAATAGTTATGGACAATGCATCATATCATAGTCGACAAATTGATAAGGCACCGACTACGTCCAGTAAAAAATCAGAAATATCTGATTATTTATATAAACATGATTTAATTTTTGAATATAGTAACAGATGAGGCTGTTCTATGATGAAAATTCATATTCACTTGTTTGGTTGATGAAGTAAAAACACTTAAATTTTCAAAACACTTTATTATTGCTTTTTTAAAACGCAAGAATTGTTTCGACACACTGTGGCTTCTTCAAGCGAAGAAAAGTTCACCAAAAGCTCTTCAGTTCTAGTTTTTAACGATAAATACTTAAGTTTAATGTTTCATCTCAATAGGATCATTCGTTTTTGAGACACAGCTCCCACCGACAGACAGATACGCAGACACACACACAAACACAGACATTTTTTTTTTCAGAAATTAGTGGATTAGAAGAGTAGAGACTTCAAAGTATAGTTCCGTTCAACAAACTTCAAAAAATTTTCACGAAACTTCTTGGGCTTATAACCTAACCTTATAGTCCAAATAGGTAACCGAATTAAAACAAGTAAATAAAACAAAATACTTAATCATAATCTTCAATATACTAATTTAATTTTATAAAAAAGTTTCTTATACTTTGTAAAACAAAATCAAAGTAAACATAGGAACAACAAAATATATCCAAAACAATGATAGAATTTTCAGGCGTTTCTTAATAAAATAACTTACTGAACACTTTTTATTGTAATAGTTCAGTTTTAAATGATAACATGTAAATTATGACTACTTTTTATATTTTTATATTTCTCTACAATTATTTGTTATATAAAACTCCAATGGTTTATTAGCAATTGGCAAAAAATGTCAAAATTTTCAATTTTTATTTTTTTCCCAAAAGTTAAGAATTTTATAAAATAATATGTTTTAATAAAACATGCTCAGTTTTTCATTTCCTTTAACTTTTGTTTGTACCGTTTTTTAAAAATTATTTATATTTAGAAAAAACAAAAAAACGCCTCGAGTAAACATCTATAAACTTCCGATCTATGAATGTTCACCAAAAGCTTTTCACTTCCAGTTTTTAACGATAAAACCTTAAATTTGAAGTTTCATCTCAAAACGATAATTCGTTTTTGAGATACAGCGCCCACCGACAGACACAGACACATTTTTTTTTCTAGAAATTAGTGCAATGGGTTCAGGGGACCCTAAAACGGATATTTCCACAAAGAAAATCACGAAAACAATACTTCCCCTATATATACTTCGTTTATAGGGAAAATAATAATGGTGATGTGGCCATTATAGTAATTTTCCTATATTTTACTCGAAAGCTATAAGGTTTACATAAAAAGGCTATTCTTAGTAATTTGTTCACTTCTGAATTCTCTACAATTATTTGTTATATAAATTTCATGTAGCTTCAATAGTTTAGTAGCAATTAGCAAAAAATGTCAAAATTTTCAATTTTTATTTTTTATTCTCGAAAATTAAGAGTTTTATGCTCCCACACTACCAAAAGCCCTCCAATCCCTCCAAGAGCTTATTGACCCCCTTCAACGATGGTTTGCAAAATGGCGCATTAAAATCAATCCTCACAAATCACAGCTCCTAATCTCTTATCATCACAGCAATAATTCACCTCACAAAGTCCATATTTAACAAACTGCGATCCCTCCCTCAGTTTCCATTAAGTACTTGGGCATAACCATAGATCAAAAAATTAATTTTAAAAAACATACAGCCATAACAAAAAGCAAAATTACTTCTAGGGCAAAAGTTTAACTTACAAAAACAATGGTATTAATACCAGAACTGCTGTAAAAATTTACAAGAAGATCTGCCGCCCACTACTTGACTATGGTTGTGCCCTCTATCCCAACCCAAGCAATCCAACCTCCCGTAATATTGAAGTTAGCGAGCGAGCATCCCTTCGTACCCTAACAAAACTCCGTCATCCTCTTAATCCTCTACACAATCCCTCCAATCAGCTCCTCTATGATACTACTTTAGTTATCCCCATCCTAGAACGTCTTCGATTCCTATCAGAAAAATTCGCCAAAAATCCTTTTAACTTTCACATATTATCCCTATACTGTCTTCCTCGAAACCCAAACATAATCCCTAAATTTAAAAAAACACATTCTACCATTTTTGATTTCATTTCATCATTTCATGCATCTACTCACTAACGACTGACGGCATACGACTGGACAAGACAAGGCAGAAAGACCTCTGGTCGATAGCCTTTTGACAGATTAATACATTAACACATCATTCATTATTCATCATTTTAATGTAAATATGTACAAAATTTGTCAATAAATATATGTTACTACTAAGAGTTTTATGAAAAATATTTTTTAACAAAACTTGTTCTGTTTCTCATTCCCTTTCACTTTTGTTTAAAAAATATTTGTAATATTTTTCATATTAAAAAAATATTTGAAGAAAACAAAAAGTCAGTTCCAGTTTTTAACGATAAAACCTTAAGTTTAAAGTTTCATCTCAATCGGATTATTTTGAGATACAGCGCCCACAAACATTTTCACGCACGAAAACAATACTTCCCCTATAAATAAACAAATAGATAATCAAGAATATAATCTTGTAAGTAAAGTAGACACAATAACAAACAATAAGAAAATGGTGATGTGGCCATCATAGTACTTTCCCTATATTTTACTCGAAAACTATGAGGTTTACGGAAAAATGTTATTCTTAATAATTTGTTCCTTTTTTAATTCTCTACAATTATTTGTTATATAAATTTTACGTAACTTGAATAGTTTATTAGCAATTGGTAAAAAATGTGAAAAATTTCAATTTTTATTTTTTTTTCTCGAAATTTAAGAATTTTATGAAAAATATGTTGTAATAAAACTTATTTAGTTTTTTATTCCCTTTAACTTTTGTTTGAAACGTTTTTTAAAAAAAATTATATTTAGAAAAATATAACAAAAAAACTAAAAAACGCCTCGAGTAAACATCCACTTCCGGTTTATGAATGTTTACCAAAAGCTTTTCAGTTCCAGTTTTTAACAATAAAACCTTAAGTTTAAAGTTTCAACTCAAGAGGATTATTCGTTTTTGAGATACAGCGCCCACCGACGAAATATGCACTAACACAGTTGCTGATAAAATGAATTTTAAACCAAGCCACGAAAAATATAATGTCGAATATATAGGAAAAGGATAGACTATGCCATGAGGAGGAAGGGTGCACACGGCGTGTGCCGATCTACTCGCATCGAGTATTTTTACGACGCGGCGGCGACGCCGCCAAAGACAGCGGGCTGTCTTTGATTTTTTATTGCTCGGCAAAAGAGCGATGAATACACTATACATTCAATCATTTTTAGTTCATTTTACAGAAAGAAATACGTTCAAATTAGTGTTGCTTTGATAGCCTTGCTATTTTGTAACATGCAAATTACTTTTGTATTATTCAATGTCTGTCGAAGTATTAGCTAGAGAAGTAGTTGTTTCAAAAGTGATTTGTTCTTGTAGTCTTAATAAGACTCATTTTTTGTAGATTTTACGAAAATATTTTCGTGTTTTTTCTATTTATTAGTGAATTTTCTACAACGTAAAGGACTTATATATTTTATTACATATTCATTGTTGCAACCATACATTAAAAGTTCAAATGATACATACATATTCGAAACCAACATGCCAATCACCCTTCATAGGATACAGAAGCAATAAACTTAAAAAGTTTTCCTACTGTTGTAGGATGTTTTCTCTTTCGTTGTCCAATGTCTCGCGTAAAACTATTAACTTTAAATTGTACTTTTTATTTTTTTTAAATTTGAATTATTCAAATATTTCAAGTTTGATATAAATAAAGCAGAACTTTGCAATTTGATGGGCGACCAGAATCTTTGGTTTTGCAACATAATTAATGACGCTTCATTTTAATAACACCAACCAAGTTATTCATTTTACTTTAAGCACCTGCTTAAATTTTAACAATGTAGGTGATGCACTTCCCGCGAGTAAGAATGCACAAACCATACTAGCCTTACCGCCGCAATTCACAACGTCTTATTCACACATATAATTAGGAACATATCATCCTGGCCCGAGCGGCATAATATAAAGATGTTGTTTTAGTTGTTTACGAATCATTAAGTAGACAAACCGCCAAATTTATGATCGAGCGTATCAAGTTACTGTTTCGAAATATATACGCACGGGGAATTACTTCATGTGAAATGCGACATAAACAATAATATCCATTTATATTGGATTTAATATACTAATTGTATTATATCTACTGGAATGTTTAAATTGCTGCCTTAATAAATTAAAAATAATGGAAATTATATATAATTAAAATTATATTTCCTACTGTTTCTTCCTTATTTTAATGAATTACAATATAATATTATTAAAAAATTTAATGCAAATACGTGAACTTACATTTTTTAGTTTGTATACATTCATTTAATGTTGAATTTTGATTATATTTCATAAAGTATATTAAATGTATATGTGAATAATAATTATAATAAGAATAATAATATCTTTATTTTTAGATTAGGTCAGGTTAGGTTAGGTTTAGGTGAGGTTAGATTAGATTAGATAAGTTCAACGTATGTGATTAATAACAATATCTTTATTTTATGGTTAGGTCAGGTTAGGTTAGGTTTAGGTGAGGTTAGATTAGATTAGATAAGATCAGAGTATAATTAATGTATATGTGAATAATAATTATAATAAGAATAATAATATCTTTATTTTTAGATTAGGTCAGGTTAGGTTAGGTTTAGGTGAGGTTAGGTTAGGTTAGGGTTAAGTTAAGGTGCATTTTTGTAGCAAGCGAAATAAGTTGTTTCGCCAACTACACGATTTTTCAAATAAATGAAATTTTCATAAACATAATAACTTTTACAAGAATCTTTTATAACATCCATGTTTAAACAACGAATATTACAAAATAAGATGAGCATATATGAGTATTATTAATAATAATTAATATAATTAAAATTTATTTGTTTATATGTTTAGGTTAATTAATATTTCTAGATGAACTTGCAACAGAATGACTTAATTAAAATGTATACAAAATAATTAACATTTATTATTAAGAAAGAATGGTTGAAATAGAAAAAAATAAGTCTTACTTTATGATCTGAATGTTCTTGGTCGATTTTTTATAAATTAAAATAAAATAATTATTTTTAATGATTTGATCATGAAAATTTAGTTTTCATGTTAATCAATTGGTAGTTAAAATTTAAATAAATATCCGTTAACGCTTCCTAATTATCACTTATTTGTACACGTATGCTAGAAAAATTTTGTTCATATTCTCACGATGATGAGTTTCGCCATATCCTGCGCGCGTGCACAATTGGGTACACGCATACAATTTTTATATCAATAAATGTATGTTATTATGATTGCTAATAATGATTTATCTCAGTTTATATATTTTTCTTTATAAATATTTGTGTATTTATTTAACAAATGCACTTTAAAATTATAATATTTTTAAATTTTCCGACCTCGCCACGAAGTTGACCGAAGATCGCGTGACGTCATTGTTTATCATACGATTTATACGCAGTATTTAGTTGTCGTTCATTCACATTTTATTTGTTAAATCCTTGTGTTATTTTAAAATAATGGAAGATACCGAGTTTTTTAAAGCATACAGTGATAATTTGCCGAATATCGACGCATATATGTTAATGGAATTTATAAATCATAATGATTGTTATAATGCCGCAGAAATTCGTGGATTAAAAGCAGATTTGTAAGTATAACACCTATTTAACATTTACATAATATATTTTAATTGATATTAATTATGATAAACGAGGAGAATATATACAATTCTATTGTCCCCAAAACTTATTTACCCATTCCTAATAGTTAACCTAAAAATTTAAAAACAACAAACAATTAAAACTGTCCCTTCTGCAACAATATAACATTGTAGGTGTAACTAATTTAATAAATTTATATTTATTTTAGATCAATGAGGGACTCCTACATCAATACTGCAATTGGTTATGTGCAAATTAAAAGAACAGGAAATACATGTACCATTCTTGGACAAATTTGCCCCGAACATAGAATTAGGTCCTCTAATTATAAAGTTAAGTTAGTGGTTTGTGAAAAAGAGGAAAAAATTCTGGAAGTGAAATGTTTGGATTGTTCGGCTTCTGAAGGAGGATGTAAACACGCACTTGCATTTTTAATGTGGGCACATCGTAAAAGTACCCAGCCAGCACCAACTGAAATTGAATGCTACTGGAAAAAACCAAAATTAACAGGTGCTGCAAATGAAACTGTTACGACAGAAAATTTTGGTGTTGTACCTAAATCGTATATAACCGACCAGCAGATGAAACAATTTTTTGAAGAAACGATTAAAAGTGGGAGAGAATTAAAATGCTCGGCACACATTTTAAATTATTTTGACG
This sequence comes from Ontholestes murinus, assembly GCA_963969525.1. Lineage (NCBI taxonomy): Eukaryota > Metazoa > Arthropoda > Insecta > Coleoptera > Staphylinidae > Ontholestes > Ontholestes murinus. The sequence goes on along the minus strand of OZ018388.1, from coordinate 45,997,507 downwards.
ATACAGAAACTGGAGATGAACCTAATAATTTAAGTATGCATTTATTATTGCATCGTTTCATAAATACTCATGGGGAACATAGTTGCAAGGAATTTTTAAACTTTTGCGAGACTGCAATTAATGAGCAATCCTGTAAATATGCTGCAAATGCAACAATTGAACAAAGTTCAAATAAACTGTGGTTTGAACTTCGTTATGGAAGGATTACAGCTTCAAAAATATATTCCGCAGCATTCTGTAAAACTAGTGATGGTGTTTTAGTGAAAAGTGTAATTGGTGTTTCCAAAATGTTTCAGACAAAGGCAATGAAGAGAGGATTATATTTGGAAGATAATGTTCGAAAACAAGTGGGAAAACAATTAAATATTAAAATAAAAAAGTGCGGATTAATATTAAATAACCAGCATCCAGAATTTGGTGCTTCACCCGATGGTATATCAAATAATGCAGTGTTTGAAATTAAATGTCCATCGTCTTTAAAAACTGTAAATGATTATTTGTTAAAAAGCGGTCACATATCTCCTAAATGCAAAGCACAATTACATTTACAAATGTTAATGTTAAATTTCAAAGTTGGTTATTTATGCGTTGCAGATCCTTCATTCGAAACCAACAACAAAATAACAATAATTAAAATTAATTACGATGAAAATTATTTCATGAATATATTAGGAAAGGCAAAGATATTTTGGGAAGCAATGATTTTTTCTAGATTATTAGAAACTGTTTCATAATTTTTAATTTTACTTTATTAAATGTATTAAAATTAACAATAAATATATTTATAATTCTATTATTTTTGATTGTAAATTTACTAAACCACATGCAATAATCACCATGTAGTCTAGATATTTTATAAGTTTATTATTTACACAAGCATGAGGTTTTAATATTTTGTATTCCCGTACTCTTCTGATAACCCTTTCTACATGAATACGTAATGATGCAATTCTCTTGGTTTCCAACACCTCTGCTTTAGAACTCTTTACACCTGCTTTTACAGATGGCGGTCTGATTAAAATGCAATTTTTCTGATGTAATATTGCATCAATTTGTTTAAAACCACGATCTGCCATCATTGAACAATTTGGTTTTAATGTTTCTAAGTAATCCGATTTTTTAACGGCTGTAACATCAGTTGTACGCCCTCCAAAACCTTTTGAAATAAAGTTAATAAAACCACTTGGTGTAATCGATATTAAGTATTTAAAAGTATTTGCCTTTTTGTATTCTGACCAAGTAGCTGCTTGCTTTATGGGATCATTAGGCTTTTCAATTTCTATTTCAAAACAGTCAATAATACTTTGAACATTATAATAATTTGCACGAAATGCTAATGGCAGAAGTTGTTTAATTTTTTGTCTTTCTGGCCAAAAAATATATGCATTCAAACAAAAACTAATTTGGGGGACTGTGTTCCGAAAGGATTTTGCAGCTTGACTGTGAGAAATTCCGAAATCATCAGCTATTTCATCTAAAGGGAGGTTACTTCTAATTTTTCTTAAAGTTATGTAAATGTCTTGTAGCTGCCGTTTTGTAGTTTTTACTAATAATAAAATTATAAAATAACAGTCAGTTGGTATTCCTAAATAAATTCTACACTTTTTTTTATATAAATACAAACTACGTTCAATACAAATCGAACTAATTCTATTTTTAATCAAATCACGACTAGGGCTCGATGATGAACCACTGCACTGACAATATTCAGAAACACTTGTAATGCTAGAAGAGGATCCACTTTTTAATAAAGGAGACATGCTTGTACTTGTAAATTTCTTTATCGGTTTTATTTTAATAGGTGAGCAAGCTACACTTGTTACCTTCTTTAAATCACCGACATTGTCTGTTTGAATATATCGACTTTTAAAGTTTATTGGTCTAGTTTGAATACCAATTGTAGAACACATTACCTCTGTTTGACAACTTTTCTCACATACCGCCGCACTAATATCAGATGTTTCTTGGATATCATTATGCGGTGAAGAAACTTTAATTGACACTTCTTCACTTATTTGATTATCCTGAGTCTTTTCTTGCTCTTGAATGGAATCCTGAAATTCTGCATTTTTTAATAATTGTCCAACCATTTCCGTTCGAGCCCTCTTGCTTGAGCATTTTCTTTGTGGTAGTGGCAAAGATCGTTTTCTGTCAGCCTGACATTGGAAGATATGTGGAACAATATTTTCCTTCATTTTTATATATCCACCAACCAACTTCCATTTTATGTAGTTATCCATGTCTTCTTCTAACTATACATATTGAATTAATGTTTATTATGCACGGTTTCAAAAAGCAGAGCTAAATTTATCATCAAATAAAATTAACTGTAATAGCAAATTAATTAATTTGATTCTAAATTTAGCACCACTCAGTCAGTTCGTAACCGATTTAATACTTACATTAAAATGATCCTCACAAACGAAACCATTTGATTTGTTTGAGATATCTTTATCATTTCGCCTCATTGCTTTTAACCACATTTTTCTTCTTTTAAGCTGTTTATTATTAGCTGCATTTGGTAACGATATAAATATTTTGTTCGGTGTTTGAAAGGTAGTGTTTACACAGCGTGGCACTAAACAATATTTATAGTAAGTCGAAGTGCTGGGACCTATGTTTTCCATTGTATATAAATTAGGATCAATAATAAATGTAGAGTCACAAAATACACTTATTTTATTCTCAACTGTAGCTCCAACGATTCTTTTAATGCTCAATGAACTGATATGAAAGTTCGTAAAAGAACACAACGTGAACAAATGCGTCACGAACCCGCCATCTGCATTCTGGCAATTTCGCGCCAACTTTAAATTTTTAAATTTTATTAATTTTTTCTACCCCTTTAGGATAATTTTTTTTCTGTTTTGTTTTATTTAACTTATTATGAAACATATAAAGTTAATTTTAAATTAATTTAAAAAAAATACGCCAGTTCCCAATTGAGCAGTGTTTATAGACGCCGATAAAAGACGCTCGTTAATTTCGCGGCATCCCATTAATAACGATTTATTGATGTTAAAATAACTTCTTTATATTATGCCGCTCGGGCCAGGATGATATGGTCGCATATAATTCAGCCTTTTTTTCTACTGTCGCCTTAAAGTTTGTTTACGATCACACTGTATAGTCCAGCAATGTGAGTCTGGCCAACGAGGAGGCGGGCCGCGCAGAGAGTGATATATGAGAATCTAAGCGAGAGGCACATACATTTTTCCGAGTACAATCGAAAACAAAAGTCGGGCGGTTTATTATTAGCACGCGTCCTGTTACCTTACTATATTAAACTCCATGATAATTTTGTCAATGAATGTCCCAAACGCACGAACGCGCTCCGTATTATACCGATGCCCTTTCTCCTACCCTACGCCAGCACATTTGCCACAGCGCAACTGGCCAGACTGAGATGGCTGGACTATACATGCTCCTCTGAATTCTTTCCTCTAGTGAAAGTAATGGGAGCAAGCGAATGATGAGCGGATCGATTCCACTCCATTGTAGGCCGTTCGGAAACTGGTTGTTGTCGCGCAAAAATATATATTGCTATAATGGTTAATGGCGTAAGGGGGCAGACAAGGCCAGAGCGGTGACTTTGACAATATACGTACGTATACATATAAAAATATGTACATACACGGCACTGCTGCTGTCCGAGGTCGATAGCCCCATGCTTGATGCGCCCGAGGCTCCGTCTGTCCATACTGTGACCGCACCGCTGCAGCCAACGGACTCGAACCGAATGACCCTCTTTTTGCCCGTTGTGATAGATGTGCCAAACCAATCCATCACAATCGCTTTGATGTCACTACTTTTCTATATAGTGGGAAGGCAAGTTGGCGCGCCAATTAAAATGTCTAATAGGGTTTCCAACATATACAACGTCCATTCCAGCGTGATTATTAATGTATTAATATTTAAGCAGTTCGAATAAGTTCCACAGTCATATTTATAATTGAAAAATACATTTTTAGAAATATAATGAACAACGAGAAAGAAAATATGAACAATAACAGGTTTGATTATTGCCCCAAAAATCATTTTTATCAATTCAATTGGATCTTTATTAATATTCAAACCATTTACAAATGTCGCGTACTATTATGAATTTAAGTTTGTATATACACTTGCACTTATTTATTTATACTGATACTGATTGCGCGATGCATTTATATCACGCAGAATTAAAGTATGAAAGTCTTTAGGTCGTTCTAGAAAATTAAGTAATAATTTAATAATACGAAAACATTTCGTAAATCTACAAAAGCATTAAATCAAATAAAAACTATTTAAAATTTGATTTAATCCTATACATTAAAAAAAAGGTTTTCAACATGTTACAATAAATTTTTACTAAAAAATACAGATTTGAATTTTATAAAGAAATAAAAATTTAAAACTGAAACTCAGTAAAAAATAAATATAAGAATTGTAACTGTAACCTTTTAACAGTTGAAATCTTTCTAAAGAAGGATAATCTGAATTTAATTAAAAAGCTGGAATTTTATCAAATAAATAATTAAATGATATAATAGTTGTAAATAAGGCAGAAAGATCTCGGGTCTATGGCCCAGATGGACTAACATCATCTATTTGTATCCACACGCGTTTTGATGGCCGCAACCGCTTTTTCGGGCGATGAAAATCCACGCAGTTTATCTAAGAAGGAGCAAAAGTCATTGGGTGCCAAGTCGGAGCTGTAAGACGAATAGCTCATCAATTCAATCTTGTGTGTCAAATATTCGTTTGTTGCATGTGATATATGTGAGCTCACATTGTCGCGATGCAATATGGTTGTCCTTTTGGGTTGGTTTGGGTGGTCGTATACCACTCTCAATTAGCGGTCTTTTTATTTTCGAGAGCCACAGTTTGCTTCTTAACGCTTCGAGAATGAACAGCTTTTGTTGGCTTTGCTTCACATTGAAACACCCAAACTGCCGATTGGAATTTTCTTTATGCCTTATATGCATAAATCCACGATTAGCTGTCACGATGTTGTATACAGCTTTGGACGCATTTTAAATAATTTTACGGCACTAATCGACACGAGGAGTTTTTTTGGCATCTATAAACAAATGTGGAATCCAACGCAAATGTTCGTGCAAAATCTTATGTATGCTGGTTATACTACTGCTTAAACATTTCTCGATTTTGTGATACGTCACATGACGATCTTCTTCAATTAGTTTTCGCACAGCATCGATATTTTTCGGCGGATGGTATAAGGTTGAGCAATAGTTTCTTAGTTCTTATTTTATTTTGTTTAATGTTAATTTTTGCAACAAAATTGAAAACAATTGCATTTTTTAATAGAGTTTGTAATTTGTAATTTAAATTTGACTGATTTTCTATAAATATGTAGAGTAACCGAAATAATGAATTTATTCCATTTGGCTTTTCCACACTGTATACAGCAGGCATGTGCAACTTCAATAAAACCGCGGGCCGGAAAACAAATTCAACCTAAAATCGCGGGCCGGACCTTTTATTTGAATTTATAAGGAACGGAGAGATTCGTAGTTTGATTTAAGGAAATGAAGTCATTTATTGGAACTGGCTTACAGAAAATAGATTAAAATGAACAAGTACAAACATATTTAATGGGAAGACTGTGCCTTCATATTTTTCTCCAAATAATCAATATTTGGTGATATATCGGATGTCGAAACACGCAGAGTGTTCTCCAAATGTGAATATGTTAATCTTCTACGTATTTTTGATTTAACAAACTTCATTCTCAAAATTGCTGCTCACATTTGTTTTTCCAAATAATGACATTGATGCGAGATTTGAAAATTTATCGGTTGGTAAATATTTTTTATAAAAATTGGTTAACGGCGTTTCTCTAAATATCGCCTTAAGATCGGATTTTTCTTGCAATTCAATTAGTTCCATTTGCAATGAAAATGGAGCTTCTTCTATTTCCACATCAAATGGGGAGGAAAACATTTTCAAACTTGCTTATTGGCAGCGAAAATCTTTAAATAGGGTGTTAAATTTATCTCTTAAAAATTGTAACTCGTTTGCAAACGTTTCGAAGTTAGCATGATCTTTATGATTTGCAAGAGTGGGAAAATGGTAGGTAGTCTCTGTTCAGAGCTGATTTTCCCAATGACTTTTTTAAAATTTATTTTGGAATGACTTGACGTGACCATACAGTTCATGAACAAGTTGTTCTTGGGTTTGCAACTCTGTATTTAATTCATTCATATTACTTGTTACATCAACGAGAAACGCAAGATCGCAGACCCAATTTGTGTTCTTTAGCTCTGGTACAGGTTTTTCTTCATATCCATAAAAGCAAATACCCCATCTTTCAAATCATAAAATCGGTTTAACATTTTTGCTTTACTTAACCAGCGCACTTCACAATAAAATGCCAGATCTTCAAATTCAGACTGCAGTTCTTCCAAAAATGTTTGGAACTGACGGTAGTAAAGTGCTCTTGATTCAACGAAATTTATGCAAGAAACTATTTACATGTGTAAATTTGATCGGTTTTGCTCACAAATTTTGTTGATGTAAAATGCAGTGAAATACACTCAAATCTTCAGTGTCAATATTCCTACTACATAGTTCCAATTTAATTCTATTGACAACTCCTAAATTAGAACCAACCATAACTGGAGCACCATCAGAAGAAATTCCACTTAGATTCTCCCATTTATGCTCAAATTGATCAAAAACTGCTTTTACTTCTTCTAAAATGTTTTCTCCTCGTGTGGTATCCTTCATAGGTCGAATAGCCAGCAATTCTTCCATGTAATTAAATTTTATATCAACTCCGCGAATAAAAATAGCTAATTGTGCGGTATCGGTAGTATTTGTGCTCTCATCGAGAGCAATTGAAAATGCCTCAAACTTCTGCGACGCACGTAACTTAAGGTTTGATTTGATATCGTTGGCCATATCATCGATACGTCTTGTTATAGTCCAGCGAGAAAGACTTATTTTTTCTATATCTCCGCTCTTTTCAGGACACAGTTCTTTAACGACAGCACTAAGAAACTCTTTAACAAAATCGCCTTCAGAATATAAAACGAGCTCGTACAATACTATTGCATAAATCATTTTGTTTGTGAAAAAGAGTCTGTTGCGCAAATAAACATTTTTTCAAATTTATTATTTTATCTTTTTTGTTGCCCATTGAGATCACTATAACTAGAATGTTTTGATGTAAAGTGGCGTTTTAAATTAAATTCTTTTACCACTGATATACTTTTGAGGCTAATTAAACAAACAGGCTTGTTTTTGCATAATGTAATCGTTAGTCCACTAATCTTGAAAAACACGATTTTCAATATCAACATTTCTATTTCTTGAATTAGTTTCTCATGTAGCACGTGGTGAAACATTTTGTAATATAGAAATAAGACAATTTACACTTGGTTTGTTTCACTGTTTATTTACTACACGACAGCTAAACTCATTCGAAAGCTATCTAAATTCTATAAATGAAAATATTAAATTTTCTTCTGAATATGAAACTGATAATAGTCTAAATTTCTTAGACCTAACTATATTAAAATCACAATCTAACAAATTAGAGTTCAAAATTTACAGAAAAGAAACTTTCACGGATACAATTATACCAGAAGACTCCAATCACCCAAATCAAATCAAATATAGCTCATTTCACGCTTTTCTACATAGATTAATAAATATACCATTAAATAAGGAGAATTACACAGATGAACTAAACGTTATAAAAACTATCGCGACAAACAACGGTTATAATAATACATTAATAGATAAGCTACTGAGAAAGAAAAAACAAAAAGAATTTCTAAAATACTTTTATCCGCCACAAGAACAATGCAATAAATGGTTTAAAATCGGATTCATCAATGAACTGTCACATAAAATTATGAACTGTTTTAAAGGGAATGAATTTAATATTATTTGCACTAATACTTTGAATATTGGTAAATTATTAATTAATAACAAAACAAACATAGAAAATGTCAAAAAATGTGGTATATATGAGATTCATTGTGATCAGTGCGAAGCAATTTACATTGGCCAAACGGGAAGATCTTTTGAAGTGAGGTTAAAAGAACATAAAAAATCAATCATGGATAACAAATATGCCACAGGTTTTGCTAAACATTGCATTGAAAAAAATCATTTTTTCAACGCAAAAGAATTTAAAATCTTACACTCAGGTAATAAGGGACGGCATTTAACGCTGAAGGAGGGATTAGAAATAAACAAAGCCATAAAATCCGGGAAATTTGTCGTAAATGATAATGAAGAGATTTGGAACTCCCCGATTATGACATCCCTTATTACCTGACTGGAAGTATATATATAACAATACAACATCTCTGTATTTCATTCTTTGATAATGACATAATTGTCGAAACTAGTCAGATTAAATAAATAAACAGTGAAACAAACCAAGTGTAAATTGTCTTATTTCTATATCAACTTTTCTTCTCTTCTCTGATGTCATTTTAAAAATTATGTTAAATTGTAAATTAAGTATGAATCTAGAAACCTCTGTGCCTCACTACAAATAACTACGTGCTTTTGCTCTGCTGATTCTTCCTTCACTAAGCAACATACTTCAGCCAGTGCACTTAAGACGGGGTTTTCCCTGTTTATTGCATACACTGAATGCTGAGTTGACTAAATAGTTTTATAGGTATCATAAAGTTTTGTACTGTAACTTTATGACACCTATAAAACTTTATGATCCTTAGATTATATGAAAATTATTAAGAATACATATATATTTTTAACTTTCAAGGGCCTGGTTTAGTGAGATTTGAAAATTGTGCTGCGGGCCGGATAAAATGAAGTCAGGGGCCGGATCCGGCCCGCGGGCCGTACGTTGCACATGCCTGGTATACAGGGTCAGTTTTTAGATATTCTCTATGGGGATCTCGGAAACTATAAGAGATAGAAAAACGGTTAAATATGGAAAGAAGTGCAGATTTACGAGACGAATAAAATTCCACTTTCAAAGTTTTCAAAAAAGTCAAATTGACACTTTACTTTTTTCAAAATATCTAGTTACATATTTTGAAAAAAGTAAAGTGTCAATTTTTTAAATCAATATATCTCGGTTATTATAACAGATAGAAAAAAAAACTGTAAAAGACAAAGTTTTAGATAATTTTATGCAGATTAATAAAAAATAATCAGGAAATTATCGCCATTATTTTCCGAGATATGACGCAAACTTACATTTTTTAAATGGAAACTATAGTTGGCTATGGCCTCATTCAAAAGATAATTTTTTTTCTCTTTGATCCAATATGACATATGAAATAGTTATTTTTTAAAATAAGTGAGTTATAGACATTTTAAGTTTTATTACAAATAAAAAATGGGTAGCCATGAAAAAGATGAAAGTAAAACAATTGCAGTTGTTTATAATAATAGCAATATTGTAATTATTACTTTTACAGAGATAAGCCAAAATGAAACAACAGCACAAAGTACTTCTGTAGTTATCAAAATATTAATGGGAGAGAAATTTTAATATTAAAAAAATATGCTCAAAGAGTCTAATATTATTATGGCATAAATTATATCTTTTTAAAATTGAATTTATGGCTTTTTTGACTATTCTCATGTAAATTGAATTAAATGTTTCAATTACACCTAGTTTATGATTCTCCACAGATTGATATGATTTTTGATACACTTTGTTTTTTAGATAACCCCATAGAAAAAAATCTAGAAGGCACAGATCGGGAGATCTAGGTGGCCCTGGGATTGGTCCATTTCTTCCTACTTATGAGTTAGGAAAAGCATCGTTTAAATAATTCGTAAAGCCAACATGTTATGAAGTGGAGCACCGCCATATTGGAACCATTGCAATCTTGCTTGTAATGATAAATTTAAATATAAGTCGGGCCGTCGATAGCTGACTGTGACTCATGCATTTTCGTACTAAGAACCGTGCAGCAATTAATATCTCGTTCTATCATCATCGTAGGATGACCGCGACAGAATGAAATGAAAGGAACGTATAGTCTGTTCGTTGGATCTTTGGTCGTACGTCACAAACTATCGCTTCAAAAAACGACGAAAGTTTTACAGTGCGTTCTTTTTCTAACGCATTTGGTTTCCTTTATCAGACTAAATGTTTTTGCGTCGTTTCTCGAAGCGATAATTTGTGACGTACGACCAAAGATCCAACGAACAGACTATATGTCTGATTCCTCCAACATCGAGCGATGAGTCATGGTCAGCTCTCGGCGGCGCGACCATAATCGAGCGTATTTTCAAATGTTTTCTGAAGAAAATGAAAGTAATCATTTCCACTTACTGAGCTTTCAAAAATATATGGACCGAGAATTCTTAATCGAAACACACCACAGATTAATCCCAAATTTAATTTGTAGTTTGCTCTGTGAAACTTCTCGTGGATTCTCTTGAGTTCATTTATGTTCATTGTGGCGATTAAAAATACCACAATTAGTGAATCGCGATTCATCTTGGCAAATGTGTTTATACCACATACAGAAGGCCATTTGATCATTACAAAATTATTATTCTTTATGCTGGTTTTCCATTTTTGTTTAACTTTGAAAAACTAATAATTACAATATTGCTATTATTATAAACAACTGCAATTATTTTACTTTCATCTTTTCCATGGCTACCCATTTTTTATTTATAATTAAATTTAAAATGACTATAACTTACTCATTTTTAGAAATAACTATGTCATATGTGATATTGGATTAAAGAGAAAAAAAGTATCTTTTGAATGAGGCCATAGCCAACTAAAGTTTCCATTTTAAAAATGGCGATAAAAAATTTCTGATTATTTTTTATTAATCTGCATAAAATTATCTAAAACTTTGTCTTTTAGATTTTTTTCCATCTGTTATAATAACCGAGATATATTGATTTGAAAAAATTGACACTTTTTACTTTTTTCGAAATATCTAGTTACCCTTGACTTTTTTTAAAACTTTGAAAGTGGAATTTTAGTCGTCTGATAAATCTACACTTCTTTCCCCATTTAACCGTTTTTCTACCTCTTATAGTTTCCGAGATCCCCATAGAGAACATCTAAAAATATTCACCATATATACAGGGTGAGTCATTTAACCGTTTCTCTGTCTCTTATAGTTTCCGAGATCCCCATAGAGAACATCGAAAAAAACTCAGCCTGTAGAAAGAAGAAACTACCAGAACAGTCGATAATTTCAAAAGATATAGAAGTTTGATAGTCAATGCGATATTCGAACGTAATCGCAGTTACCTGACTAACACAAATTAGGTATAGCCTTGGAAAATAATCTGATATTCAAGTTCTGTCAAAATTAAACAAACAAGGAAATTGAACCTTTTATTAACCATACGTTAAACCTAAATTCATTAGTTTCCTAGATATCATGACATTTTTATCAGTTACAAAAAAATCCAATAAACAACATAACATAAAACAATAGATATAACAAGTCGTAGGAAACGGCTTTAGTTTGTTGAAAGTGACCCACATTTACTAATTGACAATGATATATTGGGAATGTAAAACCATTTCCCTCGTTCATTTCTTATACATTCATTTCATTAAAAATTTTAATTCTTAGTTCTTCCAAATTATTGGATTTGTTCCAATAAACATTATTTTTCAAGTAACCCCAATAAAATAAATCTAAGGGCGAAAGATCGGGAATGCCATTCGATAAGCCCTCTCCTTCCTTTCCATCTATTAGGGAACGTGACATACAGATATTCTCTAACTTCCCGAGAAAAATACGGAGAAGCTCTATCTGCCTGGTACCAGGTTAAGTAAATATCGGAGGTTATTTTTATATATTTGGAACTATTTCTTGCCGCAGCAGTCGGAGATATCCGCAAACAATCCAGCCCAGGCATAATTTTGTTTATTGAGCATTCCGTACAGTCTGAATGTCCCTTCAGCCGAAAAAACAACATGATTTGGAAAATGCTGGTTCTCTTCAATCTTTCTCGTAATTATTTCACAAAATTGTAGTCTTTGATCATAGTCAACGTCACAAAGTTCTTGTATAACATTAATTTTGTATGGATTCATTTCTCGGTATGAAGATACAGATTTTTGATCAATTTCATGATCTAAAGCAAGGCTATTGGTGGATTATCAGGGATTTTCTTGTATTAAAAGCAGAATGTCCAATTTTTTATCATTGGCTGTAGCACTTCTAAATCTTCCAGATCTTGAGGTTTTTACACTCCCTGTCATTCTGTAACATTCTACTTTTTTAATTTGCCTATCTGGGTGCAAATTGTTATAAATATCACCTACCTCCCCCGTTACGATCTCTGTTTAACGTCATACCTCCTGAAAATTGAAATATCAATTCTCTCTGATTTAGTAGGTAAAAAGGCCATTAAATTTATTTGTTAGTTTATTTTGACATAACTTAACTTTCAGATTATCTTCCAAGGCCATACGTAATTTGTGTTGGTCAGGTAACTACGATTAAGTTCGAATATCGCATTGCTACTGGTTATTATTTGAAACGTCGATATCTAGGAAACTAATGAATTTACGTGTAACGTATGGTTAATAAAAAATGTTTAATATTGACAGGATTATCAAAATAAATAACAATATACGGGGTGTTCAATAAAAAAATGTATTTTTAATTCACCACAATTTTGTGGGCCATCCTGTATATTCCAATTTATTACAGATAAGTAAATAATCGACCGTTTTGGTAATTTCTCCTAACCCAGTATTTTTTCAATCTATTGCTACGATGAATAGCGAAAACTATATCGGCGAAATAATGTGCAAACACACAAATGTATATACCACAATACCATACTGTCTCGGCGGGTCAATGCCTCACCTCGCCTGCACCTTTAATTCTCCAGTGTCTACATGCGGCAATTTTACCTGCTTGCATATTCTAGAAAATCTACACAACTCTCCCGTTTTCAGTTGATTATTTTTAGAATTCCATCAAAATAGAAAGCGAATGCATTCATCTTACTCCACCTAATCATGCTCTCATTATAGACATGAGTAGCGGTTTTATGGCCGGAGATTACATCTTAATTACCAACCACCATTTCCTACACCCCACTTTAACCCAACTAATAAAACGTGCGGTAATCCCACAATATCAGATATAGAATAAAAGCTACGATTTTGTAACACTTTTAGAAATTGCTGAAGCCATAATGGAACAAACAATATTCCATATACAATATTTCTTACATTTATAGAATATATTTACTCTATAAGATCTGTATATATATATATATGTGTATATATATATATATATATATATATATATATATATATATATATATATGTATATATATATGTATATATATATACTGGGTGTCCCATTTTAATCCGCCAGTAGCGATAATTCTGAAACATTGCATTGAATCAAAAAGTGTTCCAAATGAAAAGTTAATGGTTCTGAGGGGGACATCTGATGCCGTAGACTTTGCCCCCCCAGCCCCCCTTGGGG